>JALBCR010004788.1:0-544073 GCA_030710515.1 Abscondita cerata | reverse complement strand
GTTTATACAGGGTGTCCCAAGAATGAAAGGCCAAAACTTGGGAATGAGTAGTTGGCATTAAAATAATGTCAGTGGTTTATACAACTTTTTTCTCCGGCCCTTATTTTCAAAGTTATAGGGCTGTGAAGTTGGAAATTAAAACACAATTTTATTTATAACTCTAAAACTATATTTTAGAATTTAATGAAATTTTGATGGATTGCCAATCTCATTGATGCATCTATTTTCGGGGTACCATTAATTTTACCGGGGTTCTAGAAAGTCTGGAACATAATTAGCTCACTGGTTAAACGGACAAAACTTTTTCAGAGATAATGCAACAGACTTAAAAATACTGTCAGTTTATTCCCAACTATTTTCCTAAAAAAGGTGCTCTTGGTTGAATTCGATAAAACAAGTAGTTTTTGAGAAATTTCAAATTTTCTTAGACTCATCAGAGCACGTGCAATTTCCACTATTATCTATTAAATGAATTTTTATCAAGTAGGCCGCTGGCAATTATTTATTATAGTAGCCTGTACGATTTATTTGCACGCTGAAATACTTGTTATGGCAGAATAACGTTTGATAAAGAAGTGTCAAGAGTACATCTTTTCAAGTTCTACAAATAGAAAAAACACATACGTATAGGGAATATTATTAAAAAATAACAAAGTTACTGAATTAAGAACTAAAAACCAGAAAACACTTAAAGTAAATGTTTTCAATGTTATTGATATAAAAAAGAACAATTTTACGGGATTACCATTAAAAGTATTATAATCAATGCCATTAATAACGAATTACGAAATTAAAAAAACTTTAGAGCAAATGTTCAAAATGTGCACCTGCTACATCTACACATTTTTGGAGTCTACGTAAATTATTTCGTTGTACTTGAAACAACATTCCTGCATTGTTTTGATATTATCGCAATGGAAGTGAATTCTATCCAATAATTCATTCCTTGTTTGTATGGGTGTTGCATATACCAAACTTTTGAGGTAACCCCAGAAGAATGAATCTAGTGGATTTAATTCTGGAGTACGTGGGGGCCATGCAATTGGACCTCCTCTTCCAATCCATTTTTCGGGGTACTCAGTGTTTAAGTGATTTCGTACCATAACACTAAAGTGAGGTGGAGCGCCGTCGTGCATGTACCACATATTAAGTCTGGTTTGTAAAGAAATGTCATCTAACAGTAAATTTAAATTATTCTGAAGAAAATCTAGATACGATTGTCCATTTAAACGGCCATCAATGATAAATGGGCCAATTAAGTGATTTCCAATAATTCCAGCCCACACATTGACTATGAATCTTTGCTGATGTTTTGTCTGAATTATACCATGTGGATTTTCATCAGCCCACAAATGTAAGTTATGGGAATTAATTGTACCATTTCTCGTAAATCCGGCTTCATCAGTAAACAGTACTGACGAAATAAAATCAGGAGCTTGTCTCTGTTTTTTAAAAACCAGCGCGCATATTGAAGGCGTGCTGGATAATCTTCTGGAGTTAAACCCTGTACTTTTTGAAAATGGTACGTATGTAATAATTGTTCTCGAAGTATTCGGTGGACGCTGTTCTTTGAAATATTTTGTTGGGCCGCTAATTTTCTAATACTAGATGTAGGATTGTTATCTACTTCATTTAAGATTTCTTGCTCTAAAACGGCTGTACGAACATTTCTTGCGGACCCACGCCACCTGCTATCTGCTTAAATTTACCTAAAAATAAAATAAAATAGTTTTCAAAAAGAATAATCGCAATTTTCGTAAAACCGTACCATTTTCTCGTAAGTTTCTGTCAACACGTTCAAAAGTTTTTCTGTCTGGTAACACTCTATTATGGAAGTTTTCAGAATAAAGTCTTCTGGCTTTGCGAGAATTGCCCGAAGCTTTTCCATACATTAAATGCATATCTGCATATTCTCGAAAAGTGTATTCTGCCATAACAAGTATTTCAGCGTGCAAATAAATCGACAGGCTACTATAATAAATAATTGACAGCGGCCTACTTGGTAAAAATTCATTTAATAGATAATAATGGAAATTGTACGTGCTCTGATGAGTCTAAGAAAATTTGAAATTTCTCAAAAACTACTTGCTTTATCGAATTCAACCAAGAGCACCTTTTTTTTAGGAAAATAGTTGGGGAATAAACTGACAGTATTTTTAAATCTGTTGCTTTATCTCTGAAAAAGTTTTGACCGTTTAACCAGTGAGCTAATTATGTTCCAGACTTTCTAGAACCCCGGTAAAATTAATGGTACCCCGAAAATAGATGCATCAATGAGATTGAAAATCCATCAAAATCTCATTAAATTCTAAAATATAGTTTTAGAGTTATAAATAAAATTGTGTTTTTAATTTCCAACTTCACAGCCCTATAACTTTGAAAATAAGGGCCGGAGAAAAAAAAGTTGTATAAACCACTCACATTATTTTAGTACCAACTACTCATTCCCAAGTTTTGGCCTTTCATTCCTGGGACACCCTGTATATATAAAACTCATTACTGTTAAGCAAGTGAATTTTCATTGCATGTTTTTGCTAATAATTTTATAAATAGCCAGATGGTTCGAGTCGACGACCGTCAATAGCTCGCGAAAGGCTACGTGCCCGGCTAGCGGCTCGAATCCCCGCGGATGTCCAGCCAACTCCGCCACCGCCGCCCTCATCTCCGTTGGATGAAACAAACACGATAGAAATCGTATATATTTATTTATAAATAGCAATTTTAAATAAATTAAAACTAACGTTTTATGATTTATTTCAATCAACTACGTAATTTACAGGTGGTTGTATGTGAGTCGATAAAAAGTGTTTTAAGATTTTGTCTGTCTTTGGAAAAAATAAGCGGTTGTTATTTTAAACTAATAAGTGCTTAATTGTGTTCAAACCATTTGTTATTAATATTTCCAAGAAGCGCTGATTAAAAAAAAAAACAGTCAGTCTAGGTTCTAACTTGTTTGATTAAACGCGGGTCTACTTAATTAATTAAATCCACCCGTTGCAATCTATGCATTTATAATTAACCAACACCTGCACATCGAGAGAGAGAGATAGCTTGGTTAGAAAAGGACATAATTCCCTGTTCCAACTTGTTCGGTAATCTCGAGTGAGGCTTAATTAAACCCACCCGCGACGCGGGGCGGTGTCGACGATTTGTAATTATAGACGGCCATCTTGCATATCATTATCAAATATATCATAATTCTAATCAAAATCACCACCTTAACAACGCTCCACCTCCTACCGGGGGCGGCGAATTATCCAATCATCGCACTCATATGAACAAGTACTCGAAAAGACGACCACACCCCCAATTCTAATCAAAATCGCCGCCTTAACTGCGCTCCACTTACCGGGGGCGGCGAATTATCCAATCATCGCACTCATATCAACAAGTACTGAAAAGATGGCCACCCCTCAATGGCCGAGTCCCACTATCAGCCATCTTACTTCATCAAGGGGCGGCGAAAAGGGTTGCAACAATTACACCCCACAAGTACCGAGAGTAATTAAAAAAGTAGCAAGCACCGAGAGTAATCGAAAAAGCACTACATATACATCGTTTACACCCCGCAAGCGCACATGCATCAGCCATCTTACTTCATCAAGGGGCGGTGAAAAGGGTTGCACCAATTACACCCCACAAGTACCGAGAGTAATTAAAAATGCAGCAAGCATTGAGAGTAATTGAAAAAGCACTACATGTACATCGTCTACACACCGCAAGCGCACATGCATCAGCCATCTTACTTCATCAAGGGGGCGGTGAAAGGGTTACACCAATTACACCCCACAAGTACCGAGAGTAATTAAAAAAGTAGCAAGCACCGAGAGTAATTGAAAAAGCACTACATGTACATCGTCTACACCCCGCAAGCGCGCGCAATTACGCTAAGTACACGCCGTGTACTTGCATGTACAGAGAGTAATTGCAAAATGTACTAGTTATTGCTGCTGAATGCCCCCCATCTATACTACTTACCGCCTACTGTTACTTAGAAATACATCTTTGGCGGACTTACTCCTGGCCCCTGCCGGGGAGGTAGAATAAACTCATCCTGCTTCTACACTCCCCTCCCATGAACTTCTCAATCACCTACCTAATTGCTTAATTTATTAAACTAATATCTTTCTAAATTCCTTGACTTAGTCCCTGTCTACCTAAATACATTAAAAAATATAAACTTATAATTACTCTACTTATCCATGATCATGGGTAACCAGCACATCCGGCCATGGGCTGCAAGCGCTTCTACTAACTGAAACTAGATCATCCGGCATATAGCCTGCAAACTCATCTCAATAATGCACATCCGGCATTTAGTCTGCAGGTGCTTTAAAAGAAATGATACTAGAACATCCGGTATACAGCCTGCAAGCTCATTTTTGTATTACACAAGACCCCCAAAACCATTTCACTGTATAATCTTTAATTTTTATATGACACATATATTTATTTTAACACTTCTATATTAATTATTTTTAGCCTGCTTTTTAATTATTTTTATTTTCAACTCAACATTTAACTTAATTTACCAAAGTGTAACATAAGCTACATTTTTACAAAGTTTTAAAAATTTCCGTTCACTAATAAATAAGTTACACTGATGCTTTAATTAAATTATATATAGGTGATTTTTTTCCGATGTTTAGCATCATCTTCTCTCTCGTGTACTTCCATTGTTCCTCTTGTGTCCCATCCGCTTCCCATACCATTCCTTTCTTAGTTCTTACTATTGTGTCTTTTACTTCCTCTTTTATATTCTCCCTTCCCTTCTCTTTTTCATACACATATTCTCTTGTCTTTTCATCTATTCCTCCCAGCATCTTATTGTAATGTTTCTCCCAATCATTTCCCTTCTACTTCTGACTCCCTTCTCCTTTTTAGGCTTCTTCCTACAAACTTCGTCTTCATTCGTTATTTCCGCAACCTTACCTACAAACTTTTTCTCGTATTCTTTGTTTTTATATACATTTCTTTTAAAATCATTTCACATCTTTCTGAATTTTTTTATCCTTATTCTCACTTTCTTCCATTTTCTTCTCCCTTCTTTGATCTTTTCCTATACTTTCTTTTTTTTGCCGCCTCCATTGCCCTTTGGCAATGCTTTTTATAATCTCCTCAATTTCCTTCTCCGGTTCCCATTCCTCTTCCATCTTCTCCTGTAGCTTCCTATACTCTTCTTTTGTCCATACCTTCTTTTCTCCCCATTAGCTTTCGCCTTATTTATGATTTTTTTTCTCTATCTGTGCCTGTCCTGCTATTGTTCTTCCTCCATGTTGCCATTAATTATTGCCTATCCTATTTCTTTACATAATGTAAGAGTTGCTATGAGAATACATCCACCTATTCAGTGATGTATATACCAAAAGAAGAAAGAGCTAAACGAGCAGTGTCTAACATTAATTACCACAACCACAATTAGAATATATGCTCTTAACGAAGATTATTATATGTTAGAAAAAGACAAACTTCAAGTAAATCAAAATAACCATTTTTGAAAAAGTCGGATATAGTTTAGAAATTTATTTTTTTAGTTTAAATCAAAATAGTAAACAAAATGTTTGTATAAGAACCACAAAGTGCTAATTTATCCTTTACAGGTAACAGAATATGACAAAAGTAGAGTTGAAGCCTCTGGTCAAGAAAACAATTATATTATACATGAATTATTTACCTTATTTTTTGTTAAATTTTAAATAATGTACGGAGGTCAGTTTACTAATCAGTTGTAGCACAATAGAGTCTCAAATTTTCTTAACTGTGCCCGTACCCGTATGACAACTGTTACCGTGTCACTTTTTTTTTTCTTATATATTTCTATATGCTCTTAGACGTTTAGTTTATTTATGTCGCTGTACACTTTCGATACGCTTTTACACGTGTGTTAGTATGGGGAAGATGTGGAGTTGCGCGTTCAACATTCAAAAGTTTGACTACCACAGGTAAATGTGTAAAGATATTTGATAATTAAGCGTTACTTTATTCTAAATTGATCTCTGATTACATCGTCCCTGATGCTTAGTTTTCTTCTAAGGGTAAGCTACTGTATTGCCTGCTTGCTTCTACATATGGGGCTGTATTTGTCGCAAACCATACTGCTGGTAGTTTTCTGGCTAATTGTCATACTTACCCTACATCATAGTAGTTTGGGTTTCAGTTCTTGTGTTCTACGAAGTTTGTTTGTGGGTGATACCCTTGCATGAGGCCTTTTGGCTGTGGGTGGCTGTTGCATCACTTTACTGACAAACAACTATGAGGAGATCTCGAATGTGCCTGCCCATGTTTCGGGGTTATGTTTTTATGACGAAGAGTTCCACTGTTTTCTGTTAGGAACATCCATTTTTCGATGGATTTTCATTGTTGATCTTGAACCTTTAGTATTCGAGATCATTCCTGATGTACATCTTTTCATGGCCGTCCAATAGTATCGAGGGATTATGCCATGGATTTTTTTGTGTTTCCCATAATGCCCTGCGGTTGGGACATCGTGGTATAAGACTTCGTCCGAGATTAGGTATGCTCTGTTTGTCCAGCGCGAGAAATCTATTTGATATGACTGTGGTTGTTTAAGGCAATCTATGAGTTTCCGTAATTTGGTGTCTCAGAGCGGCTCATTTGTAATATCGAGTTCAAATTTTGTTGGAATATCGATAGGTATTATGCATGCGATGTATTCCCTATCTTGTGAGTAGGAGTATTGGGGTTATTACGCCGTGCCTCTTCCGCGTTGCAATTACGAGTAAACTCGCAGAAGCAATTATCCAATTTGGTCCAGTCGTTTTTAAACACCAGAACAAACGATTCTTTTTATGTGTAAAGGTGTCTTATGCTGACAGTGCTAAATGCTGGGCGTGCTAGTCGGCAAGGGAGTGATTTTATTAACATAAGTCATTGTAAAGGTTAGTGGTCCATCATTATCTTTTATGTCTCCTAAATTTTTGAGAACCCAACTAACGCTAATGCATCACGTTCTGTTGTTGAATGATTTTTCTGGAATGAGTAGGCGGTTAGTACACCCGACGTATCCGCATCAAGGTCTCTACCTTGACATAGTATCACACTGCACTTAAAGAGTCTGCCCAGTATTCATGCGGATGTTAGAAGAAACGTTGTTACTGTTTGTTATGGTTCTCAGGTCCATAAGGCATTCTTTTCTTACAAGGTTAAAAGTATTTGGTTTGATGTTTCTAAGCCCGAAGTTTATCCTCCGAAACCGAAATAGTCCAAATGAGGTATGAACGCAATCTTATCACGTCGTACTTACGCACTGTTGTTTGCCAATACCTGGACTAGATTTAGAGAGTTGAAATGACCCAAGCCGCGTGCAGTAGGTCATTCTT
The DNA here is from genome assembly GCA_030710515.1 of Abscondita cerata. NCBI lineage: Eukaryota > Metazoa > Arthropoda > Insecta > Coleoptera > Lampyridae > Abscondita > Abscondita cerata. Next base: position 536,733 of record JALBCR010004788.1, on the reverse strand, counting down.
TCTCTGTAGCTGGTATATGTTAGATGTTGTTATTTTTTAGTAGTAATAGTTCACACAAGGACACATTATTGTTCGGTTAAGGTACCATCACTACTGGAGGTACCCATGGGTTGTAACATTCCCCCAATTACTTGCATTTTTAACATTTGTCTATTTCTCTGCGTAGCACCAGTTTCTTCAGTTCCGGAAGTCGGTAAAGGAGTGTCATTTTGGGTAGGTTTTTTTAATGCGGTGTTCCCGGTATGTATAAAAGCTTCCTGACTAAGAGTGGACACACGGCTAACAGCATTGGTAGACTCTTTAGTGCATTTGTTCGAACGAGAACGAGCGCATGTGTGAGTTGGCTGGTGACCGCAGCTTGCTATCAGACGGTTGCTTCATTGAAAGTTGAATTGTTTGCGGTATTCTGGTTCAGTTAGGCGTTTAGTTTGTGTTTCGTTGTTTTGTTATTAGATAAGACTTATTGACTTGGATTTTGGTCGGCTTTCTCTTAAGGCGCCATTTATTGGGGTTGCTGCGTTCGTTCACAGCATAATAGACATATACAGCAGCGTATACTAAAATAATTATGCCAATTTTGGTTTAAAATTGACGGGGAAGGATATAAATTCCTATATAAACTTGTTCCCTCTGACCCAACACTAGAGTTCCAGTAAGATACTAACTTAAACAAGTATATGTCTGTTTTTAAAAACCATGAGAATGAGAAATTCACTTTAAGCACTTTCAACATTTAAAAGGATATCTAAACTTAACGTTTTGCAGAGTGGGGAGAGGGGGGGTTCGTCATTGTCACTGAGCATATCACATAAAGCTGTTTACGTTTTCTAAACTCCAGATTTTCTTTGGAACACGTCGCCAAATGGAAAAAATTATTAGAATACCAGAGTCATATTTATTTTAAAAAACTCTTTTGAATTAGCATAAATATTTGCACAAACACAACATAAAAGGAAAATAGAACAGTTAAAAAATCATCATCACAAATATTTAATTTGAAACTTGAAGAAAAACTTAGCAGGCATTGATTTTTTATCCACGAAAGGCTCCATCAAATCTTGCGGAATCGACACGCATTTTTCAAAAATAACGCTCTGATTAGAAGGAATTGTTTGGCACAACTGACTGAAGATGAGTTTTAAACCATTACCAGTTTGGTCGTAGAACTTCAGCTGATATTTGAATTTTGGATTAGATTTTTTCATCCTATGATGTAATACGTTGAATTTGATCGGTTCCATAGTATTGCCGTGCTTACAACAAATAATAAAGATCTCGTTTTCAAAAATCGTCGTCCAATAAGTTGTTTTAACATCGTCGATTAAATCTCTGGAATGTATGTGATCAGTTTCCATGATTGATGATAAATGTTTGTCGCGCAAGTGTGTGATTGTATCAGCAATATCATCGTTGGTATTGCACAAAGCTATAAATTTATATGGGCATTGCCCGGAAGCGTACCAGCAGTTATGTTCGTGCAATTGCATTTGTTCGTACTTTAAAACAAATACGCATCCAAAATCCGTGTACTTGCACGGGTACTTAAAGGTACTCGCCAGCTTTTCTAGAGTCAAGTTGCGACCTTCTTTAATCACCTCCAAACAAGACGGACAAGTTCGTATTATTGTTCTACAAAAGCTACAGATGCTGTGTCCAGAGGGACAAATGAAAATTGGCGGTTTCATGTACTCGTGACAGACTGGACATTTCAATACATCCAAAGCGTTGTTGCTTTTTACCATCGACTGATGATTTGAACGTTCTTCCATTTTCAGTTCAGAACCTTCGTTGATAGTGCCGGTTTTTTTAAAAGTTTCTCTTGGTTTCGGGTTAGTTGTCTGCGCATTTGGTTTTTTCATGATGCAAATTTTGTAAGCAATGGATTCATTCGGATCTTCGATCAACGCTTGAAGACCAGCGACATCTGCTGTAATCATAATATTTTCTGGTTTTTCTACGATTTCTTGTACGTTGCCGAATGGTTCTGTTTCTGGTTTGCGAAGGATTAAAAAATAATCGTTGTTACGTCCTAACTCTAGTTGGTAGCGGTAAAGACGATGATTGGGTGATTTTGAGCAACAGACCACAATGCTGTAAAACTTGTTGGTGGTTTTCCGGTAATTAGTGATCGCCAAAAATGTTAGATTATCGATGACGGTAAAGAAGATTTTAAAGTGCGTGATCTTAGTATTCACAACGAAGCTGGGGGAACCGAATTGCATAAAATCTTGATGGTTGTTCTGGAGGTGTTCGGCAATGTTTTCTTCGGTACCTCTCCAGCTGCATTTGTTGGAGAAGCTTTCTAATTGTAGGTTGAGCGGACACGGACATAAAGCAAAATTGCACGATTTTTCGTGTTGAAGCACTTGTTCGCAATTTAATCTCGCTAGGCAACCGTTTTCTTGATTCGAACAAGGAAATAATAGAAATTTAGCAATTGATTCGTAAGCGATTGCTCGATGCACTTCACCATTTTTTATCGATGAATTTTCGGGGTTAATGCAACGTCCACAAATGTTGCCCTTAACTGAATTACAGTAAACTGGAAGAACTGAGAGTATCTTCAAACACAGTATGCACTTTAGCTCATTTAACAATGTCTCGTTATTGCATATGTTAAACATTGCGATGAATATCGACAACTTATTTGCTTTGTACTAAAAACCTCAAAGTGTTGTAGGTACAGATAAAATAATCTAAACTGATAGATTATCTATTACTAGGTAAAAATGATGTCATAGTTACTTTTAAATTCTCATCGATACGCGACTAACAATTATTTTTTTTTGTTCTTCTTCGGTACTACTCTTCATATTGCGTCGCGTCTAAAAGACACTTTCATTTGGTTCTATTCTGATAAATGCATTATATTGTGCATATGCACGTATACGTTGTAATTTTTTCTTATCTCACCTTTTACATTCGATTACACTACCTACACACGTTTTAATTATCACTATGAATAGGTTTGATGATAAACTCCACTCCAAAGTTTCCATATGTGGTAACAGAACAAAAATTCTTTATAATTTTTCTATCAAAATTTACTTTTTAAAACTTTTCTGAACTACCACCTAGGCAGTTAATTACAACTCGAGTGTAAATAAATAATAATAAAACTGCCTAGGTTAAAAAACATTTTCTGGAGACCTTTCTATTTTTTTGTTAGAATAGGAACTGTTAATGTAACTGTCAATTTTAACGTTTGTTTTTAATTGTAAGAATATCAGAAAAATATTATGTTTATTTACAAAAAATAAATAAATGAAAAAGTTGATAGAATTTTGCTGCACAATATTTTATATCCTTAAGTTCACTACAGGAAGATGCATCACCAATGTCTTCTTTGCCATCTGTGTTGGGTCCTACAAAGGAATAGAAATTTGGACACTTTGATGTTTTCACTTGTTTGGATAGAAACAATACGAATAGAAGAATAAATCATGAAGCGAATATGTTGCTGTCAGTGCAAACAAAATCCAGCGATTAGCACCATTAAAAAAGATAAGTATTCCTCGGTTAGAAATGTTAGTAGCTGTTACACTCTTTAATAATGTCGTGGAAAATATGGATGGAAACGACCTATACGTTTATTTTCGGACGGATTCCACAATAGTTTTGGGATGGATCAAAAATGAAGAAATGTCAAAGACTGTTTGGATTAGGGTCCAAGAGATTAAAAAATATAGTGAGAAAGATAAATGGTTTTATGTTCCCGGTGAACAGAATCTTGCAAATCTTTCATCTCGTTAGTTGTTTTCCAAAAAAGTTTGTGGAACAGTTAGATGGTGGAAAGGTACGTATTATGGTTGATGAATCCAGAAGTAGAAGAATTGTGTGGAACAATTTTTTCTGTTGTAAGAGAGATTCTTCATGATACTAAGATGGGTTGCATGGATAGGAAGATTTATTAACAAACTGTCGTCGTAAAGGAAAAATAAAGACTGTTTTTGATTTGGAGGAAATGGTAGCAGAAAAATGTGTCATAAAAAGGTTTCAAAAAGAAAATTTTGATGATATAGAAGACTGCTTTGCTATGTCCTTTTTTGTATGTCCTTAAATGAAAGATATCTGATAAAAAGAAAATATTGAAGTTTTTTTCTTTTCTTTTTCTTCTCTTTTTTTTTTTCTTTCCTTCTTTTTCTTTTTCTTTTCTTTTTCCTTCTTCTTTTTCTCCTTTTTTCTTCTTTTTTCTTTCTTTTTTCTTTTTTTTTTTCTTTTTCTTCTTCTTTTTTTTTTTTTCTTTTTTTTTTTTTTTTCTTTTTTTTTTTTTTTTCTCTTTTTTTTTTTTTTTTTCTTTTTTCTTCTTTTTTTTTTTTTTTTTCTTTTTCTCTTTTTTTTTTCCCTTTTTTTTTTTTTTCCTTTTTTTTTTTTCTTTTTTTTTTTTTTTTTTCCTTTTTCTTCCTCTTTCCCTCCCTTTTTCTTTTTTTTTTTTTTTTTCTTTTTTTTTTTTTTTTTTTCTTTTTTTTTCTTTTTTTTCTTTTTTTTTTTTTTTTTTCTTTTTTCTCTTTTTCTTTCCTCTTTTCTTTTTTTCTTCTCCTCCCCCCTCCCCCCCTTTTCTTTTTTTTTTTTTTTTTTTTTTTTTTTTTTCCTTTTTTTTTTTTTTTTTCTTTCTTTTTTTTTTTTTTTTTTTTTTTTTTTTCTTCTCTTCCTTCTCCTTTTCTTCTCTTTCCTTCTTCTCCCTTCTCCTTCTTTCTTCTTTTTTTTTTTTTTTTTTTTCTCCCCTTTTTCTTTTTTTTTTTTTAACTCTAAATTTTTTTTTTTCTTTTTTTTTTTTTTTTTTTTTCCTTGATATCCCAATGTACTTCTATTAAAGCATTTTAGTTATAGGGAGCCGGAGCGCCTGGGGAACGACCCCAGTTGCTGAAAGACTCATTTGGAGAAGACACGTGCACAAATTTTGCTTTCAAAACTCCGCGAGCGTTTTTAGAGCATCATGTATAGAAGAACAGTAAAACATGTAATTTCAAGGTGTACACCATTTGACAAAATTACAAGTTAAACATTATGAAACTACACCTTGTCTTTCCTGAACCTAGGTTTATGCTAGAAGAGGAAGACCTTCAACTGAGTGTATTCAGATAATGGATGAATTTTGTTTCGGTAAATAGTTTACTGGAAGATTTTGATTGGAATTGAGTATCCAATTTTTCTACTACATATAAAATAAGATGAAAATTTATTCCTCCTATTGCTGCTTAGTGGGAAGGTTGGTGGGAGCAATTAATTTGAATCGTAAAAAAAATTTTACTTAGTTTTGGGAGATAATCTTCACTCAGATATGAAGAATTGCTAACGATTTTTTATGATTGTGAAGCAATTCAAGACCCTTAACGTGTTTCTGAAAATTCGCAAGATTTTTATTGTCCTTAACAGCAGCCATGTTTTTGCAAGATGTGACGTAAATGTTGGTAAGTGATACCTACTATTGATGCTGTACAATCTTATGGTATCAAAAACACTACCTACCAATACTGATTAAAATTGAAAGAATATTTACGGAATCGCTTTGAATACTAAGGGTAGTTACGTTTATTTAACGATAAACATCAAAGTTAGAGAACGTTAAAGGTGGGGGACATCGTCTTAATGAGATATGATAATCAGAAAGAATATTGGCTAAGAATTAATTCCTGGTAGAGGCAGACAAAATTGAGAACTAAAATAAGGTAGGTACTCTACTTTTTTTATTAGTGGGCGTTGGCCTGCCACAACAGGCTTAAGTGGCCAACTTTGCTCGGTCAGCCGTGACTTGTAGTATCACCAAACGGTATTCTTCGCCAAGTCACGGCCTCGTCAAAGGTCAGGTGTGACATTTATGGTAATGCTTTTTTTGCACATGACATCTTAAGTATAACAAAAAATTTAAAGATTTCATAAAATTTGCACAAATTAGAAAAATCATTTTAACGTTAAGCTCAAAACTCGTCAATTTAAAATTTATTGTAAATAATATGCTAGTATTGCCGCACATAACTTAAAGAGCAAAATGTTAGGATTAAAAACGCATACGCATAGATGTGAACTAAAGCCAAACCATGGCAGCAAGCTGATCCTAAATAGACATCATTGAGTATATATGGTAAGTAAATATTTATAGTTTATCGGTTCCAGTGGCATGTGTTTCAAGTATCGAGTCACTGCAAATGCCGGAGTTACGTCTTATTTATCGGAATACTCGTAGGTTACTGCTAAAAAGCTTTACATCCGAAGAGACAGACTATGAAAATCAGACTGGTAAAAAACGAAATATCTATGCCAGTTTTTATGTGGGTTTAATACTTATAATTGCAGGACTTGATGTTGTTTCTCATAAAGCGTGTAAGACTATATTCGCTCTTATTTTTATAACAATTGTTGCAATTTCTGTGTCTGCAAATTGCATATTGTTAATTTATTAAAGTGCTTGTCTAGTCATAATACTGTATACAGTAGAAATAAATAATTATGGAAAACGAAATATTTATATTGGAATAGCAACGAAAACTTTCCGAGGTGTATGGTTGAATGCCCATACTCAGTGAGTCTACATGTGTGTTTTGTTAGATGACTATTTATAACAGGATACGTTCCTCTCTCTCTTTGTTTTTTATTATTTCCCGTCGCAAGGTTAACAATTATGTTCCATGCATTAATAGAAGAAAGCATAATGTCCCCAATGTTATCGAAGCGAATAGACAAATTTACTAATATTTCAGCCTTGTCCCTCTGATTTTTCCATTTTAAACAATGGAAAAAAGTATTTTCAGCTGTGTTTTTGAGTTTTGGGCAGTATTTACAAGCGCTGGACTGTATTAATTTGAAACGGAAAATATAGTCGTTAAATGCCCCATGACCAGAAAGAATGTGTGTAATGAAATAATCGATTAGTAGCGCTTCCGTGGATGTGGTACGATATGCCTTACAGATGTAGATTGCATTTTACGTTGAACTTTGTTGAGCAACTTTTGATATTTTTTAATGTTAATCCAATCTACCCAGGTAGGGGCTGCATACAAAATAATGTTGTTCACTACACTTAACAGTATCTTCCTTTTACTGGACTTGATGAAGTTTTTATCAAAAAGAAGTCTTGGCAATGCGTTAATAGTCATGTCAGCTTTGTTGGTGACCGTCTCAATATGTACACCAAAGTTCGCATTGTGACCAATAGTACACTCTAAGTATTTAACGACTTTAGAATTAGTAATGCTGTTGTTCCCAATGTTGATTAACACCTCTTTCAATTTCCGCCTGTCAGCCAGATAAGAATTTTTGTTTTATTTGCTGCCATCTGCAATCCTATCTCATCAAGGCAGTTTTGTATTTGTTGCATTGAGAAGTTCGCCGTGTATTCAAGTTAATTTTTATTAGTTGCCTAAACTAAGAGGGCCAGATCATTGGTGGTGGTACCTAGTGGTAAATTGCATTTTAGTACCGAGTCGTACACTATATTGCAGAGCGGGGGCCGCAGGATAGACCCCTGCGGGACTCCAGATGTTATTTTAATTTTTTGTTGGTTACCGATGATAAGCGTTCTGTCAGATAAGTATTTTTGGACTAAGTGTGTTAGATAGGGCTCCACATTTCTTTTGGTCAGAGCTTTAATAATACTTTCGCACGGTACAGCGTTGAAGGTATTAGTGATTAGGATGACATAATTTGGAATTTTGGTTTTAGATTTACTGAATGTCGAGTCCATAATTTTTTGGATCGCACCTACCGTAGAAAAACCCTTTCTGAAACCAAACAGTTTATCTGATAAACCACTCTTGTTGTTGATGTCATTCATTAATCTATTGTTAACGATTCTCTCATATAGTTTAGCGAGTGTATTTAGGAGGCTTATCGGAAAATATTCAGGAGTTCTTTTTTTTCGATGAGAACCAAATTAGCTTATTTCCATGTGTTAGGGAAAATCATGTCTGCAAGCAAATTACCTAGATATGGTTGAATGGCATCGGGTATTTTAATAGCGATCAATTTGATAACCTCCGGAGGTATTCAATCTAGACCAGGTGCCTTTCTTGCTTTAATTCTCTCAGCTGCTTCAACTATTTCCTGTACAGTGAGTTCTGGTACATGGGCTATGTCATTATTGCTTATAGGACAGATCGGGGGCAAAGTTGGAAAAAAAACTTTTGCAACCACATAATCCTCCTTGATGTCAAACTCTACTTAGACCATTACAAAGACGGTTGGAAATAGAAGCAATAAATCAGCAAAACGATAATGGGGACTGCAGGGGATGTTGGAGGACAGCATGTTACAGATCAATTGTAACGTGTTTTTAATTGTAAAACATTTAAAAACCTGGAAAACAATATTGTTAGGAAAGTGAAAATGTGTCTTAACGACATCTCGTGTATAAAGCACAAGAAACTAGTGATCAATCACCTGTTACAGTGACCTGTTGGCATTCAGGGAAATATGGTTATGTAAAAACAAATAAATAAATAAAAAAGATTGTTAGAATTTTGCTGCACAATATTTTATATCCTTAAGTCTTTGTTAGAACGTTGTAAATTATATTATTTACAATTCAGGTTTCAAGTAATAAAATTGCTATTCAAAAATTATTATAGATCACAACAGTACAATAACAAAGATAGCCATACAAATGGTACTCATTTTGGGACACACTGTATATAAAAAGGGGTCTCAAAAAATAGTTAATCATTTTATTGTGAAGTAACAAATTATAACTGCAAACACACCAACAAATTAATAATAAGCTTCAAAATAAATACTAATGTTAGTACAAGAATGCATGATAAAAAAAGATAGATGTGATAACAAACCCACGCTTACATTTTCTGTATTTGAAACTTAAAGAAAACTTTAGGCGCAGGCTTTTTAACAACGAAAGGTTCAAGCAAATCTTGCGGTATCATTAGACATTTTTTCAAAGCCGAACTCGGATTCGATGGAAACACTTGACACAACTGACTAATGATAAGTTTTAAACCGTTACCGGTTTGATCACAAAATTGCAACTCGAACTTGTACTCCGGCTTGTTCTGATTCATTCCAACGTGTAAGACATTAAATTTGATCGGTCCTGACGTGGTGCTGTGCTTACAACAAATAATAAAAATTTCGTTGTCGACAATTGCAGCCCAATATGATGTTGTAATGTTACCCGTTAATTCTCTGGAATACTGGCGATTAGCTTCCACTATGTAATTTGAATGCTTCTCTCGCAAATGTCCGATCACATCAACTAGATCCTCATTGATTTGGCACAAAGCTAGCAATTTCAACGGACATCGGCTGTAAGCGTACAAGCAGTGTAGCTGGTGCATGCCAATTTGTTCATGATTTAAACTGAATGTGCATCCAAAGTCTTTATATTTGCAGGGATACATCATACTACTCGCCAATTTTTCCAGAGTAAAGTTGCGGGTATCTTGAAACACCAACCGGCACAACGGACAATTCGGCAATTTCATTTTACACGAGTTGCAGATGCTATGTCCGGTAGGACATATAAAAATCGGTGGTACCATATAATCATTACAAACGGGACATTCCAACTCGTCTAAAAAGCTCGGAGTTTTCACCTGATTTGATTGATCTCCAAGTTTTAATTTCGTAAGATCCAAGGGGTTTTTGTTTTCAGTTTTGGGTAGATTAGGTGATTTTTTAACGGTTCCTGCTTGGGCTTTGGGTTTCGGTTTAGGTTTAGTTGAACTTGGAGGTTTCGGTGCTGTCACCGCCATCGAAGGCTTTATCAACGCAATCTCTTTTTTTGGTTTTTTGAATATACTAATTTTACAGAAAATTAATCCGTTGGGATCATCGAGCATTGCATGGATTGAAGTAACATCAGCTGCAATCATTTTGTCTTGTTTCTTTAAGATTTCCTGTACGTCGCAGAAAGCCTCTGTGTCAGGTTTACGCAAGACTAAGAAGTAGTCGTTGTTACGTCCCAGTTCTAATTGATAACGGAACAATCGGTGGTCGGGTGAATTCTCACAACAAATTACCATGCAGTAGAATTTGTTGACGCTTTTCAAATATTGCGTGACTATTAGAAATGTGATATTGTCGATGATGGTAAAGAATATTTTAACGTATGTGACGTAAACATTCAGAATAAAGCTTGGTAAACCAACTTGCAGTAAATCTTTATGGTTGTCTTGCAGGTGTTTTGCCAGGTTTTTTCCGTTACCTTTCCAATCGCATTTCATCGACATGTTTTCAATTTCCAAATTAAACGGGCATGGAGCTAAAACACAATGACATTGTTGTTCGTGTTTAGGCATATCTACCCAATTTAATTTAGCTTCGCAACCAATTTCATAATTAGAACATGGAAATATAAGAAACTTGGCGATCGCTTCATAAGCGACTGCCCGTTCGACAGTACCATTCGCTATCATCCAGTCTACACTTTCGATGCAACGACCGCATATATTTCCCATAGCCAAACTGTAGTAAACGGGAAGAACTGACAGGATCTTCGAGCACTGCTTGCATTTCAGCTCTTTTAACAGTGCTTTGTGATTACATATGTTGAACATCTTGCCAAGTTCACAAATTATAGTGATACGTTTTACAAACTACACAATTAGATTGTGAAGCAGAAACCGAAAACTATTGTTACATTAAAATGTAATAGACGAATATAGCGTTATCAGCGTTTTAAGTGAAATCATCAAACCGGTTCAGCTTGAATGTCATTTCGTGTAAACAGAGATCGTCCAGTATTCTCTGGGGTGTAATGTGTAATGCATAACTTATCGTTACACCTCTTTTAATCTTGTCTTTTAGAGCTAAGAAACATACAAACATTTGCTTTATTATCTATGCTAAGAAACCAACAATAACAAACATTAGGGTCGGAGCTTATCTTCTTCAGCTGAGACTTTTACATTGGAGTGTATGTTCTGCATAAAAGAAACACTTTCAATGTTCTACTCATCAAATTACACATCAACTAAAATTTTGGGGCGTCGCGATGCCCATTTAAAATGTATAATATTTAAATAAAATTTAGTTTTCGCTCCCATCTCAACTGATATAAAAGAAGTTTTAAGTAAAGTTGTACAACATGTACCTAATTAGAAACAACTTATATGTTTCATCTAATTAATGTAATCTAATAATCATCAGATTAAGGTTATTATATTTATCGAACAGTACATTTTCTTTAATACGAATTGGAAAATATTACTTTAAAGTACATATTTAACTAGGCTTATGCGAAACATTCGCATCGCAAGCTTCTTCCAGGTGTAAGACGACATATGGTCTCCAGCCCTACAATATATCTATGCGATTCTACTAATTACTAGAAGAACGTGAAAGTATTAAACATATAACGAATAAAAAGAACCAAAAGCAATATAAACATAAACTGGCAAAATAGAAGGGCTAACTAAAAGAGTTGGACTAGAAGATTAATCACGAATACTATCATGTGGGCAGAGAGAAAGTTCGAAGATAAACTACGTCTTTTCACTGTTTCTGACTAGACACGAACCTTGTTCCTTATGCAGCAAAGCACCAAATGATGAATTTAAAAATGTTTAATTATAGTGTGCAACTGCGTTTGTTTTTGTTTCTATGTTTTCGATGTTTAGTTAGTAACATTAAAATATGAACCATATAATATAGAAGACGTGATAAGAAATTATGAAATATTAATTATAAAATATAATTGTCCGTCGATTAAATAAAACTAAATATGAGGTTATAGGCCCAGGGATATAAAAAGAAATTAAAGTTGTTAAAATTGGCCAAGAAAGGGAAAGTGTGTATAACATCGAATCGTTAACAATAAATGACAATTAATATTAATACTTATTCACCAACGCCTACCCTGACAACTATGAGAAAATTTTTAAACATTATTAGTAATCAACTTGGATATCATATTACACACATAGACTGAGTAGTACAGCTTTTTTGAATGCAAAAATAAATGAACTAATTTATATTTATCCTTAAAATTGATACAGAGTTTTAAAATTAAAATTAAACAACGCCGAGCATAATTAACACCAGAAAATACGGTAGAGACAATAATTGAATCAGAATAAATAATTGGATAAACAAAAAAAATGAAGAGTCAGAAGAGGTTGTAATAACGAAAGACGACTAAAAGAAAGATAAAGTAAGAAAAAAGGCAGTGGAGAACGAAAGAGAAGAGGTTTTGTTTTAGTAAGTATACTTATCAAGATTGCAGAACGCTGGGCGGTTATAAGTAAGTTTCCCTTTCTCAACAAGAAAAGGGTTATATTAGTTTTTGTTGGGTTGGGATAAGTTGCGGTTCGAAAGAGCAGTAAAGCGTAAAACATGATCAATCGCTACGTGTGGTCATTAGCCTCTCTTTTGTTTGACATCGATACTTACCTCCTCGTGGTAGACGTACGCCCGACGAATACGGGCTGACATCTAGTTAGTAGTGGAGTTTCTTTCGGAGTTTTTCATAGCTGAGTTTTAATCTTATTTCAACTAGTCTGAAGCTCAAACTCCTTTCCTTTATATTTACCTACGGCCTTTTTGGTCAAACTCTCCCCTCTTATCTTTTTTGCTCACGACGGTATTAAGGGTACAGAGTTTTTATTTCCTTTTCTACGTTTAATAAGCCTGCCACCAGGAAGCCTAAAAAGGACGGACACAAAAATGGAAGGGAGAGAATACGAAGATATTTCTATAAGATGAAATAAAATAAATCTATATAAATTTAGTATAATTGTAATTTACTTTAAAAGCATTGCAACCGATTACATAATGTTTTTTTGTAATTATTGCGAGTTGCGACCTTGTGCTTTGTTGCGTAATCGGGGTGAGAGGCCATTTAATGTAGCATTCGTCTTTCTTCTTTGATTACGCAATTTCAATAATTTAAAGACGCTTGCATTTGTGTTTTCCGTTCAATTGCACGTTATAAATATTTTTTTTTTTTTTTTTTTTTTTTTAAAATATTTTTTTTTTTTTTTTTTTTTTTTTTTTTTTTTTTTTTTTTTTTTATTTTTTTTTTTTTTTCAGGGAGATATGCGCTCACAGTCGCATTTTTTATCTTTTGAATATGTTTATTTTATTGTGTATATGTAATATTTGCAAAACTAAATGTTGATTAAATGCAATATGGTACCATCTCAAAATTTACACGATTTCAAAAATTTAACTGGTGAAACTCGCCTGTTATCCACGGTGTTATACAGTGATAACTAATTTTCTTTCTAGATATACTAGATACTAGATATACTATCTAGAGATACTGTGGTGGGAAGAGAACTTATGGAACACACCGCACTTATTGAGACCATAGTAGACATATCAATTGAGCCGGATCCAAACTAAAGATTTACTTCTTCAGCGAGTAAGAGTTAGATCGTGGACTATAAAAGCTGACCGTATAAGTCTCTCCAAATATTAGAAGATATAAGTTCAGCTATAAAATTGCTGGATGGGAAAGAATAAATGGGAGGCACCGGAAGATCATTGATACTGAGGGGAGATGTAAACTTTAAAAACGTGTTAATAAGATCAGTTCATACTAATCGGAAAGAAAAAGAATTTGCAGAACTGGCGGCGTTGCTTGGACTTATTATTACAAATCAGGAATACGCAGCAATTTTTGTGCGCGGTGAACAAAAATTAGTGATAGTAAAGAAACGATATGATCGTGGTACCTTGTAATAACTCTTTAAAGAATAATATAAAATAAATGGGGGAAGGGGAAAACAAGTAGGGAGCAGGGAGAACAGACGAAAAATTGATAATTAAGAAAAGAAATTAAAACAAGTAAAGAATATATATAGAAAGGATTGCTGGAAGATCAACAAACAGTGATTGAAAGATGAGAAATAAGAACAGGATGTATTGTATATACAGATGAACAAATAATGACTTTGGTAAGCACTATAAGGTAACAAACCAAAAAAAATGTTCATTAGGAATTTTAGTGTTTAAATATTGAGCAGATGAGAGATGCGTTTAAAGTGAATTGTTAATTCCTAAACCGTTAAAGGCAGAAGATATAGAGGAATGTTACAGACTGCTATCCAAGAGCTTAGAGTAAGATCGGTGAGGTACAGCTCCCAAAAGAGGGGTGTGTGTAATCATAATCCTCGACGTTTAATATGGTCTGATGGAATGGGATCATGAATAGGTGTTAGAAGAATAAAAAATCCGGTTTATTTAAGAAATATGATGAAAGATTAGTTGACTGATAGAAGACTGCTTCTGGGGAGAGAAGAAGAAGAAATAGAATTTAAAGCTGGGGTTTCACAGGAGTCGATTCTAGAGCCACTTCTATAGAAAACCTATTATGACTGAATACCAAAGGTTTGAGATAATATTGATGGGCTATAAGCTGATGGTTTGGCAGTAGTAGCTTAAAGTAAAACTCAGAAGAAGTGGGAAAACGTGTAGGCGACGCAAGTTGAAGAATTGAATAGTGAATAGATAAAAATGGGTTGATTTTGGCCATCGTGTTAATGAAAAAGAGGAAAATAGAAGACTAAGACTGAGAAATACCCCATTTTCCTACCCATTCCCATTAATTTTGGTTTATCTAACTTATTCTACACTCTTCTTTTCTTTCTTTTTAGCCATCTTCTTCTTTTCAGCACTCTTCTCATCCATTCTTCCCCTCCCATTCTCCCACAGTAATGTCCCTCTTCCTCTCTCTTACATTCTTACTTCACTATAAGCCTCTAAAATTTGTTCTATGCTTTCTGATCTTCTACACACATTCTGCACCTCTTTATCTGTCCTCCAATATTTATTTACATTTTCTTCATTTCTTGTCCTAAACATGACTATCATTTTCTTTTTATCCATACTTTTCCCTTCCGTTAATTACCTTGGGATTCTGTCCATTATTACAACGCTGTATTTGTCATCATATCTTCATTGTCTTATTATTATCTTTTTTCCTTCACCTCTTAGCTTTTTTATTTCCTCTTTGGCGTATCTTGTTCTATGATAATATGCCATTCTATCTTTTTCGCCCTATTCACTTGTTGCCCCATTAACCCTTTCTAACATTCGTACAGTATTTCATTCTCTGTTCTCTATTTTACATCTCGAGTTTAATACACTTATTCTTTTCCTCACCTTTTTTCAGTATTTTTCCATTCTTCACTTTAGGTCTCATCCTTGCTTTCTATTTTCCCTTTTTTCGCCTTTTCTATTGCATATTCTACCTCGTATCCTACTCTCTGATAATAACCTTTCTATAAGTGAAATGTGTTCTTATTGTAACGACGATTGAATGTTTAAGTGCTGTTAAAGTAGTTTGTCAAGTACGTTTTAGTTTTGTGCATGGTAACCGGAAGCCTCGACTATTCGTTTTGTATCCCTGTTGCAGTACTTAGAACCTATATTGATGTAACCTGATGTAACGCATATTATAAATTAATCTTAATTTTGTGTTGTATTTGTATTCAATAAATCTAATATTAACGACAAATGCAAACCGTTATCTAAGCGATAACTCAGAATGCATAACACACCCGTGTCGATAAAGCCAAGTATTTCTGTACAGTAGCATACACACACGAAAGAACACGTGATGCGCATTTTGCTCTTATTATGAGCTCATCAGAGGTGTATACTTAAGTGCTTTATTGACGCAAGTGTGTTATGTATTCTAAGTTATCGCTTAGATAACGATTTGCATTTAAACATTCAATCGTCGTTACAGTTATGCTTTTCTATCTTTTTCGCAGTATTTCACTTGTTGTCCTTTTATTCTTTTCCAACATTCGTACAATATTTCATTCTCTTTTCTATTTTACATCCCGCGTTTAATACAGTTCTCCTCATCTTCTCTCCAGTATTTTCCATTCTTCACTTAAGGTCCCATCCGTACCTTCTGATTTCCCTTTTTTGCCTTTTCTATTGTTTTTTACTCGTTTCTGTCTCTGATAATATGCCTTTCTATCTTTTTGCCCGTATTTCACTTGTTGCCCTTTATTCCTTTCCAACATTCGTACAGTATTTCATTTACTTTTCTATAATTTTACATCCGCGTTTAATACACTTTTCTTTCCTTAACTTCTCTCCAATATTTTCTATTCTTCACTTTAAGTCCCATCTGTACCTTCTGATTTCCCTTTTTTCGCCTTTTCTATTGATTCTTCTACCTCTTTTCGAGTTATCTCTTCTTCTCTTGACTTTGCCTTTTTGTTTATATCTTCTCTCTTCTTTAATCTTTTCCGCCCTTCTCTTCTCCTCCCATTCGCTTTCGTTTAGGCTTGGCCCATTTTTTCTTCTTCTTTTATTTAGAAGTCTGCGGTATTCCGCTTTTCTTCTTTTTCATTCTTGTTTAAACTTTGACTTTGTTTTTTATATACTTCAATATCTTCTCTTTCTTTCTTCCTTGTCCTTCTCTATCTTCTCATTTAATTTTTTCATTCTCACACTCTCTATTCCACCATTCCGCTCTTGCTTTCACTTTCTTATTTCTTTTCTTGAACTTGCTTTTTCTACTATCTTCTCCATTTTTTCCACTATTCTCTTCTGATGTTTCTTGTTCCTCACTTTCTTCAGTCCGCTATTTTGTTTTCTTTTCTTCTTCGACATCATCTCTATCTCTTATTATGTTCACCTCCATTGGCTGATAATCTGATTCTTCCTCATCTTCAAATTTTCTACGTTTTCTTTTCATTTACGGTCACATAATTACCGATTCTCCCTTCCGCCTACTTCTATATTTTCGTCATTATTGTCCATGCCCTTTCCTTACATATTTTTTGGTCCGTTTATTTTTTTATCCATTGACCTACTCTTCTTCCTCCTTCTTCCCTTCTTCTTACATTGAGTCTTCTCCAATAATTATTTTTCTTTCTTCTTCTTTGATTATTCTTCCTATTTTTCTTTAGTATCGTCCATTTATTTTCCGTATGTCGTTATTGTCTCGTATTTACACTATCTATATTAAAAAAAGCGAAACCAAAGGTATAAAATAAATAAACATTAATGTTTAACTAAATATAATCTAATAAAACATTAACTTTGGTGACTACATACAATGATTAATAGTCAATAAAAACAACCTTAAATAAAATAAGGCAAAATAACAACATTTCTCCGCGCAATCGCAGCGAAATCTTACGCAACTTCTATTACAGATTTATCATCGGTCCTAATTTTTTCGTTGTTGTTCGTGCTCTCATTTTCTTTTTTCAGCGTCTCCAATTCAGATTCGTTTAGTGCAGGTTCCTGCTTGCTAAGCGGATTGTTCCACGACTGCAGATCAGACGTTCCAAAAATAAGAAACGAAGTTCCACTGATTATAAGGATCATTGCAGTTATCCAGAACACTTTTTGCCATTGTGCGGCTGTTTGCTACAATATTAAAATAACGGAGTTAAGAAGCATCTAAATGAGCATCTTACATTATTGTAAGTTAAAAATCCCACTATAATAGGTGAAATTATTCCTCCAATTGCACCAGAACCGTTTGCAAATCCCAAAAGTACGCCTGAAATGGTTATTTGTATCAGAATCGGTATTTGTAAGAGGTGCGAGTAGAGTTTGCAGGCCGAAGCGGACCGAATTTATATATGGTACATGTATTAGGTAAAAGTTATACTCACTTGCATAATTGGGGCTAAGATCAACCAAATTTGGCAAAGCACCAGTTGAAACGGCGCCGTGTAACGCGGTGGTACTAGTCAAAAACACCAAAGCTGCAGCAGAGTTGCTTCCAGACTGGGCTAGCGCTATCATGCAAAACCCTTGTGCTACGGAAGCTAAAAAAAAACAAATTGTAAAGTTATAAACGCAAAAGCTCTTGACCTTACAAATAGCCGTCGCAATTTTCCTCAAATTCGTTCGACTCACTCTGTTGGTACTCAAAAGATAATCACCTATCATTGAGAATATGTAAGCAAAAAGCATTCTCAAGAAGTGCGGTAAACCGGCAAAAAAACCGGTCTGAAAATTGAACTATTTTTCGAGAATATTTTCGTACTCGAGCACTCACCGAAGTTATGGATAAACCGTGTATAAATTTTAAATATAAAGGTGCGTGGGTCAGAACAGTAAATAACCCCCATAAGCCACCAAACTGGGTAAATACATTGACCCACACTGGTCGTGAAGTCAAAACAGCTCGCCAAGGAATTGGAGCCTACAACCCACTCATTCAACACAAAACGTGCTAAAAACATTTTTTTTACATTATTTTTGGCAACGCTTGCACCAAGACTATCCAATATGTACGTTTTCTCTTCGTCAGATATTCTGGGATGTTGGCTAGGAGAATCAAAAACAAGAAAATACCAGCCGGCATACCAGAGAGTGCCTAAAATTCCGGTCACGTAAAAGACGTACTCCCATCCCCACAGATCTATTATGATACCGCACATAGGAAATGTTAAACCTGCTCCCACCGAACTGCCTTAAAAACAAAGTTAACGATGTTCATCTTATTTTGGCAAACGTCTCACCTAAATAAGCCGTGACGAATTTGCTTCTTTCATTTGGTGGTATCCAACGCGCTGTCATAGAATGCATTGCTGGCCAACATGCTCCCTAAAATTTCAGAATTCTTTCATTCTCAACAAAAAATTAGAAGAAACGAAGGTTTGCTAAAAACTAAGTAGGAATTTCAGTAATCTAACATTTTTAAAGAAAGGAGCTCCGTTATTCTTAAAAATGAAGAAGAGTAATAAATTATGTTAAAATTTTTAAATTACCTACATGTATTGTGGCACTCTACGATAAGTTTTACTAAAAAATTGTAAATAACTAATTTGATCAAAATTTCACTATTCTAACATTTTGATTGAAATCAAGGTCACGCCTACTACTTTAGTATAAAATTAATCTAACTTTTATTTAGGTTTAATTTTTGAAATCTAACCAAAAAAATTTCAAAAGGGCGAATAATAACGGTTTCTGACAAGAAAATTTTATTAATATTTTTTAATAACGTGTAAAATAAAATAAAATAATATGTGAAATTTTCGCCTACTTCATAACACAAAATAAATCTCAAACAAAATTTCTATATTCTAAAATTTTGCATACATTTATAATTTACTTCATCTAACATAAGTTAAAATTTAGCAATCTGCCAAAATCCTAATCTAAGTTTAAATGAAGAATGACAAAAACTGTGAAATGAATGAAAAAATCTGTAATTTATTGAATGAACAATTTCAGAAATCTAACATTCCCTAGAATTCTGAAATTTATGTTTTTAGAGGTATTAAAATAATATAGGAGTAGTGTAATCAAAAAACTAACAGAAGTTGAAATGTATTTATATAATCTTGTTTTTAAGTTGATTACCAAAGCAATTATTTCTCGCGCAAAATTTTAGAAGTTTACATTAGAGCCCGTTATCATCAAACTAACAAAAAAAGATTCATTTAATCTAACGGTTTCTTCTCAGCCAATTAAAAGTAGAACCAAAGAAAGCACTATAAGATCTATTTTTTCGTAAGAATATTTATTTTGATTATCTAATCGCTTTTATTAAGATTATTTCCTTTATTTATTAAATTCTTTGAAAACACCCAGGAGATAACGCTTGAAATAGCGGCAATCACTTTAATGGTTTTGTAGAAAAACGCATTTTAAAGACAATAGCTCACTGTGACGAAAACATCATAATTACAATTATGTACTGGCAATAATTTACGGGTCACTGAAATAATATTTTGGTCCTTCAAACCGGATACTATGCACTTACCGCAATAAATCCTTGCAATATTCGAATAAAAATAAGCCATTTAAAACTCATGGAAGCTGCCACTGGTATTAATATGCTCAACAAGACGCCGAAAAAATTTCCGACTCCATACACCAACTTCGTGCCATACTTGTTGGCCAAAATTCCTCCAGGTACCTGCGTCAGCCAATGCAACCAAAAGAAGGCGCCTAAAATCATGCTCTGTTCTTTTCGCTCCACTCGAAACCTTCCTCAACTTTTGAAACGACGGAGTCGTTACTCTTCAAAGACAAAATGGTTTTGTTTTTCGCCTTCACCATCGACACTATGGCTATGTTTAAGTTTACACGTAACAAGTAGTTGATTGCAAATCCTGTAAAAACCAAATACCATAATACCGTTCTCGCTAGTATGCATCCCGTCTTATCTGCAACAATGTCAAAATTAAGTTCAATATAAAGAAGAGGAAACTTCCATACTTGTCATGGTATTGAACTTAGAAAGGCAAACTTATATTTTAAAGTATATTCGACTTATCAACAATCACGTTACTCAGGTGTGATAAATTCTTATCATATGGACTAAAAACATATTATGCAACTTTATATTTATTTTAAGAATTTGGTCCTTCAAACCGGAGTGTTTCACAATCTAATTCATTAATAAGTCAAACCACTTTTAGATATAAAACATAAATGCAATGGATATAAAAACACTAATTAATGCAATAAGGCGTTTGTTATATAAAATGAGCAACACAATAGGCAAAATCTTCATAAGAAGATTTAAACTCAATCACGTTGTTGTCAGCTTTTAGTAACAATTTATAATAAAAATTAATTATTCACTTACGGAAGAGAAAATGACTATAATGTCAAACTCAAAAGGAACGCGATGAGAAACAAAAAGAAAAATGAAATAAAATGAGTAGTGTAGAGAAGTAGAAACAGGAAACAAAAACCAAACGAAACAAAAACATAAGAAGAGATAAAAATAAATTAAGAATTTTGAGAAAAGAAACAGATATATTTAAACAAAAGCGACTACAGGGATGTGCTTGGAAGGATTAGTTTTCGAAGTAGAGAAGTAAGAAACATAAAGCAAAAAAAGGAATAAACAAAAATTGGAAAAGAAAACAATGAAGAGGGGAGAATTGTAGAAAGTTGAGTAACACACCACAGAGAGTAGTATTTGTTGTTGTAGAAAAAGATGGAATACATGATGAAGTGATGGAGGAAAGAGAAGAAGAAAAATTGATTAGAGCAAAGAAATGAGCAAAAGTGAAACCTTAATAAATGAGGAGGTAAATGAGTAGGCACCAATGAATACGTTATTTTAAGAATATAAACGCCAAGGAAGAAAATTAAAACAAATGCACGAAGAAAAAGGTGAAAAAGTGTGATAACAAATATTGAGAAGAGGGAGGAAAAAAAAAGAAAAAAAAAGTTTAAGGGTTAAGGAAAGTTGTAAAAATTACTGGTAGAGAAAAACGAGTGTTGAACGAAGAAATGAGAGAAGAAACTAAAAAGATGGTAAGAGGAATGGAGGATGCGGTAAGAAAAAACACAGACATATAGAAATTACCAAAGATTAAGAGAAAGGTAGAAAGATATGAATGGAAAAAACAAAAATATTAGACAGAACTGGAATAAAAAATAAAGGACAAATACAAGATAGATCTGGACGGAACACGGTATGAATTTTTGGAACCGGATGATGTAAAACAAAAAGAGAAAAAAAGACGAAACAAAAAAAGTGAAGATAAAAGGTGAGGATAAAAATGACATTTAGAAAAATATTGGGACAAGAAGCATCTCAAAGGATAGAATATATAAATTAAGATAAAAAAATACAAAGAAGAGATGATAACAAGTACAGAAATAAAATTTACAAGCACAAGTAATAAGAAAAAGGCTGGAAAAACCATAGTTGTGTTGGCAAGGAATGAAAATCAAATGATGAGGTTATTTAAAGACTTTCTAGAAAAAGAGAACGTAAAGAAAACGAAAGAAAAAAGCGGTGGATAAAGAAAATGAGGTTGTGGTAGGAGAAAACAAAATTAATAATGTAGGTGAATGGAGATATTTAGGAAAACAATGGCCATGATATATCTTCGTCAGTTAATTTCTTGCTCTTTAATTTGACATTCTTTTTTCCTTTTCTTTTCGGATCTTCAATTTTCTTAAGAGCCAGTTGCTTTGATGGGTAAACAAAATCGATTATGGATACTATGACCAAACACTAAAAAGTCATCTGTATCGACCTAGATGGTTTACAACTGAGTATCGGTTCCACAGTTCTTTCTATTTTTCATTTTTGACAAATGGCGAAGAATAAATTATAGGGAGTTTAGGATAGGAATAAAGTGAGGAGGAGAGGAGATGTGCTGGGGCATAAAAAGACAATAGTACGGTAGGACATAGAAAAGAAAAAAAAAAAAAAAAAAAAAAAAAAAAAAAAAAAAAAGAAAAGAAAAAAAAAAAAAAAGAAAGAGAAGGGGGGCAAGAGAGAAAATACGGGATAACGACAGCCGCAAAAACAACAGAAGTAATAAAAGAAATATACAATGAGAGATAATGATAGAAGTATCTAAGTGGGGAAGGGAGAAGATTTAATAGAAATGCTGAGGAGAACAAGGTTAGACGATAAAAGAAATGTTAGGCTTGTAGCTCACCTTAAAAAGAACATGTTACATATGCTTATAATGGAAGAAAAAATAAAATTAGAAAAAAATAAAAGGAACCAAAAGCATATGCAATATATATTGAATTTATGAATGTGAGAGAGAAGTATAGAAGGAAAAGATAAAATATAAGAAAGACAAAATAGAGAAGTTCACAAAGTGAAGAAAGTAGATATGTAGCATAGAGAACAAGATACTAAAATGATAACAATACCCGCCAAAACAACAAAATTAATAGAAGAAATATTTAATGAGATATAATGATAGAAGCATCAAGAGGAGTGAAGGGGGGTTTAGTAGGAAAAATAATGGTTTAGATGTAGAAATAAAAAAAACAAACAAATGCTGAGGGAGAGGGTTAGAATCTAAAGAAAATGTTAGTGCTCGCACCTCATTTAAAAAAAATAAGAAACCAAACCACATTATTTATAAAAGAAAAGTAGATGAAAAGATTTCTTCGGGAACCTTTTTGATAAGACTCACGAATATATCGTAGTCTGACAATCTTACAATACACGTACAGGTAAGTTATTAATATACATATTAGAATAAGAAACGTCCTATAATAGAACCTTGTGAAAGAGCAATGACCAGCTAACCTAATACTACAATGAAAACAAAATTTTGAATAAAAGCTAAAGTTTTACGTAAACACAAAAAAAAAACAAAGTATGATTAATACGACGATTCAACGATCGAAATGTCGGCCCGAACGATCACAAAAGACATGACTGACAGTAGCACGTGCTTCATTGTTTTTCAGTAAAATCAACATTAATATCAGTAATTTGTTTGCGTGATGTCTTATCATCACTTCTTGACTTTGCTGATTATGTACATATTTATTTAAGTATGTGATAAGGTAATGCACTATTATAGAAAACACTGTTTGTTTATGAATTAATACGTAATTCTACGAATAAATAAACAATTTATTGTATTTTTTGTATTATTTTTGGTTCTTCAAACCGTACGGTAACATTCTCTACACTCTTAAAACATTGAATAGCATAACAAACAGAACATTTTTTATCTGTTTTTCAATCCGGATGGATTTTAATCTAAATAATGTTTTACCGCACATTTGATAAATTCTATTACATAATAGATCTTTAAAAGTTAAAGAAAATACTATAAAATTTTTATTTGTTAGACGAAAACAATACTAAAATATATATTGATTTGGTCTGCCAAAACAGTCCAAGTTTTTTAATTGTTTAAAAACATAAAAAATCAACCCACAAACAGTATATAAATTAAAATTGGCGCACTTTGATTTTTGTTTTCAACGCTCACCTTTCAACGCCATCTAATTTCAAATCAAAACCACAGTCTTCTTTGACGTTCCCACAGAACTTATATTGTTCCGAAGCAGTTGATCACATTCGAAATTTAAACGAACACGAACTGACTTATCAGTGTGTTATCGTTGCGCTTTTGTTGCGATTATATATAAGAATTATTATATAAGAATATAAATAGATTTTTTGTGCATTTGTACGCTAGATGATCGGTGACATTGTGTGGAGTAAAATTTAGTATTTTGATTACATTGAGTTTTATTGTGTTCGCAGTAAAAACATCTTGCTTTATCTCGAAAACGTACACGGTTATCAAATGTAATTATGTTTGTTTACAGTAGTATAATTAGATTTATTATTGCAAATTGAAATTTTTATCAAAATGTTAGGTATAATAAAGATTTGTTTTCTTTTTTTAGTCAAAGAATCTTCTTGTTATTTTTAAATTGTATGGGTTCGTAATCTTCCTTGGTAGAAATTTATTGTTTGACTGTCTGATTACTTCACGTAATTGATTGACAGTGTGGTTTATTAACTAATCCCTCAACGGGTCTTTTCTATAGTTCCGAAGTAAACTCGCACTGATTTGTGTGAATTTGTCAGATAAAGTAAGCTTAACCTTTTCAGATATTTAACTGACAAATTAAGATTCTAATTTACCCGATTAACAATCAATGTTAACGTGTCAATCACTTGACAACCATAGTTGTAATACAATAAGAAAACATTATCAGTAACTAACTATTTATGTAAATAGATTGATTTCGACCGAAATCTTCATATAAAAACAATAATGTTTTTTTACGAAGAAAAGCGGTATACAACAAGTACATTTAGAAGTATTGGTAGCGTGTACTTAGACACAGACAAATGAGGTTATGGTAATCTGTCAAACAAAACTAAAATTCATAACTAAATAAATAATGTTGGACGGGTGGTATTGTCGTTCAATGGCCAACGAAGCCGCCGCCGCCGAAGAAGAAGAACAAGCAAACGAAGAATCCAAGTGCAAGAAACAATACAAATTTCTCAAGCGAAAATTCAAACACCTCATCTATGTTCGTACCCTTACCAGCGCGCCTCCTAGCAAATACAATCTTGTTTTCAGGAAAACGAAACTTTCAGAGTCGCCTTACGAGCAGCACAAAAACGGTTATTAACGGTAACGAGAGATCGTAACTTTTTACTTGATCGTTTGCTGCAATATGAAAAAATCGACACAAGTTCAGAAAGCGAAGACACAGATTCTTCAGATGACCAAGACTTGATCAAAGTTGAACCCACAAAAAAGTATGCAATTGGGGGTATGTTTCAAGTAATGATTGATTGTTTGGTTATAGACGGAAAATAGAAAGCACTAATGGGTCGGTCATGTACGGGAAAGTTTTAACCACCGTCAAGCGAAAAAAGCCAATGGTTGCAAGACCAGCAAAGCAGCAACTAACTCATCCCCTGGTAATGAAAGCTTTTAACACTCGCAATTACATCATGAATGGCTGTTTTTAGTTGCAGATGCCCGTGAGTACGATTTCATCAAGCAGTAACATATTGTCCGACGGTCACATGACACCTGAGGAAGTTGAAAGGCACCTGCAATCTAGGCAGAGCTATATGGAGTTGGTACCGAACGTGCGCCATTAACAGTACCACAGAGATGTTTAGTAATGAACCGTCTCTCGATAGTGAATCGAACGACATTGGTGAACTTGAGACGTCGCCCAGTAATATAGGCGAAGAATTAAGCATCGATATGATACCTGAATGAGTATTTATTAAATGTAATTAAGTGTTCGTCAACCTCATATTTACAAAAATTCCTGAATTTTTAAGCTTTAAGTTTCAAATCGTGTTTAAAGTTGTTTCTCAATAAAAATAAAGTAAAAAAAACTACAAAATCTTTTATTCAAAACAGCAAATTCATTTTCCAGCATCTTCTTTCAAGTTGACTGTTTGATTAAACACCAACTGAAACACGACTATTATCTTCCTGAAATTAACACCATAAGTTTTACATACCTGAGACGAGTTTGTATCTGGATCAACGGAAAAGAAACCCAACCTCTCAAACTGGTATTTATTATAAACTTCCGCATTTTTCAAAGATTTATCGGCAAAACTCTTCTTGACGGTCAACGAATTTAAATTGCAGTCACTGAGAAAACCTCCGGGTACTTCGTTCACGTCCTCTGGATTCTTATGTTTGAACCTAGAAAAAGATGTGTGTTTGGAAATCAAAAGCAGTCGTCACTTACAAAGGTTCATATAAACGGACCTCGATTTCAACAGGATCACTGACCCAATGAATGAAAGCCTTAGGTTTAGTCGTAACTTTATCAACTTCGGTGCAAACACATACGAGACCTTGGACATTTCCCGATGAATCTTTTTCGATGCGTTTGAGTTCCAAAACAAAACCTGCATGTCTTAGACCAACGCTCTGACTAGGAGTCAATCGTCGGTATCCCTTATCACTTGGTGTTTCAGAAAAGTCGCTGCTTTCGATGTACATAACTTTGTCATATGTGACATCATGGGATCCTAATTCAGGCTTGACGGGAAATTTGGAACTGAAACTTTCACAGATGTTTTGTGTGGGTAGTTCTCGACTATCACTTTTAAAGGATCTAACACAACCATTACTCTGCAATTTTAAATTAAATCTGACGACCCAAATGCAGATTTGCATACCTAGGAGCAGTGTTGTTTAAGTAATCCCGTGCATAAGCTTCTAACATGGACGGGTCTATGGTCATCTGTGCACCGGTTACACCTAATTGTGCGCAAAAGTTATTGATAGACTCGGGCGGGAATCCTCGTCTCCTCAAAGCGGTCAACGTAAACAACCGAGGATCATCCCAATCTGGTCCAAAAAAATCTTTACACAACCTTGACATTTGATAATCTCACCATTAACGATGCGTTCTTCGATAAGTTTGGCAATTTTTCGCTTCGACACCACAGTGTAACTCACATTTAATCGACCATACTCCCATTGAACTGGGCAATAAATGTTGAGAGCGTTGCACAACCAGTAGTAACTTGAACGTCTAGAACCAATGATGAGAAGTATAAGAGATTGATGGAGGTTTTTTTTTTACCGTGACTGAAATTCCTTTGTGCATAAGGAGTGGGTGATATTTTCGATACTATCACACAAACAATGGGTGTAATCGTAAGTCGGATAAATACACCAACGGTTTCCAGTCCGATGATGAGCAGTAAACTTGATACGATAAGCCACCGGATCAACTTTCCCCTCCTCCAGAGTTGTCTTCATCCTTAACGTGGCAGAGCCTTCATCGATTTTTCCGTTTTTCATATCCTGCATCAAAAGAATTGGCCAGTTACTTACATGGGATTCCCGATCCAGAATTGAGACCAATATTTCTGAAGTCAAGATGATCCAAAAGTGTGCTGGCTGCAATTGCCGCTGACCAACCGTTCATAAGTTGTTCGGGTTTAAAATTTAACCCTCCCCCATGTTAAGTCTATGGGAGAGAGGATAACGTTATGCCTATTAATTAATTAATAATAATTTAATATTTAACCCTTACTTAACATTACACAAGAAAAATTTTTAACAAAAAAAGCAAACCTAACCGTTAGGTTTGGATAGGTTAGGTTAGGTTAAGTTACGTTAGATTATGTTGCATTTTATATTAGATATTTTGCTCCAGTGGTGTTAAGTTAAGGTTAAATATTACATTTTTTTTGAATGTTTAATATGAATAACGTTATCCTCTTTCCCATAGACTTAACATGGCAGAGGGTTAAACTTTAAACTCGAATAACTTTTCCACGGTTGGTCAGCGGCAATTGCGGCCAGCAAACTTCTGTTTCCTCTTCACCTAGGCTATTCAAAAATATTGGTCTCAACAGCGGATCAAGAATCCATTGCACCAAAAAATTAATGAAAGAAGTTTAAAGGGACGGGATCAGAACCTCGAAAAGCTGCAGGCTTTCTTCGATTGGACGATTCCGCCATGGAGAAGGAGGGGGGTTGAATCCCTTCATTTCTTCAGCACTCTGATGACACACGTACGCTAAATCACTTTTGATCAACTGCACCGCCCATTTGTACAACTGCTCAAAATTGTCAGACGAATGTGTTATTTTGGCAGGCTTGTACCCTACAGATAATTAACATTTAACAACACCCTTGCCCGACGAACTCATAATAAACCTACCCAACCATTCTACCATGTCTTTAATTCCAGTAAAGAACTTTTCTTCCTCCTTTTCAGGATTTGTATCGTCATACCTCAAAAAACATACACCGTTTTGAGCCGCAGCGTATCCAAAGTTTATGTTGATAGCTTTCGCATGACCTATGTGTAAAATCCCGTTCGGTTCAGGAGGGAACCTGGTTCTCACCTACAAAAACCACATTGAACAAAGCGATAAAGCTATAATTGACTCACACCTGCCCACCAGTCACTTTCAAATGCTCTTTCAACAACTTATTCGTATTCTCCGTGATGATGTACCCGTCAGTTTTAAAATTCTCTCCAGGTGCGTGAAAGTTAACTTTCTTCATTACGTCAACAATAGTCAATGCATTATTAACTACTTCCTCCTTTTCTTCAACTTTCGCCTTCTCTATTTTTGGTTTCTTTTCACTTTTACTGGCTTTTTTATCAATTTTTGGTGGTGCAGCTAAATCCGTTTCAGTCTTTGGACCTAACAGATCCAAAACCTGTACGTCAATCTCGCTTTTGACCGCTTTTCCATCAGCCCATGGTAACTCGTTCATCACTTGCTTCATTAATTGACCTACGTTAAAACGGTAACGTTTTTCCATCAACTCATTTTTGTTTTTCAACAACAATGTCTCGACTACTTTTTCTATTTGTTCTGGGGTAATTACAACGCCCACTCCACAAAACTTTTCGAAAGCATCGACGTTAATATTATTTACGTGGGATAAGGTGTATTCGATAGCTTTGTCGATGCGTAAAGTCGAATCTAACTTTTTCGTCGCAATGTATTTTACTATGAAAGGTAGATGGTGATTGATTTGGGGTTTGGTTCTTGTCGCAAGATGGTATAAGAGCACGCCTAAGCCATCGCTTAACACGATTCCACGTACCTAAAAAAATTTTTTTAGAAGAATTTGGAGGTTAAGAAGTTTCACCGATTTACCTCGTTTAGAATTGTGTTTAGTGTCTTTGTGACTGTCGGATTTTTCAAAGTTTCTTTGGCTTTGCTTTCGCTAAGCCCGAGATCTATGAATGCCTTTAATAGTTCTGTATTTTCCTCCATTCTGCAGTACCGGGAGTCAAGAGTGGATGATGCAAGAAAAGAGAGGTTATCGTAAGGTAAGATGACAGGAACTGTCATTTTAATCGAACGTTTGAACGAGTTCTAAGTAGGTGGCGCTATGTGGTTTTCCTTTGAATTTAAAACCACAGAATACATTTTGGTAAAACTACATTGTTGGACAACACAAACTATCTCTCTTTTAAAGTGGAGCTTTTAGCATAAGGAGTGCTCCCAGCTTACCTTTTCTTCTCCCCTCATTCAACAACTCGTTAGGTGCACTTTTGTTTTGAAGTCGCCAGGATATAGAACGAGAGGTGTAAGGACGAAGCACTATCATTGAGTAAAAAGTTCTTCTATTCAACATTATTGCCTAAGCTTCGAGAAATTTAAAGATACAATATTGGTCATACAGTAAATTTGTTTACATTTTTCATAAAAAGAACGCCTTGGGTATAAAATTCGTAAACAAAAATTATGGATCCTATATTCATACATAAAATGTTTATCTCTGATTGCAATAAACATTGACGAAAACACTAATGTTAATGTGTAGAATAAGAAAATCACTTCAGTTTTTTCCAATCTTCATCTTGGGAAATGCAATACGGCACATCGTAAAGATTTCGAGAAAAGGCTAATAAAATGCGTAGCTAGTGCCTTATTTTCGAGAAATTTAAATCATACAGTAACCTACGTATTGAGTTAACATCGTACTCCGTCAAAAAATCAACACAAAATGTTTCGACATTTTTCATCAAAAGAACCAAGTAAACTTCTTGCTAGGAAAGAAGATTCCTGCGTCTCATAAGTATGTACATATGAATCAATATTAAAAACTTCTGAGTCAATTTGGGTATTTACTATATTTAGTTACTGGTTAAAATTAGAAAGTAACTAAAACAGTGTTGGCAATATATGTAGTTGTCAGTTGAAATACTAACCTTAAAAAGTAACAAGTGACAGTAATAATCTTAAATACAGTATAAAGCAAGAATGACAGCGACCAACATTTGACAGAACGTCAACTGAAATTAAATTGAAGACAAATTGAGTAACTTTATTCATAACGCATATAGTACATCTTCCCTCTTTATTTTACTATGTCTTATTCATACATTGATCGGTACGTTAATTCGTACATCAGAAAATAATGACAAAAGTATTATCTTTGGTGGCACCTTGGGTATAAATTTAGTAAACATAATTTTTGTTTCGGATTTCAATAAAAATTGATGAAAACACTAATATTAATGTGTAAATTCATGCTCGTGCTTGTCACTGTTAACCTAAAATACATGACAAAAACTGTCACTGTTAACCTAAAATAAATGACACATATATTAAGCATTTTTTCAGAAATTATCGTGTGTTCACGTGTTAAACAAAATGGTTACCGCAGCAACAGAGTGCAGATAATACTAGTTTTATTCTTTCAAGATCAATCTGTTCAGATCAGTTCACCAACTTGGTTTGAAAGAACAAACAAGTCATCTGATCACTTGCATAAAGTGAACCAAAACAAATTCGCCGAAAAATGAGGTTCAGTTGTATCTCATTCGGATCGGGACAGAGTGGAAGGTAATAAATGAATTCGTTTAAAAAAACGATCGGATTAGTTAGATCACCTTGAAAGAATACGTCTTTTATTCAAAGCGACAACTCTCGTGCAAGCGGAAAGTACGCGCATCAATCTCGCGCATTGGTATCGCCATGTTTTAAGACTAGATTAGAGCCGTCATATTCGAATTTAAAATAAATATTCATGGAAACCTTGGAAACTTTCGACGATAGTGCTATATTTCGTCATTTAAAAGCATATCATACCAAATCGATAAATTTAATCGGTAATTTGACCATTTCGGATAATAGTTTTATATTGTTACAATTAAAATTTTCACATACGATCCTAAATTTGTACTCTTAAATATGGCAGCCGTTCTCTTGCAAATATCAAACGTGCCGACATTAAGTTGTTCCTCTAAAAGTATTTATTACTGTGCATTTGCAAAAATATAGCGGTTATCTTCGGTTTTCGTACCTAACCTGTATAAACCAACACAATGAATTTATAATCATAAATCATATAGTGTAGGAGAAGCACTATTTGCGGATGACATAATTTTCTTTTGAAAATTTTGGAACTCAAAAACTACTTAACAATCGACTTTACCTTTTTCTTAGTACCACATAACCTAACATTTCCGTAACCGTTTGTAACCCCTCTTCTTGACAACGGGCAGTATTTCAGTTCCTGGACATGTATGAAGTCATAATAGTATTCCTCTCCTCCCTTTAAGTCGCGAAAACGTTCCGGTTACAAAATTCAGTTACCATTGCTTCACGACGAGGTCGCGAAAAACCCTTATTGAATATCTTCCACTGACAAAAACTTCAACTCGTCACGTGATATTTTAGTGTCGTTCTTCAGTGCTTTTTTTGTAGCATGCCAACTTCATCTTTCGGTATAAAATCGATTATAGCGTTACTACTCATTTATAGAGTTTTCGACTGGGTGCTTTGGAGCGATCTCCGATCGTAATTTATATTTGACTGCGCTACCTACTGAATTACTGAGCGCTCGGAGATTGCTCTCTCTGTAGATGATTGAAGGGTCGATTAGTAAAGATCAATCTTCAAACATAATCGTTACATAAACAAAATGTCACTCAAAGTGTTTTTTAATTACACCTGTTCGACCATACAATTTAAGTACGCGCAAATAGAGTGTTTTGTACTCCATACATAACATAACCTACAAAATTTATATTGTGTTTATTAGTATAGCGTTATATAGTTATTATAATTCGGACAAGACTTGTATGAGAGAAAGAAAAACCGTTCTTCATGATGGATACGCCACAGACCAAAATATAATTAATAGCCTCTTAAGGGTCTTACACAACAAACAAACGTAAACGCAAACATTTAAAGTTAATTTACGTGACTTGCTACAATCAGTTACGTTTGTGTTTGTGTTTACGAGACGTTCTTGAAATACATAAACACAATTTTAAAGTTGATAAAGATCTAACATGACATAAAAATTATGTAATATTTAGAAATGCGCATTTCTCCATGTATAATTTCTACAAAGCTGCGGTACTCTTATTTAATATACAGGGTGTAACAAAAAGGTAGGTCATAAATCACTAAAATAACTCGATTGAACCTAACTTACCTCAGTACAAATGTGCATGCAAAAAAGATACAAGGTGTCAAAGTTATAATTTGTTTTGTAAATAAGTAACTTCCGTACTTTCCACCGCGAGTACTTTCCTCTTCGCGTACTTTCGGCACCGAAATACTTTCTTCCACGCCTACTTTCTTCACCGCTACTTTCTTTCGCGATCACAATTAAGAAATGACAAAAAATACATGATTAAAACAAATTTACGTGAAAAAAAAGTTTGTTTTTGAAATTTGTTACGGTTTTATTTTTCGAATTTAAAACGTATGTCGAGAGCCGTCTTAATATGTGTGTCGCAAGTAATATGTTACGATGAAAGTCGTATTTGGCGCGCATTTTGCCAATTTTCTATTGGTGGAAAATAAAATCCGACTAAATTTCTTAGACGAACAGCGGACATCTTATTTTCCTTTCCGTACATGCTGGTGATTTGGTGTACTTCTTGAAGTTGAAATTTCCACAAAATTATTAATGTGTGATTCAAGATTTCCAATTTAAATTGGTGTTTAAGTTTAAATCCGGCTAAATTCACCATGAGTACACTTTGCTTTCTTTTCTTTCCTGGTTGTATTAATTCTAATTGCTACGTATGCTTTTAGCACTTTGCGTTTACCTTATGTTCTCGTTGTGTGTTATACCTGGATAACTTTTGAGGGTGCTGGAGTGGGTGATTACTACTTAACTTCCCGAACTGTCGATACCATCGCTAGCAGAAAACCTTCATTCTCGGAACTACCAACTAAGTTTTATTTATTTAAGCAACTTATTCAGTGAAAACGCGTTAAGCTCAAGTACGTATGACATAGAACGGCTTGATCTCTAATATTTAAGTACATTTTTATTTGGTGTACGCTCCACAACCGAATGTTTGTTTTAACGAGCTCAATACGGGTTCGGGCGCGTTACTTAGAGCGGTTGACGCGAAAACAAAAGGCCTTTTGGGTTTGCGGGAGGTACTCACCTTTAATCCTAGTTTAAGTTTAGTTTAAATCGCCGTGTGTAAGTGTTATGTGAACGCAGAGCCTTCTTAGTAGCCAATCCTCAATTGGAATGATAACTTTAACTTGAGTGTAACTATAAAGCATACCTGAAATCCGACACATTAATTGAGAGCCTTATTTATTGTTAAGCGAGGCTGCTGCTAACGCACGTAACTATACGCAACAGTCTCTCTATTTCTGTCACATTCTCCTAGTATTTTAATATTTGTTTGTTGTATTGAATTGTCTGTCTTTCTCTCTGGTTTGTGTTCGATTTAGCGTATTAGACTTTAAGTAAAACCTGTTGATCTCCTGTTGATCGGTTTTATTTCTTTTTTTTTACCCAACAGGTGGCGTCTTGTTAGACAACAGTCTAGTTTATTAGAATTTTTAAGAACCCCCACTCTCCGACGAAGCCGGACGCTGTTGCTCTAACTACTATAAATACTCTATTCTCCACGCTACATCGATCCGAATTTCGTTTAGTTTCTTTTTCTTTTTTTAGGTTTTTCCTCTAGAGCCGTCGCTTCCTTTTGTTATTTGTAAACCACAACCGTTACAAATTGTTAGGTAAAGTACATCAGAATTAAAGTACGCGGAGAGGAAGGTATTTCAGAGAAGAAAGTGCACGGGGAGGAAAATACGCGGAGAATAATGTGTGATACCCTTTTTCGTCCACAATTTTGCAAGTACCGAATTTGGAATTAAGCGGTTGGTTTATGACGTCACACTAAACTGGTCCATAAGGCATCATTTAAAAAATACAAGTTTTAAATAATGGGATAAAGTTCACCTTATTTTTGAACAAATGGGAATTTGAGGCTAGTTTTTAAATTCAAATTACTATTAACTCAGCAATGGATTTTCAATACGTTTTTTGTAAGTTAAATGCACAAAAAGACGTTTTTACATGCATTTATGTTTTTCAGATCATCTTAAAATTCCCTTCGTATACAACATACCTGTCATTGTATCTACAATTGTATTCATTTACCTATGTGTGCATACTTACTTGAAACTAATTAATAACATGAAAACAATCGAGTCTGTTACTTGGGAAGTGTTCGTTGAGCTGCACAAAGCCACGTTAGTAAGTAACCGATTCTATTTTCTTAAACTTTTATGATTCTAAAACTTCTTAGACAGATAATGTCAATCAGGCCTTGAATTACATGAAAAAATGCACGGAAGTTATTAACCACTTGCATCCCGTAGACGGGTACTCACCTTTCATGGTAAGTTAAAACGGGTAGTTCCTAAACAACTACAGGTGTAATTTCAGAGAGCTTGCCTTAATGGCAACGAGGAGCTTGTGAAAGCCATGTTAAAGTCAGGTAAGAGATATTTAAATATTAAAGCGATTTGCTATTGTCTTGTGTTAGGAGCAGATATTAATTTGAAGTCTGCATGGGGCGAGACCCCATTTTACTTGGCGGTTTATTATCACATGAAGTGTCAAAAAGAACTAAATGCTGTTTGCATTCGTACACTGTATTATGCAGGATGTGATGTAAACGCCGTTAACAAAAAAGGATATACTGCATTGCAAATGGCTGCTTACTTTGGACATACAAATATTGTCCGTTGGTTGTTGATCAAAGGTGCCAATACTTTTGTGCAGCCTTCTCCTCATACCATAGCTCTGAGTAAAGGTATTGAATGCACATCAATTTTTTTAAAGGTACTGACAATAATTACGTTTTAGGTCATTATGACACTGCCAGGGCGTTGCAAGAACTGAAAGTACCAGCTATCGAATAAATTTTATTCAATAATAGATGATTGTGTTATTGTAATATTAAGTCATTAAAGTGCATTTTCACTTTGTGTTCAACTTCATTTCCACCAAAAGCTAACCGAAAAACTTTTGTCCAATGCTGTGACATGATGCCACCACTTTAACGGAATAAACAGCATGTCACCAGGTTGTAAAAGGCATTTGTAAACAGTTGCGGACCCAAATTTTGGATAGCGTTCTGAATCAGGTTTGTATGGATCAACCTGAGCTGTATTAAACAACAACTTATCCTCATGCGGATATAAACAATCGGAATCGTCAGGAGCATATAACAAAATCTGTTTAGTACCATAAACCTAAATAATTCCTAAATTAAAAATTTTAAAAATTTTTGCTCATATACTTGTGCCAGCAAGTTGTCTTTCGGATCAAAATGCAACGGAGACACAGTGCCTTCAGGACCCAGCCATGCGTTAATATCAGGATCGGAACTTTCTTCATCATAGTTTCTGCTTAACCCGCAATAATCTGGAACATAAATATCGTCACGTAATTCAGAGATTTGATCGAATAAATTGTGCTGTGCTAAGTATCCTACAGAATCGGAATTTTCTAAGTAATGATTGTGTATGAAATCTTTTAGGCTCATAAGTTTCTGTGTCCAATTCTC
This sequence comes from Abscondita cerata, assembly GCA_030710515.1. NCBI lineage: Eukaryota > Metazoa > Arthropoda > Insecta > Coleoptera > Lampyridae > Abscondita > Abscondita cerata. Next base: position 501,288 of record JALBCR010004788.1, on the reverse strand, counting down.
ATCTGTGTAGTGAGAGCCCACTTCAATTGGTACTGTTCTTGATCCAGCTACTTTTAGAAGGTAATTAAGGTCCATCCATTTCATACAAGCTGGCCAATGTGAAATGCAATCTGTAGAAGTACATCCTAAGTAAGTTTGAAAGCTTTAATTCACCAATTACCTCGTAGTTTTACCGGAACTTTCGGAACATAGTAACTTTCAGTGAATGTTTCTATTGTTGGGCATCTTACAGACTTGACTTCCAGTCCAGCCAATTTTTCAAATGCGTCATCACCACAACTATGTGCTTTGCGTTTATTACTTGTTGTTAGATGGGTCGTTATATTTAATGTCTTTGTAAGTATTGAAGCACTTTCGGTTAAAAGATCGTAGTTATCATTTAAAGGAGCTCCTAGTAAGAGACCGAGGTCTAAACATTGCAACGCCTTCTCCATGTTTTCTTCACAACAATTCAAAATAATCACAGCCTACAAGCCCAAGTTAATCTCCGTTTGGAGATGGCACATAATCATTACCTTTACAAAACTAACGCAAGTAAATGCTTGCCTTGTCTCTATGGGAACTTCGCTCCAATGTCCGGTGTTTAATTCGTCTTGTAAGTAATCGAGCACTGAATCAACTTTTAAATTTAGTACACAGTTGGGTTTAAGATTAGAATGAAAACAAGACTCGTAACATTGTAGAAACGTCGCTCTCACGTCCGTATTTAAGTTTTTCATGCAATCAGTGATTTCTATTTCGTTTTTGATTAATTTTTTCAAATTCTGAATTAAATCCATTATTGAAGGTTAGTAGGGGTAATAGTCCTTTCTTATAAATTAAGTTCAGAAATCTTCACATTTCTTACAGTGGGTGAAGTTAACGACGATTAATACTTACCGGTATGCGTTGGTTGAAATAGGGAAAACGCATGCAAGTCGTTGCGTGTATTGACCTTAACATCTAAACAGGGTGAGGTAAGCCTAATACAGATTGAAAGGTAACTAGTTCCTGATTCCAACAGGTTACTGAAATGTAGGGTGTTCCATTTAAGTTAAGCAAGTTATTTAAGTTTTAAGTCGTTAGTGTTATGCGGTAGTATTAAAAACACCTTGTACATCATAACATAATAGTAAATATTGCAAAAGAGATGTTGAAGGCTCTTAGTAACGTGGGGTGAACCAAAGTTGCTTGTTCTTATTTATCTTGAAGTTATTGCATTTTTTTGGAGGGTCTGCAAATCAGGTAAAATCGATTTATCTCAGACACGGAAGTAAGTAGGTATAGAGACATGTTAAAGAACATACATTATTTTTATCGTACAATTAAAAAATAGAAAGGATCTATTTAAAATAACCAAACTTTGATATGGTACGTGTTTCTAGAGCACTCTGTACAATCCAAAATATTTTTTAAATATGGTTTCAAACAATCTTGACATATGTATGTTTTAAAATGTATAACACTATTTGCCGTTTTAATGCTATAGAATAATTCGTTGGTAGTGCCTCACCCTGTATAAGGTGATTGAGGATTGGAATGAAAGTTTTGTAAATGATTTTTGAAGGAGATATAACACAGAGTAAGCACGTTTACAAGTTTTTATAATATGTTCTGACCAAGTTAAATCTGACGTCACTGTAAATGTACCTAAATCCACGTAGGACGATACCGGTCCAGGAAGTTGGCCGTGGAGAAAGTAATAAAAACGCGGATTATTTTTGCCGAGGTGCAAAACAACACATTTGCATACGTTTAAGGGAAATAACCAATCACAACACCACTTGCTGATAGAGCCAGATCTCTTTGTAAAGCGTAATGTTCTAGTAATAGATTACCATAAATTTTAGTATCATCATCATAAAAAGCTTTCTTGCAATGAATATGATGTGGTAAATCACTAGTGTATGCAATGAATAGTAGAGGGCCAAGTATGGATCCCTGAGGAACTCCACTTTTCACAAACTTTTCCGACGGGAAAAATTGTCCAATTCTAACGCAAAATTTTCTGTTGGATGGGTAGTTTTTAATCCAAAGCAATAGATTACCACGAATGCCGTATGAATCAAGTTTGTACTGTAATCTACGGAGTGGAACTCTGTCGAACGCCTTGGCAAAGTCAAGATATATTATATCAGTTGGCAGTTTATTATCAAGAGACAGAGACCCAGTCGTTTACGCAAGTAAGAAGATTTGTAGTTGTGGATCTTCCTCCTGTTTCGAATGAGCGATTCATAATGTTGCAAATAGGAGTACAAAAGTATGTCAGCAAAATTTTTTAAGAAAAATGTGTTTAATCTATCAATTCCAGGTAAAGAATTATTTTTAAGGCCAAGTAGTTTTTTGACTTTCTTGACATCAAACGTGACTTCAGTGAGACTATCTTGAATGCGATTTGCTTTAATTTCTGGTAAGATGTTGTTGGAAAGTTCATTTGTGAAACTGTGTTTGCCAAAATTTCCGCATGTTCAAAATCAGTTGAACATAATCAAGTTGTCGCAGACGTGGAATACTAACTTTAGAGCACAAAGTTAATCGAACATATTTATATAACTTTTTGTGATTATCTGAACATGCAATACTTTCTTCACAAATTTTGATTAGTATTCGACCGCTTGTATTTTCTTCAAAGGTTACGTTTATGGTAAATAAGTGACATAATTTCACTATTTATCCAAGGCTTAATAGGATTCTTTCTTGTTTTTATAAACGAATTTTTGTGAATAGTATTATGTTGACTATATCACTCATCGAAATTTAAACCAATGAAAATGCTTAATTTTCAGTTGTTTTGACGTATTACAGCGGTTATTTTACTTATTATGACGTAAATCGAATATACGAACTCTTGTATATTCACTTCTGTCAAAATTACGATGAAATAGGCAGCTATGATTTAAAGTTCAAATATGTTGGCAGTACCAACCAAAATATTACTGTGGATAGTGTAATTGTCATGATGGCACACTTCCGAGCACTCCATACACCCTACCTGTAGTTAAACGAGCACCATCACTACAATATAATTTCTAATTTGAGGAATGAAACTACAACATCATCAACGCTCTGTTCTACAGGTACCGTGGCTCCAATGTCAAATAATGTTTTTAATAATTGTACGTTTAATATAAATAATAATTAATAGTAGATTATTTTACTAGGAGTTAAACAATATAATTGATGAGCTTAAAAGTTTGCTGGCGAGGCGTCAGCCGAGACCGCAAATTAAGCGAAACAATTATATTTTTTAACTCCAAGTGAAATATATTATTTTTCTTCAAGCATTTATTGCTAGTTTTCATGGGTTATTTTCAAATTTTCAAGATTCTCGAGTGGTATAGTGACTTTTTATTGTCGACGAATCAAGTTGGTACTTTACTGTTACATTCATAATATGACATAACCGAGGTACCAACCTGTAAATTGTTGTGAAAACAAAAGAACTGTTACTTTTAATGTTTAGACAGTAAAAAGCCTTTTTAGCGTCTGCCAGTAGTTCAATAATATGCCGTTTTATTGTCGCTTGAAGAAAATAGTAGATTATTTTACTAGGAGTTAAACAATATAATTGTTGAGCTTAAAAGTTTGCTGGCGAGGTGTCAGCCGAGACAGCAAATTAAGCAAAACAATTACATTTTTAACTCCAAGTGAAATATATTATTTTTTCTTCAAGCGTTTATTGCTAGTTTTCATGTGTTATTTTCAAATTTTCGAGATTCTCGAGTGTTATAGTGACGTTTTATTCTGAACGAATGAAGTTGGTACTTTACTGTTACATTCATAATATGACATAACCGAGGTACCAACCTCTAAATAGTTGTAAAAACAAAATAACTGTTTTGCTTTTAATGTCTAGACAGTAAAAAGTTTTTAGCGTCTGCCAGTAGTTCAATAATATGACGTTTTATTGTCGCTTGAAGAAAATAGTAGATTATTTTACTAGGAGTTAAACAATATAATTGTTGAGCTTAAAAGTTGGCTGGCGAGGCGTCAGCCGAGACAGCAAATTAAGCAAAACAATTACATTTTTTAACTCCAAGTGAAATATATTATTTTTTCTTCAAGCGTTTATTGCTAGTTTTCATGTGTTATTTTCAAATTTTCGAGATTCTCGAGTGTTATAGTGACGTTTTATTCTGAACGAATGAAGTTGGTACTTTACTGTTACATTCATAATATGACATAACCGAGGTACCAACCTCTAAATAGTTGTAAAAACAAAATAACTGTTTTGCTTTTTAATGTCTAGACAGTAAAAAAAGTTTTTAGCGTCTGCCAGTAGTTCAATAATATGACGTTTTATTGTCGCTTGAAGAAAATAGTAGATTATTTTACTAGGAGTTAAACAATATAATTGTTGAGCTTAAAAGTTGGCTGGCGAGGCGTCAGCCGAGACAGCAAATTAAGCAAAACAATTACATTTTTTAACTCCAAGTGAAATATATTATTTTTTCTTCAAGCGTTTATTGCTAGTTTTCATGTGTTATTTTCAAATTTTCGAGATTCTCGAGTGTTATAGTGACGTTTTATTCTGAACGAATGAAGTTGGTACTTTACTGTTACATTCATAATATGACATAACCGAGGTACCAACCTCTAAATAGTTGTGAAAACAAAATAACTGTTTTGCTTTTAATGTCTAGACAGTAAAAAAGTTTTTAGCGTCTGCCAGTAGTTCAATAATATGACGTTTTATTGTCGCTTGAAGAAAATAGTAGATTATTTTACTAGAGTTAAACAATATAATTGTTGAGCTTAAAAGTTTGCTGGCGAGGTGTCAGCCGAGACAGCAAATTAAGCAAAACAATTACATTTTTTAACTCCAAGTGAAATATATTATTTTTCTTCAAGCGTTTATTGCTAGTTTTCATGTGTTATTTTCAAATTTTCGAGATTCTCGAGTGTTATAGTGACGTTTTATTCTGAACGAATGAAGTTGGTACTTTACTGTTACATTCATAATATGACATAACCGAGGTACCAACCTCTAAATAGTTGTGAAAACAAAATAACTGTTTTGCTTTTAATGTCTAGACAGTAAAAAGTTTTTAGCGTCTGCCAGTAGTTCAATAATATGACGTTTTATTGTCGCTTGAAGAAAATAGTAGATTATTTTACTAGGAGTTAAACAATATAATTGTTGAGCTTAAAAGTTGGCTGGCGAGGCGTCAGCCGAGACAGCAAATTAAGCAAAACAATTACATTTTTAACTCCAAGTGAAATATATTATTTTTCTTCAAGCGTTTATTGCTAGTTTTCATGTGTTATTTTCAAATTTTCGAGATTCTCGAGTGTTATAGTGACGTTTTATTCTGAACGAATGAAGTTGGTACTTTACTGTTACATTCATAATATGACATAACCGAGGTACCAACCTCTAAATAGTTGTGAAAACAAAATAACTGTTTTGCTTTTAATGTCTAGACAGTAAAAAAGTTTTTAGCGTCTGCCAGTAGTTCAATAATATGCCGTTTTATTGTCGCTTGAAGAAAATAGTAGATTATTTTACTAGGAGTTAAACAATATAATTGTTGAGCTTAAAAGTTTGCTGGCGAGGTGTCAGCCGAGACAGCAAATTAAGCAAAACAATTACATTTTTTAACTCCAAGTGAAATATATTATTTTTTCTTCAAGCGTTTATTGCTAGTTTTCATGTGTTATTTTCAAATTTTCGAGATTCTCGAGTGTTATAGTGACGTTTTATTCTGAACGAATGAAGTTGGTACTTTACTGTTACATTCATAATATGACATAACCGAGGTACCAACCTCTAAATAGTTGTAAAAACAAAATAACTGTTTTGCTTTTAATGTCTAGACAGTAAAAAAGTTTTTAGCGTCTGCCAGTAGTTCAATAATATGCCGTTTTATTGTCGCTTGAAGAAAATAGTAGATTATTTTACTAGGAGTTAAACAATATAATTGTTGAGCTTAAAAGTTTGCTGGCGAGGTGTCAGCCGAGACAGCAAATTAAGCAAAACAATTACATTTTTAACTCCAAGTGAAATATATTATTTTTCTTCAAGCGTTTATTGCTAGTTTTCATGTGTTATTTTCAAATTTTCGAGATTCTCGAGTGTTATAGTGACGTTTTATTCTGAACGAATGAAGTTGGTACTTTACTGTTACATTCATAATATGACTTAACCGAGGTACCAACCTCTAAATAGTTGTAAAACAAAATAACTGTTTTGCTTTTAATGTCTAGACAGTAAAAAAGTTTTTAGCGTCTGCCAGTAGTTCAATAATATGACGTTTTATTGTCGCTTGAAGAAAATAGTAGATTATTTTACTAGGAGTTAAACAATATAATTGTTGAGCTTAAAAGTTTGCTGGCGAGGCGTCAGCCGAGACAGCAAATTAAGCAAAACAATTACATTTTTTAACTCCAAGTGAAATATATTATTTTTTCTTCAAGCGTTTATTGCTAGTTTTCATGTGTTATTTTCAAATTTTCGAGATTCTCGAGTGTTATAGTGACGTTTTATTCTGAACGAATGAAGTTGGTACTTTACTGTTACATTCATAATATGACATAACCGAGGTACCAACCTCTAAATAGTTGTGAAAACAAAATAACTGTTTTGCTTTTTAATGTCTAGACAGTAAAAAAGTTTTTAGCGTCTGCCAGTAGTTCAATAATATGCCGTTTTATTGTCGCTTGAAGAAAATAGTAGATTATTTTACTAGGAGTTAAACAATATAATTGTTGAGCTTAAAAGTTTGCTGGCGAGGTGTCAGCCGAGACAGCAAATTAAGCAAAACAATTACATTTTTAACTCCAAGTGAAATATATTATTTTTTCTTCAAGCGTTTATTGCTAGTTTTCATGTGTTATTTTCAAATTTTCGAGATTCTCGAGTGTTATAGTGACGTTTTATTCTGAACGAATGAAGTTGGTACTTTACTGTTACATTCATAATATGACATAACCGAGGTACCAACCTCTAAATAGTTGTGAAAACAAAATAACTGTTTTGCTTTTAATGTCTAGACAGTAAAAAAGTTTTTAGCGTCTGCCAGTAGTTCAATAATATGCCGTTTTATTGTCGCTTGAAGAAAATAGTAGATTATTTTACTAGGAGTTAAACAATATAATTGTTGAGCTTAAAAGTTTGCTGGCGAGGTGTCAGCCGAGACAGCAAATTAAGCAAAACAATTACATTTTTAACTCAAGTGAAATATATTATTTTTCTTCAAGCGTTTATTGCTAGTTTTCATGTGTTATTTTCAAATTTTCGAGATTCTCGAGTGTTATAGTGACGTTTTATTCTGAACGAATGAAGTTGGTACTTTACTGTTACATTCATAATATGACATAACCGAGGTACCAACCTCTAAATAGTTGTAAAAACAAAATAACTGTTTTGCTTTTAATGTCTAGACAGTAAAAAAAGTTTTTAGCGTCTGCCAGTAGTTCAATAATATGACGTTTTATTGTCGCTTGAAGAAAATAGTAGATTATTTTACTAGGAGTTAAACAATATAATTGTTGAGCTTAAAAGTTTGCTGGCGAGGCGTCAGCCGAGACAGCAAATTAAGCAAAACAATTACATTTTTAACTCAAGTGAAATATATTATTTTTCTTCAAGCGTTTATTGCTAGTTTTCATGTGTTATTTTCAAATTTTCGAGATTCTCGAGTGTTATAGTGACGTTTTATTCTGAACGAATGAAGTTGGTACTTTACTGTTACATTCATAATATGACATAACCGAGGTACCAACCTCTAAATAGTTGTGAAAAAAAAATAACTGTTTTGCTTTTAATGTCTAGACAGTAAAAAAGTTTTTAGCGTCTGCCAGTAGTTCAATAATATGACGTTTTATTGTCGCTTGAAGAAAATAGTAGATTATTTTACTAGGAGTTAAACAATATAATTGTTGAGCTTAAAAGTTTGCTGGCGAGGCGTCAGCCGAGACAGCAAATTAAGCAAAACAATTACATTTTTAACTCCAAGTGAAATATATTATTTTTTCTTCAAGCGTTTATTGCTAGTTTTCATGTGTTATTTTCAAATTTTCGAGATTCTCGAGTGTTATAGTGACGTTTTATTCTGAACGAATGAAGTTGGTACTTTACTGTTACATTCATAATATGACATAACCGAGGTACCAACCTCTAAATAGTTGTGAAAACAAAATAACTGTTTTGCTTTTAATGTCTAGACAGTAAAAAAAGTTTTTAGCGTCTGCCAGTAGTTCAATAATATGACGTTTTATTGTCGCTTGAAGAAAATAGTAGATTATTTTACTAGGAGTTAAACAATATAATTGTTGAGCTTAAAAGTTGGCTGGCGAGGCGTCAGCCGAGACAGCAAATTAAGCAAAACAATTACATTTTTTAACTCCAAGTGAAATATATTATTTTTCTTCAAGCGTTTATTGCTAGTTTTCATGTGTTATTTTCAAATTTTCGAGATTCTCGAGTGTTATAGTGACGTTTTATTCTGAACGAATGAAGTTGGTACTTTACTGTTACATTCATAATATGACATAACCGAGGTACCAACCTCTAAATAGTTGTGAAAACAAAATAACTGTTTTGCTTTTAATGTCTAGACAGTAAAAAGTTTTTAGCGTCTGCCAGTAGTTCAATAATATGACGTTTTATTGTCGCTTGAAGAAAATAGTAGATTATTTTACTAGGAGTTAAACAATATAATTGTTGAGCTTAAAAGTTTGCTGGCGAGGTGTCAGCCGAGACAGCAAATTAAGCAAAACAATTACATTTTTAACTCCAAGTGAAATATATTATTTTTCTTCAAGCGTTTATTGCTAGTTTTCATGTGTTATTTTCAAATTTTCGAGATTCTCGAGTGTTATAGTGACGTTTTATTCTGAACGAATGAAGTTGGTACTTTACTGTTACATTCATAATATGACATAACCGAGGTACCAACCTCTAAATAGTTGTGAAAACAAAATAACTGTTTTGCTTTTAATGTCTAGACAGTAAAAAAGTTTTTAGCGTCTGCCAGTAGTTCAATAATATGACGTTTTATTGTCGCTTGAAGAAAATAGTAGATTATTTTACTAGGAGTTAAACAATATAATTGTTGAGCTTAAAAGTTTGCTGGCGAGGTGTTAGCCGAGACAGCAAATTAAGCGAAACAATTATATTTTTTAACTCCAAGTGAAATATATTATTTTTCTTCAAGCGTTTATTGCTAGTTTTCATGTGTTATTTTCAAATTTTCGAGATTCTCGAGTCTTATAGTGACTTTTTATTCTCGACGAATCAAGTTGGTACTTTACTGTTACATTCATAATATGACATAACCGAGGTACCAACCTCTAAATAGTTGTGGAAACAAAATAACTGTTTTGCTTTTAATGTCTAGACAGTAAAAGAGTTTTTAGCGTCTGCCAGTAGTTCAATAATATGACGTTTTATTGTCGCTTGAAGAAAAATACATTTAATCACATTTTCTCTACATTTTACGTTTCATTTTCTTTTTGTGTATGTAATCAATCTTTAAGTTATTTTGTACGTCTGTGTGTATTATTAAAATTACAAATTAGGTTAGTAAATTACGTATTGAAAAACGTTGTACTTTTTGAATTTTTTAATTTATTTTCGTGATATAGTCTATCTGTATACAACTCAACAAATGACAATTCTCGAAACTCGACGTATCGTCTAAAAGACAATACGTCTCGTATAATCGAGAATTTTCACTTGTCTAGTTGTGTAATATATGATAATTTGTAGAAAAACATTCCACATGTCTGTTACGTTATTCAGAGGGTTTAAGACCACACCAAAGGTGATATTTTTTATATATAAATTATTTACGATATTTTTTTAGTCAGTTTCAACGTCTATGTATTTAATTACTGTACATTCCACAACAGATATGTCGATTGGAGAAATGTACTGTACCTCACCTATCAGTTGTTCATCATTTGTAAAAATTAGATCTAGGATTGATGGATTATTATTGGTACGATATCTTGTGGGTTTTACTATTAACTGAGATAAATTTGAATCAATGAAAAATTTGAAATTGAGGAATCTGAGATACTACTAATAGGTCAAGATGTGTCGGAGAAATTGAAGTCGCCTGTAATTATTACATTGGGAAACTTTGAGAAAGTGTCCAGATTTTCAATTAGAAGCATTGCTGGAATCTCCAGGTCTGTAAATGCATACTAAGTTTAAAACGGAAGTTAACTTGCTAGTATGTAGCACTAGGGGTCTATACCAAGTAATTGCCAACTGGAAGAATTAATGAATAATTACGTATAATTTCATCACAAAAGTTAAATTAATCTCTTCCACCAATTCTGGTTGGTCTATCAGATCTGAAAATAGTGTATCCGTTAATAGCAACAAGTAAGTCTGGGTCAACTGGTTTGAGCCATGTCTCAGTGATACATATATTATGTGGTTGTAAATCATGAACGGTACAAACAAATTCATCAAATTTAGATTTAAGTGAATCAATCGGTTGGTATACAGAAAGGTCCAGGATGTTATTCAGGTCTGGAAGGTAGAAGTATTGATAATTTTAAGAATTCCGTGATGAAAAAAAAAAAGAGGAGAAAATATTTTTTTTTTATACTGAAGAACGTTGTCAAGCTTTGCCCTTCGGCTTGCGAATTAATGGTTCAACATCATTCTCACTTTTTCATCCCGGTAACTTTACTCCTCGAATTATGTATTCTTAACGTTTTAGTCTTTTGTCATAAACGGGAATTGTTTGGTATTTCAAAAAATTCTTTACAGTATCTAACTCTTTACCAATTGTTTTAAAAAAAAAATTTTAAAACTAAAATAAATTTAAATTACAATTACAATAAATTATTTTTTTTTTTTTTTTCCTTTTTTTTTTTTTTTTCTTCATCAAAAAAAAAACTATTTAAAATATTAACCGTCCATTAAAACATTCCATTTAATTTTTAATAAAAAATTTTTATATTTTTTTTAAAAAAAATTCCCTTTTTTTTTTTTAAAAAAAAAGTTAATTTTTTTTAAAAGTCAAAATTACTCTAAAATAATTTTTTTAATAATTAAAAAAATTTAGTTTAAAAAAATTAAAAATTTTTAATTTTCTAAAAATTAGTTTAAGAAATTTTTTCAATTTTTCTATTGTTTTTCCACTAATTGGTAGTGTGCAGAAAGATCACAAATATTATCTAAATTTGTTGATTATAACTTTATGAAATGCTAAACATGTTAAAGGAGGTGAAATAAACGTGTTTAACTTCCCTTAGGTAAATAAACGTGTTTACTCCTTGCCTTGAAGATCATTTTAGTTTGGTGTACAAACCAATAGCTGTCATTATAGATAAACCAATGAGTTGTCATTAGCAACACGATTTGAAGTCGTTTATCGTTTGTATAATAAGATGTTTTGTTTAGTAGTTAAGTGTGGTAGTACATCTTTGCGCAATAAAAATGTATATTTATTATTCAAATTGGTCCTTATCTAATGATAACATTATTCTCCCTTGGGTATTAAACATTATTTATTCACTAAGTCTTATCATATAATACACACATATAAATTGCACCCAAGTACAGAGAATTTCTATATGAGAATTGTAGTAAACAGAGGTTGTTGTTTTTACACAAAACTGAAATAATATTGATGCAGATGCTTGCTTAACATGCGCATGCGTTTTCCTTATGTACGTTAAGTTCAACGCAAACGGGTACCGTCGCTGGTATTATTTGTCGCTAACTTCACCGACGTCATTTATTTGTGTATAATAGTTTTAGGTTATTTTCAATGGATTTGGAAAATTTAATGCAATCATTATCTTTAAACGTGTCTGATCAATCCACCCGAAATTTCAACGTGACTGGTTTGAAAATAGGTGATAATCACACGGACATAGTTTTTGGAGAATTCGTAAATAAGCACATGATTGTTGCAACTCAATACGGTAACATTGGAAGTTTATTAAAAGTCACAGTCGATGACGTGATCAACGGTTCTGTATCGGAACCTGTTTACACGGTGCAAGTCATATTTGGATGTTTGAATGACGAGCAACAAGCAGCAGCTCGATACATAGCGGAATCCCTAAAAATACGTAAACCATTGATGCTGTTTCTTTGTTTAAAGGATTATGAAGTCGGAACGGTGAACACTCTGGTGCAAGCATTATTGAATTACACGAACGTGTAAAATGGCTTTGGTTAAACGAAATGTTAAAGTGTCACAGACTTTTTATGGACAATTAGTTATTGGCCCCCCAGGTTCTGGCAAAACCACCTATTGTGCGAAAGTGTATGATTTTTATAAAGACAAATTAAACCGCAAGTGCGATATAATTAATTTAGATCCCGCCAATGAGAATATGGCTTATAAACCGGCGATTGATGTGATGGAACTTGTTTCAGTGTCTGATGTAATGAACAGCTTAAATTTAGGTCCTAATGGTGCGCTAATGTACTGCATGGAGTACTTGGAACAGAACTACGACTGGTTATTAATCAAACTACGAGCTTTACAAGACAGTTATATAATATTCGATATGCCTGGTCAGGTAGAGCTTTACACTCATCATAATGCAATAAAGAACATCTTCGGAAAGCTGCAGGACATTGGTTATCACTTGTGCGTGGTGCATATGGTTGATTCCCATTATTGCTCCGACCCTACTAAGTTTATCTCGACGCTACTGTTGTCATTATCTACAATGCTCCAAATTGGTTTACCGCACGTTAATGTTTTGAGCAAGGTATTACGGTTTTAGTTACATATTTATTTATAAATGAAAGGTTTTAAGGCCGATCTTCTAAGAAAACACTCGTCTAAGCTAGATTTTGGACTAGACTTCTACACAAATGTTTTAAACCTGGATTACTTACTAGAGTTGTTAGATGATGGTCCATTTTCATCTAAATTCAAGAAACTTAATTCAGCTCTAGTTGGATTAGTTGAAGATTATAGTCTAGTAGGTTTCCTACCTGTAGATGTTAATTCTGAAAAAAGTCTGTTGGCCGTTAAAAGTGCAGTGGATAAAGTATGTATATTTAAAATAAACTCGTATAAAAGAGTAACGATTTCAGGCAAACGGATACGTTTACGGTAGTGGGGAAGAACGCAGTATTCAAGCTGCTATCATGTGCAGTCGGTGCTCGAACCGAAGGAGAAAGTTTTGATTCTGATTTTTATGTAAATTAAATTTATTTCTTAAATAAGTTTACAAAAAATATTATTAGTTAGATTTAGGTTTTTGCTTTTCTAATTGAGCTCTGGAAATAATAGCGTTTTACATTAGATTTTATTAAAGTTCTTACCACTCACCGAAGTTGTTTATTGAAATCATCTTCGACGTTATCATCCTCCCAGTTATCTTCCCACACGCTTATGTCTTGCTCATCTTTGTCCTTTCCGGTCCAATCTGAAATCGATAATTATTTTGTGCGTAATGGTTGGAGCGAGAGTTACCTTCTACGGGGAACTCCTCAAATTCGTCATCTTCCTCTAAAAGACCGAGGTCTAGCTTGGATTTGTCGCTCATTTTTGCTTTTTTGATGCGTACGCTGATTGATTGGTTGATTGAGGTTAGAATTGATGATCTGCAAGATTTGTTGTTTTGCAATGCAGCCAACCGTAACAAACGTAGCCAACTTGTTATGTACAGGATGATGACCAATTCTTGACTTAATTCTGAATCGGGGAAACAATATCATAATTCGTCTACTGACTTATTTCGCAATTTATAACCAAAATTAGTCTGTCAAAATAAAAGAATACTGAAACACTTCACACAAAAAAACAGTCTTGTTGTTTTTATAATAGGATAAGGAAAATGAAGGAATCACCAAGTTTTATCATGATTCTTAGGCACATCTTAACGTTTTCCTAATAATTTAATTTAATTATACAATTTACAGACAGTCTGCCCTTTTACATTAATAACATAATAATTTGAGAGTAAAATAAAATACATGTCTAGAAATATTGCATTAAGGAATGATAATAATAATAATAAAAGCAAAATAATAATAATAATAAAGTTTTATTTGTTTTTTTTAAATTAACAAATTGATCTGGTTAACAAAACAAAACTAAAAACTAAACGCACATTAGCACAACAAAATCATTTTATGCCTTCTCCATTTTCTCCTAGCAGAACTTCCCTTTCACTTCCTCTCTCCTTAATTCGCCACTCTCATCTACCATGTGCTCTACATTCTCCCAATTTTCCCCACACATCCTACACATTCTTTCTTCATCTTTTTTCCAATGTTTACTTTCCATTTTCCTCATTTCCTAGTCTATACCTCGCTACCATATGTTTTTCTTTTTATGCTCAATGGTCTTGTAATATATTTTGGTATCCCTTCCACCATTATATATTTGCAATCTTTATATTGTTTTTTTTATTTTCATCTCTTTTTCTTGTTTTTGGCAGTCTTTGTCCCTTTGTGTTATCTTTCTTTCATCCTTCTCCCTTCCTCCCTCAATCTTTTTACCTCTTTCGTCGTAACCCCCCTCTTCTAAAGTATGCTCTTCTCACTTCTTCTCCGTGCTTTGTTCTTTGCAATTCTACCTTCTTCCAACATTCATATAGAATTTCATTATCTTTTCTATATTCCATCCTTTTCTTAAATCTTATTGCTCTCATCTCTGCTTGTATTCTTATTTTTCTATTTTCATTTCTTCCTCTATTAAATATCCTGGTGTTTTCCTCTCCAACCTTAGTGTCCATCTCTAAAGCTTTTCCTGTATCTTCTCTAGTTCTTCTCATTTATTCCAACCCCAAAATCTCTGCTCCGTACATCATCACACTTTTTACTATTTCCTCCGAATAACCACTTTCTTTTTTCTATTTCTTTACCAAATAATCTTTCTTCTATATTCCATGCTTGTCCCATTATATTACTTCATTGTTTCCTTAATTCTTTTATATGATCACTGTCTTTATTGTCATATCTCATCACTCTTTATATTTCTTCTTTTCTCCACCACTATTTCTCCTTTTTTTCTCATCCTTTTTTCTTCTTAAATATTATTATTTTTGTTTTGTCTACGTTTACATCTAATTGTTTTTTTACGTTTACATCTAATTGTTTTTTCTCTAAATATCTTCTCAGTGTCTTTATTATTTTCGTCATCTCTTTATTTATAAAAATTACTATATCGTCCGCATATGCAAATGTTATTATATTTTTTTTTCTACTTTTATTCCTCCAACCTGATCTTTCTTCATTTCTTCCTCTAGATCTTTTAGATATATTGAGAATACCATCGGGCTCAACGGACATCCCTGTTTCAAAACTCCTTCCCTAAATTTCCCTTTCACCTTTACTCTATTTTTTGTTTCTTTATAAATCTCTTCTACTGCTTCTATTATGTCTTCTCTTATTTCATTTTTCCTCATCATTTCTCACAATGTTTTTCTATCTACTCTATCAAATTTATATCCACGAATACTGCATATACCTTACCTCCTTTCTTTCCTATCTCTTTATTTACTAATCGTTTCATTATATACATATTATCGATTGTCCCTCTTCCCTTCCTAAACCCTGTCTGCCAATCTGAAATTATCTTTTTTCTTCTATTTCTTTTTCCATTCTTGCTCTTATTATTTCTGCGTATATTTTATATGAAATATTTGTTAAACTAATCCCCTGTAGTTTTCCACCTTCCTGTCTATCCCCTCCCTTGTATATTGAACAAATAATCGCTTCTTTCAATCTTCTCCTTGCTAAATTTTTCCTAGTACTTTTCTTATTCTCTCTCTTATCTTTTCCCCTGTGTATTTCCACTCTTCCCTCTGCGTTTCATCTTCCCATTTTTACTTTTTTTAAGGCCTCCTCCAGTTCTTCTTTTTGATCCCTCCTTTTTTTTTTTTTTTCCTATTTTTCTATTTTCTGCTATGATCTTATCTTCTTTTCCTTGTAGTACATTTCTAATGTGTTTTTCCCATTTTTTCTATTTATTGTTGGTTCTCTCCTATTTCCTTTATTTGTTAATCGATTTACGAGTTCCCAAGTCTGCCCTTTATTTCTGATTTTCTTTACCTTTTCTTCCATTCTTGAATTCTGTTCTTATTTTTTATATTCTTCTATATTTATTTTACTTTTTTCAATTTTCTTCTCCCCTTTCTCATTTCTGCTTTTAATCTGTCTCACCCCTGTTCCACCATTCTGACTTTATTTCCATTTTGTTTTTCATCCTTTTAAATCTTCGCTTTTCAGTTGCCATCTTCATTTTTTCTGTAATTATATTTAACTCTTCTTCGATTTTGGTCATTCCAAATATTTTTGTCTCCCTATACTATAATTTCTTCTTCTTCTTCATCTCCTATCAAGATCACTTTGATCGGTTGATGATCTGACTCTACTTCGTCTCTTATTCTTATATACTCAATTTCTTTCTTACTTGATTCGTTAGCTATAACGTAGTCAATTACCGATCCTCCTCTCCCTCCAATATATGTTAGCTCTCCTTCTCCTCCTGCTTTCATATTCCCATTCAAAATCGTCCATCCTCTCTTCGCACAAAGTTCCAATAATTTTCTACCTTGTCCGTTTATTTTTTATCTTTCCATTTTCTCCTTCTTTGTTCTCCATTTATCATTATCCCTCCTTCCTCTCCTGTTCTCGCGTTAAAGTCTCCTCCTATAATAAGTTTCTTTGCTTTCCGTTTTCAATTGTTTTCTCTATTACTTCTTTCGTTTTCTCCATTGTTTTCCATATATTGTAACTATTGCGTATATTTTCCCTTCTTCTGTCCTTACTCTTGTGCTCATAATTCCTTTTGTCTCACTCTTGTTTCCTCTCTCTTCTTTCTCACATTCCTTTCTTATTCCGATGTAATGCGAATTGTAATTCCCATTTAAATTCCTCTGGCATCCTATTACTCCAATTTTCCCAATTTTTTCTTCCAACTATGTCTCTACCACTGCTACCCCTACTTCCTCTCCCTAACTTTAGTTTTTTGCTACCCTCTTCCCCAAATCTCCTTCTTCCTCCAAAATATCAAAAAACAAAAGAAAAAAAAATAGTAAACGACTACTATTTACAATACAAATACTTTGTCTCCTATCATGATTAACAAAGTCAATCCATATTTTAAACATTACCAGAGAGCAATTGAAAATGTCACACTAATTTACAGCTCTTACCATGGGAGCAATCAATGAATAATTGTTCGGACAGTATTCACAGTAGAACATGGCCTGTCGCCGCACAGTAAGTTCTAGAAACTCTGAATGATATTTGACTAAGCAAAGTAGAACAATCGATATGGTTTATTATTTTAAACAAGAATACAAGGTCAGCACTTACTCGTCTATCTTCCAAAGAAATCAAACTGAAATGATTCTCCATGTCCTCGTACGGTTTTCCTAAAAAATCAGTTTCTCCAAAATAAGTCAATATTCTCAAAAATTTATGTTGAGTCGTTTTAAGCTTATTAATGTGTGCCCTGTACATAGGGGACCAGACTGCGGAATTATATTCTAGGTGTGAACGAACAAACGCGGTGTACAGGACCTTACGACTTAAAACCATTTTTGAAGTCATGTGCACTTCACAACACAAACCCTTTGAGAGCTATACTACACACACTTGCAATGTGATCAATAAACGTGAGCTTAGTGTCAAAAACGACACTCAAATCCATCACAAACGTTACACGAAAAAGTTTTATACCTGACTGGTTGTATTCCAATATCTGCGGGGAGAGACATCTATAAAAGCTAATTACCTTGACTTTACCAGCATTCAACTGTAATTTATTAACGCTGCACCAATGAGAGAGACCATCTAAGGTCTCCTGCAAGATCAAATAGTCATGCATGCACGAAATGGACCTAAATATCTTTACGTTATCTGCGAAAAAAAGTGCATTGACATGAGCTCGAAGCATAATTCTAAAATCGTTAATGATTATAAGAAACAACAGGGGACCAAGATGAGACCCTTGAGGTACACTGTACGTAGTATTGTAAAACCTTTACTTGACTTTATTTATTTTAACGAAGGAGCTTCTTCTCAACAAGTAGCCCTCTAACCACCGAAACATAGCACCACCAATTCCTATCCCAAACAACTTCTTCAAAAGCAAGTTTATATCCACATGATCAAAAGATTTACTAAAGTCAGTGTATATACAGTTTACTTGATAACCCTTACTAAACTGATTAATAATATACTGTTCGAATACCAAGAGGTTAGTCAATGTAGACCTACCAGGCATAAAACCATGCTGCTCTAAAATAATTATTGGCCTTAGTATAGCTGATAGTTTCTTACACACCACATTTGGAAGAGTTTGGGTATAAGAAGACAAAATCGAGATAGTTCTTTAGTTAACAACATCACATCCTAATCCTGACTTGAAATAACAGGTGTTTAAATAATAAACTGGGCTGGGTATGCGGTGGAATTAAA
Source organism: Abscondita cerata (assembly GCA_030710515.1). NCBI lineage: Eukaryota > Metazoa > Arthropoda > Insecta > Coleoptera > Lampyridae > Abscondita > Abscondita cerata. The sequence continues at coordinate 482,942 of JALBCR010004788.1, read as the reverse complement.
TTAATTCAATTTTGTGCAGTGTACATCAAAACGTGATGTAAATATAACCTAAAAATTGACAGAAATTGATGTTTCCTTACTAAACTGAATGGCTACATTGTTAAAAAATTACAGAATGTCAAAGAAAATTTCAGGAGCTACCCAGCCCAGTTTTTTTATTTGAACACCTGTGTTATACTCACCCCATATCAATCCTTATAGCTGTGGTAACCATAATTCTAGTAAAGTCTCTGCAAATATTCTATAAAAATATAGGGAAAAACATACTTCAAAAAGTAACTTTTTATAGCGAACACAAGCAAAATTTGCTCTTTAAAACAATTAACGGGATTTTTTAAAATCCAGTTGAGATTATTATAGTTAAAATCTTAGTGGTGGCATAAAATTTTTAAAATACTATAAGTGCATTTGATGGTCCGTACTCAACGAGAGGATTTCAATACTACCCTTCATTTTTCTTAAATAAGACTCCCCTGACCCTCAGGAGTTACAAAACTTCAACCCTTTAACAAATGATATTTGTATGTTTCATGACCTGAGGATCAAGTAGATATTTTCAACAATCAGTACTATATATTATTTTGGTAGCTTACATAACCTCAAAAATTCATGCTTTGGCATTTCGGATAAAATAAACAGACGTCCAGATTATATACCGTTATAAAATTTTATTTTAAGCGACTACTAGAGGTAATTCACCACCCCACCCCCATAGAAAATTGGCCAGACTCAAATATGATCCCCAGTTCATGAAGCGTCTAAAAATCATGTTTTCACTGATTGACCTCTCGTGACTCTTGGGGTCACTGGAGTATATTTAAGAAAAATGAAGGGTACCAACATTGAACTCCCATCGTCGCGTCGAGTATTATTGGATTAATAACAACTAGTGACACTTCATGCCACCACTTAAAACCTAACCAAAGATTTCATTCAAATAAGCAGAAAACACAAGAAAAAAGTTAATAAAATCCGCCTGAAAACTCAGACAAGAAGTAATAATATTAAGTACAATACTAAACAAACAACAAGCTGTTTATTTTATCTTGTGTGATTGTTTGCTTCATGTATATGTGATAATTTTGCTGCATTTCTAATGTATTCTGCGGCAAACAACTAATCGGAGCGCCTCTAGCGGCATGACACAACAACTTTTATACTTTAACCTATATTTCTGATCTCGCGTGAATACTTTGACTAGTTTTTTTTATCTGGGGGTTGCATACAGAAGTTTGCCGTGTACAAATTCCCCTCCATTATACACTCGCGATATTAAGCTTGCGCTAATTTTATTGTTCTCAAAAGTGTTTCTATTTTTATAAAGTAAATGTAACGACTTCAAACCTAGTCGTGAAAGATGAATCATTTATTTGGATTGCTGCAGAATAAACCCGACTCATCTATTTAGTTCAGTGGCGTAACATTTATTATCATTATTATTTTTGTAATTATTATCTAAGCCTTTTCAATACGAGGAAACCTATTTTTTTGCACGAAACGTGATTAGTTTGGATTGTTTTTTTAAAGTACTATACTCCCTTCAAATTATTTTCCTCATTGAGGGGTGTAAAATTAAAAATTACAACAAAATTTACAAAATCAATTTTATTATTTAACTATGTTTATGAAAAGGCATGGGAGGAAAAAGGCAAAATGGTCAAAAGGAGGGAGGAGATGGAGAGCAGACTGACAACCATTGAGAAAAATGTGGAAAAGCAAAAAAGTAGAAAGGAAAAAACAATATTGTTATAAAGAGCCGGTGATTTTAAGTAACCCTGCTGGAAGATCAAAGAAATTCTTAGAAGAACAAATCGGGGTAAAGGTGATGTGCAAGATGTGAAGAAGCGTAGTAGTTGTGAGATTGGGGGTTGGGAAAAAGAAAGGCTAGTGATGAGAGAAATAAGCGAGGAACGAGAATATTAATTGAGGATGATTTAACGAGGAAGAAAAGAAAAATGCAGGAAAAGATGAAAAGGAAGCTAGAAAATTAGAAAGAGAAGGCAAGAGAGGGATAGTAGGATATGGGAAGTTATGGGTTGGTGGAATGGAAAAGAGGAAGGAATGGAAATATAAAAACTAAAGAAAAAGGGGGGAGAACGTGAGAAGAAGGGGTACTGAAACCGTGAAAGAAGTGAGAGAAATGTTTATTCTGAAACATTGCGGGTATAAAAGCAAAAAGGGGGGACTTTTGGAAATAGTGAAGAGATTTGATATCGTACGATTAGTAGAAACATGGTTAAAGAATAACCATTGTAATAGACGGTATGCTGATAACGGGAATGAAGAACGAGTGAGGAAAGGAGGTAGTACATGCGATGGTAGAATCAGAAAAATGATTTAAAAATGTGGTTTGGACATAAGAGGGGACAACGGGAAAGAATTAAGAGAAACGAATAGACTAATCAAGGTAATGGACAGATTGAAAAGAACATAATAATAAGAGAAGGGAGAATGCTGGTTAACGGGACGATAAATAGCATACACAACAGGAAAATCGGAAGAACAATGAGGAATGTAGAAAAATAAATAAAAAAATTGGAGATGTGCAAAATGAAGAGAAGAAAGTGGAAGAGAAAATAAAAATTAACGGAAAAAATGAAAGAGGCTGTAGAAACGAGAAGATGGAGGAAAAAGGAAGAGAAGGTAAAAATACTTGGTGAAACAGGGAGTATGAAAATCCAAAAGAGAAAATAAGAAAGGAAGAAGAAGGAAACAAAGTTACTAGAGTACATACACTTAAGAAGAAAGTTTAAAGAAATTTGTAAAATTAAAAAGATGAATTTATAAAAAGGGGAGGAAATACAGAATTTGAACAACGAATAAATTTTTTAATAAGGAACACAATAAGAAAAATAAAGGGCGTGAGGATAGATGAAGCAAAATGCGATGTGGGTGGAGCTCCTAGAAGGTATATAGAAAAATCCAGGGAATGGGACAAATAATGATGGAAGGTGGGAAGAGTGGAAGAGCAGAAACCGATGAGGCGTTGAGAAGGGTAAAACTAAGAAGGTGGTAGGGACGGATGGATTACAGGAGAACAACGGAAGTACACAAGAGAGAAAGCAAAAGAAGATATAAGAGGAGTCTTGCGCGCAATCTGAAGGGAGACGAGAAAGAACTAAAAAGCTACAGGGGGTGAGTGTAACAAACGCGGGATACAAAATATACGTAAAAGTGTTAAGAAGAAGACTAGAGAGAGACGGTGGAAAAGAGACTTATAGGAAATTGGCAGGTAGGATTTTGAAGGGGATGTAGAACCGTTGATAATATTTTTATATTAAGACAAGAGAAAGGTGGAAAAATGTACTGTTTCTAGACATCAAGGCAGCTTTTGACTTTTGGTTTTCTCGATGGGTTTTTTCTCCCTTGTGGATAATTTTTTTCTTTTCCCCAAGAAAGTACAATCTTCTGAACTCTTTTTAGTGGAACATTTTGGGTTAATTTATTAAGCAAACAAATACCTATTTCCAATTTTTGGCGACGTTTCGCATTCTTATGTTGTGGGTGCCTCTTCTGATCTGGCACTAGAACGAAGAAGCACCGAAGATCATTTTTATTTTTATAACAAGAGATCGTCAGCAAATGATACAGTTTTGTTCTTAGTTTATTGTACATTATTAAATTATATAAAACAGGTCCCAGAATCGAACCTTGCGATACTCCAATGTTTTATCTTTCTTCGTCTTCTGTTAGTGTTAATTTATAAGTTCGGGTATTCAATCAGTAAGTTAATATTTGTTCCTTATATTGCTTGTTAGATTTGAAAGTATTTCTATAGCGTAAGTTTCTCAGTTAGATGCCTTGATAAAGACTGGCCAACGCTAGTCGAAACGTAGAAAAATACTAGAACATGATGTTTTAATCATCCCTCACCAGTACTAAAATACTTCTACAAAGAAGGTCCCACTGTTTGGGAATATCTACAATCATCAGTTACCTAAGTCAATTAACTAATATAGCTTGCTGTAAATTCGCAAGAGATTGTACAATAGCAAACAAACATTGCAAATCACTTGACACGTGTTTAGCCCTTTTAGAACTCATCAGGAGTGTAGACAAATAAGTTTTATTGTTATTTTATTTCTATTTCACAGTTTTTGTTTCATAGGATCGCTGTTTGATAGAGAAGCAGTTTCTTAAGAATTAAATTTTCTATTAGAAGACGAGTTTTTAATGAACTTACTGAAATATCCATTTACTTTTTGGTACCATCTGATAGCGTTTATATAGTACCGATAAATTCTAACTTAAAATAATAAACTAGAAGAGAGAGTTTTTTTTTAGAAGATTGCTAATAGTAAATAAATATATAGTTGCTTTTTTGTGGGTGTGACGCTACTGGATGTCATTGGCATAATGAAATTTTCAATATCAAAATAGAATGTTAGAAAACACGTGACTGATAAGAGTATTATTTGCTTCAAAATTTTTAATATTTAAACGTCAAAAAAATTGCTAAATAGATTTTGTTATCAAACCAACAATTTAAGTAACGCCACTGTACATCAGTAGCGCACTACAAAACGACGAAGTTTGCAGAGCGACTGATGTGAGTATTTACTTTAAATTTCTGTTATTATTATATTCTATGTAATAAGTGACTGCAGCATACACAAAATAATACTGTTACAAAGAAATATATTGTGTAACGCCACTGGACTTCAGTAGCGTACACACAACTAAGAGAAAAAAATTAGAAAATCCTTCTAGTTTTCGGTGTCTGATTATTTTTTTAACAAAATACCTACCATTTTTCTTAACGGTACTTGTTTCCTGTGTGAACATAAAAATATTGTAGCACTTCCTGGTACGGAAGTGTACCAATTTCAATTTTTTTTTATTATTTACATAGTTACACAACCAACATTTTATGAAAGAATCTTATTAACGAGCACCTAAAAAAATTAATGAACAAATGAGGATATTCTTGGAAGATTAAAAATAATCTCATTAAACCTGCATTGAAAATAGCGTCCCTACTTTACTACAATAATCGGAGTATGAAGACTTTGAGCTTCAGGTAGTAGTAAACATCTTTTAAGCACGAACTGTTACTAAGGGACAGCAACTGAAGCGAAATAGGGCTGATCGATTTTGAATAAAGCAAGAATGACGTCATGTGCAAAGCGGAAGGCGCTCGGGTACAAAGTAATGACGTCACTGGACTATAGAGCGTCGTGAAAGTTGGCGGATAGGGAGGCGTCGATATCTTCGGTTTAAATCCGGTGAATGCAGTGCGGGTGACTGTTCTGTGCATGGACTACATAAAATAATAACATTTTTTTTTAAATTGATAATGAAATCAGGTGTACGTGCGTTGACTATTCTTTGCGTAATTGGGATTGCTACGACCGGAAGTAAGTATTTCGACAACTCTTATAGATCTTGCAGAGGTTTAGTCTTCCACCAGAGCGGTCTCTTTTCCGATCTTTATTTGGAAGAATCGGATGAGAGACTAAAATTACACGTCTCCGAACTTTTTCTGAATCGGTTAGAGTTCGCTCTATAAGGTCGCAACTGAATGTCACTTCTACAGAAAAACTATGTCTTGAGCATGTATTCTTTGAAATTTTATTATAGGTCACGGCTAAATAAATTTAGAATTTCATATTTATTGACTTCGTATTCGATACTAGGTTGCCTCTCCATCAACCTAATCAATATGCATTACGATTTTTCAGTGACATTTCAGGTAGATTTGTAAGTTGAAACCCGGAAAAGTTCTGAAATCGTTAAAGTTCACTAAAAGGTCTTCCAAACGGTTTGTTAAAAAAATAAATAGTGTCGACAAAGTTTGAAGGTACATTTTATTTGCTTAGAAATTGGGGTAATCGGACAAATGTTGTAATCGTTTTAGACGAATTACGTAATTAGTAAGTATTTTGGGTCTCCAACAAACAGTTTACGGAGAAACAGGTAAATTTAATTCTGGGTAGATGTTATCGCCACCTAATTTTCACACCCAACTTTTTTAAAATAATTCTAAAAAAAGGGGAACAAATTAAGTATTTTATTTTAAAAGTAGATACCATCAAAAACATTTACTTTTTAAAAGAATGCCAAAGTTTTATTTTATTTTGTAGAACAATTTAAGCATCATTAAACCTGACATAATAACTTTACTTTTATGGTAGAATAAAATGTCATTAGAAGTTTGTGTAAGTTGAAATCTAAAAATCGTGTAAAATTTTATTGTATTTCTTACAATATTACAGAATTTTTGTATGCATTTTTTTTTTAAATTTATCGTACAATAATTTTGAAACTGTTTGAAAAATCACGATAATTATTTATGTCACAAACAAATTTTTAAATAATATTAGATAAAATTACATCAGTTTCTACTTTCATTTGAAAAAAATTGTGCAGAACAAATATTCTAAAAAAAATGAGAAGGCGACATTTTTATGATCAAAAGTTGGAGATTTTACCACAAAAACTAATTATTATATAAATAATTATTTTGTAACAAAAAGTATTAAAACAATACCTGTATAAAAATAAATTAGTTTTACTTTCATTTATTGGAACAAAATTCTGCAGAACAAATATTTTAAAATAATACGAAGACAACTTTTCTAATATAAAAAATTACAAGTTTTACCACAACAACAAAAAATAAAACCGTTAAATAGAGAGAAAGAAACTGTTTGAAAACTTATGTAACTGATCATCTCTCGGTAATTATTTTCGTTACAAAAACTATTTAAACACTATTTGTGAACAAGAGTTTTTTAGAGAACAATTATTCTAAAAAATGAAAGGCGACTTTTTAAAGATTGAAAATTGAAGATTTTACCACAAAAACTAATTATTATATAAATAATTATTTTTATAACAAAAACTATTAAAACAATACCGGTATAAAAATAAATTAGTTTTACTTTCATTGGAACAAAATTCTACAGAACAAATATGTTAACAAAAATGAGAAGACAACTTTTCGAAAAAAAAAAAAAAAAATAAAAAAAAAAAAAAAAAATATAAAATTATTTTTTTAAAAAAAAATTTAAAAAAAAAAAATATAAAAATTACAAGTTTTACCACAACTATAAAAAATAAAACCGATAAATAGAGATAAAGAAACTGTTTGAAAATTTATGTAACTGATCATCGCTCAGTAATTATTTTTGTTACAGAAACTATTTAAACAATATTTGTGCAAAATGAAACTTGTTTTTACTATCATTGGAACAAAATTTTGTAGAACAAATATTCTAAAATAAACGATTTTAAATTTTATCTGTCTATAATTCAAATGCATTAAACTTTCACTCGAACAAGAATTTTTGCAGAACAAATATTCTAAAAAATTGAGAAGTCGACATTAGAGATCAAATTGGGTTTTACCACAACAACTAATTATTATTAAATAATTATTTTTGTAACAAATACTATTAAAACAATACTTGTATAAAAATAAATTAGTTTTATTTAATTTCATTGGAACAAAATTCTACAGAACAAATATTTTAACAAAAAATGAGAAGATGACTTTTCGAATATAAAAAATTACAAATTTTACCATAATTAGAAAAATAAAACCGATAAATAAAGATAAAGAAACTGTTTGAAAATTTAGTAACTGATCATCTCTACGTAATTATTTTTGTTACAGAAACTATTTAAACAATATTTGTGCAAAATGAAACTTGTTTCTCCTATCATTGAAACAAAGTTTTGTAGAACAAATATCCTAAAATAAACGATAGAAATTAAAATTTTTTCCAAAAAATTGGTGATATTAATAACATTTTCAAACGTTTGTCTGTTTTTATAAAAGTTACGTGAATTTTAGTATAATTGTTTGTGAAACAAAAATTTTAAATTCAATTTATTTATAATTGAAATGCATTAAACTTTCACTTGAACAAAAATTTTTGCAGAACAAATATTCTAAAAAAAATGAGAAGGCGACTTTTGTAAGATCAAAAATTGTAGGTCTTACCACAACAACTAATTATTAGATTAATAATTTATTTTGTAACAAAAACTATTAAAACAATATCTGTATAAAAATAAATTAGTCTTTACATTCATTGGAACAAAATTCTGCAGCACAAATATTTCTAAAAAATGAGAACGGGTTTTCTAATATCAAAAATTGGTAGCATAACAACTAATTATTTATTAATAATTTAAAAAAAACAAGTTTTACACCAACAACAACAAAAAATAAAACCGATAATTAGAGAGAAAATAAACTGTTTGAAAATTCATGTAACTGATCATCTATGGGTAATTATTTTTGTTACAAAAACTATTTAAACAATACTTGAGTAAAATAAAACTAGTTTCTCCTTTCATTGGAACAAAATTTTGTAGAACAAGTATCCTAAAATGATTGAAAAAAATTAGAATTTTGTTCCAAAAATTGGTGATACATATTAATAACTTTTTCAAACGATTGTTTGTTTTTATAAAAGTTACGTCAATTTTATTATAATTGTTTGTGACAAAAATTTTAAATTAAATTTGTGTTTAATTCAAATGCATTCAACTTTCACTCGAACAAAAATGGTTTAAGAACAAATATTCTAAAAAATTTCAAACAAAAAGCGACTGTTTTAAGATAAAAAATTTGATGTTTTACAACTAATTATTATATAAATAATTATTTTTGTAACAAAAATTATTAAAACAATACCTGTATAAAAAATAAATTAGTTTTTACTTTCATTGGACCAAAATTCAGCAGCACGGAAATATTTCTAAAAAAATGAGAAAAAAACAACTTTTCTAATATAAAAAATTACTTACAGAAGTTTTACCACAATAACTTAAAAAAATAAAACCGATAAATGGAGAAAAGAAACTGTTTGAAAATTCATGTAACTGATCATTTCTCGATAATTATTTTTGTTCAAAAAACATGTTTAAACAATATTTGTTTAAAATTAAATAATTTTTTACTTTCTATTAGAACAAAATTTTGTTAAAATTCGAACCTAACAATTTTTCTCGTATATTATAATCTACAATTGGGCCTTTTTTTTTGATAAAAAAAATGACACAAAGGAGTTTGTTATCCTTTTGATGTATAGAGTAAATTTTGATGCGTAGAACACAATTTTGAAAACTGTATATATTACTAAATTTTATTAAAATACTAACACAACAATTTTTGTTGTGCCTTTTATGATGAAAATGACACAAACAAGTTTGATACACTATTGATATATAGAGTGTGCATTAATTTTGAATAATTAAACAAAAACGTTAGTCTCCTAACATAAACTACACTCTAACAAACTCCCTAAAAACGAATAATAATGTTCCTTCTTTAAAACAACCCAACACCATAACTTAAAATGTCCTTCTTCCACATTAAAATTTTCTTCTTATTAATACTTCCCTCATTCATTCCTCTCCTTCCCTTTTTTTCTCCTAATATTACATTTCTTTTCTTTCTTCTCTTCTCATTTGTTCGCACTCTTCCATCAAATGCTGCTAAGTCCTCCTATCCTTCCCCACACATTCTGCACTTTCTTTCTCCATCCTCTAACCAACACCTGTTTACATTTTCTTCATTCCCACATCTAAATCTCGCTATCATCCTTTTCGTCTTTAAACTTTTTGTTTCCTGTTATATATTTCGGTACTCTCTTGGTCATAATCTTTCCATATTCTTTGTTATATCTTCCTTCATTTATTTTTGTTCTTCTTTCTTGCATTTGTGTATCTTTATCCCTTCTCACTATGTCGTCTTCTATACTTATGCCTTTTGCTCTTCTGTTTTCTACTTCTTCTCTGGCATATCCTACTCTTTCGTTAATATATTTTTCTTTCTTCTTGTCCTAATTTTATTCTCTGCTTCTTCACTTCTTTCCAACATTCTTTTAGAATTGTATTTTTCTCTCTTTTTCTAACTCTTCTTCATACCTCATTGCTATCTTACCAGCTTGTACTCTTATCTTCTCCATTTTTATTTCTTCCTTAACTATATATGACGGTGTTTCCTTTTTTTAGCCCCAACGTCCACCTCTAATACTTTTCTTGTACTTTTTCCAATTTTTCCCATTCCTTCCATCCCCAAACATCCGCACCGTGCATCATAACACTTCTCACTAACTTTTGAAAGAGCCATTACCTTTTTTCTATGTTAGCCACAAACACTCTCTCTCTCTCTATTGCCCACACCTGCCCCACAACTTTGTTAGCCTTTTTTACTAATTCTCTTACATGTCCCTCATCTTTATTATTATATTTTATAGTATATTCTAAATATTTCCATTTATTCACTCTTTCTATCACTTCTTCTCTCTATTTTCACTTTTTCTCTTCTCTTTTCCTTTTTTCTTTGTTTTTTTGAAACACTATTACTTTTGTCTTTCCAACATTCGCCTTCATTCTCTTTCCTTTTATGTACTTTTTCACTACTTCTATTGCTCCTCTCATTTCTTCCTCCTTACTTGCCACCACCACTAAATCGTCCGCATATGCTAGAACTCATACCTCCTTCTTTCCTATTACCACTCCACCCCTTTGTTTACCTTTTATTACCTCTACCATATCGGCTATGCATAGAGCGAATAAACTAGGGCTTACTGAACATCCCTGTTTAAGTCCCTTATTGGTCCAAAAAATTTCCTCAATTTTTTTTTCAGTTTTTGTTTGACACATTGTTTCATTATATAACTCTTCCAGTGCTTCTATCAAATCTTCTTTATTCCTTTTTCTCTTAGACCTTTGCATAATTCTTTCCTATCCACGTTATCGAACGCAGCTTTTAGATCTAGAAACAAAGCGAACATCTTCGCCCTCTTATTTTTTAGTTCCTTGTTTACCAACTGCCTCAACTGTCCTTCGCAGTTTTTTAAATCCCGCTTGCCAATCACCTATTAAATTTCTTTCTTCTATCTCCGCCTCTAGCCCCTTTTTTAATATCTCGTAGATCTTGTACACTGCGTTTGTGATACTCACTCCTCTGTAATTTCGTACTTCTCTTCTTTCTCCTCCTTTATATATTGGACATATTATTGCTTCCTTCCACTTTTCAGGTAATTCTTCCCTTCTCCATATCCTACTTAGTATTGATCTCATCTTTTCTCTCATCTTAATCCCTGTATATTTCCATTGTTATGCTTGTGTTCGGTCCGTCCCTTCGGTTTTCCCACCTTCCATTTTCTCAACACTTCTTTTAGTTCCACTTTTTCTATTTCTTCTTGTTTCGATCCCTTCTAACAACTCTATACAGTGTTCTCTCCATTTATTTTTTGTCTATTTCTGATTTTTGGTTTTTTGCCTTTCTTCTGTCTCTATTTATAAACTTCCATGTCTCCTTCATTTTTAATTTCTTTTATTTTTCCTTCCACCTCCTTCTTATATTCCTCCTTTCTTTTGTCACAGATTTCTTTATATTCTTTTTTTAAATTTTTATACTTCTCTAAAGTTGTATGTCCTTTTTTCCATTTTCTTCTCCCTCGTTTTGCTTCTTTCTTCTTTCTCTTTGCAGTCTCCGTTCCACCAATAACTTTTTCTTCCCATTTCTGTTTTATTTTTTTGGTATGTTTATTTTTCTATTCTCTTTTTTCATTCTTCTTACAATGTCTTTGATTTCCTCTTCTATCCCTTTCTTTGTTGCTTGCTTTTTTTATACTTTCCTCTGTCCATACTTTTTTTTACTATCCATTTTTCCCTTAGTTTTTCTTCCTTTACTATTTCTCTTTCGTTAAAGAAAACTTCTATTTGTTGATGATCTGATTCTTCTTCTTCTCCTATTTTAATTTTGTTTATTTTCCACAAACTTTCTTCGTTCCCTATCACATAATCGATTACCGATTCTTCTCTTTCACTTATGTATGTATACGAGGATGTATTGATATCTAGTTAGCCTAGACCAGTTACCATAGCAACGAACAATAGCTTATTAGAAGTGTCAGTGTAAAGTTTGACGTCAAAAAAGTAAACCAGAGTCACGCAATAAATTAAATAAAAAAAGATGTCCACCGAAATTGTAAAATCGAAAAATTGGAGTATTGAGCCATCATCAAGTACCTGTATTTAAAAGGGTTAAGAGGTAAGCAGATTTACGAAGATATGCTTAATACCCTTGGTGATCAATGTCTTTCGTACGCCACCGTCAAAAATTGGAATACAAGCTTCAAAAGAGGTAAATTTTCCATTAAAGATGATAACGATCGGGAAGGCCAGTTTCTGTGTCGATCCCCGAAAATATCGATGCAGTTCATGACATCATTTTATCAGACCGTCGAATTGGACTAAAACGGATATCAGAAGCACTGAATATTTCATACGAACGCGTTCATCATATGATTCACGTCAATTTGGAAATGAGAAAAATTGCTGCAAAATGGATCCCCAAATGTTTGAATGTTGATCAAAAACGTGCACGGGTAGAAGCATCGCGTTTGATCTGTGCTCGATTTGAAAACGATGTAGACTTTTAAACCGAATTGTTACTATGGATGAGACTTGGGTACATTTCTACGATCCAGAAACAAAGCAACAATCGATGGAATGGCGACACTCTGGTTCTCCAAGACCTAAGAAGTTTCGTGTCCAAAATCTGCTGGAAAAGTTCTTGCTTCAGTTTTTTGGGATTGCCATGGAGTAATCATGATTGATTTTTTGGATAAGGGTAGAACAATAACTGGAGATTACTATTCGACATTACTGACCACTCTACGGGAAAATATTAAAGAGAAAAGACGCGGAAAGCTATCCAAAGGTGTTTTGTTTTTGCAGGACAACGCCCCTGCACACAAATCTCATGTTGTCATGCAAAAAATTCGTGATTTAGGGTTTGAATTACTAGAACACCCTCCTTATTCACCCGATTTGGCTTCGTCCGACTATCACCTCTTTCCTCAACTGAAAAAAAGTTTAAAAGGTCGTACATTTTGTTCCAAAAAGAAGGTAATAGAAGCTGTGGAGGTCTGGTTTGCAGAGCAAGAAGAAAAACATTTTTTTTTGAAAGGTCTAGAGACGTTGCAGGTTCGCTGTAATAAATGTATCCAATTAAGAGGAGAATATGTTGAGTAATAAAATATTTTGACATTGAAATTTTGTTTGGTTCTATAGTAGGCTAAGAATTTTTCAATATATCCTCGTACTCCCTCTTTCTCCATTCTTCCATATTTTCATTTAGAATTGTCTACCCCTTCTACTCACACATTTCCAGTAGTATTCTCCCTTATTTATTTATTTTTTATCCATTGACACTCTTCTTTTTTCCTCTCTATTTACCATCATCCCTCCCTCTTCTCCTATAGTTAGTCGTGAAACACATTTTATAACCAGTTTTAAAGATCATTCGCTTTTTCGAGGGGAATTTGTGACAAAACTTTTATGTGTTTTGATGTACAACAATGTTTCGAAAACGTTCCTTAATCAAATTTTAATACTATTTACCACAACACAGTTTTTAGATGAAAAATAACCTAAAATTTAATGAAATGTATTTTGAAAACAAATTTTAATCTGAACTTTTTCAAGACCACGTGTTGGAATGCATTTTCCTTTATTGTAGGTATAAAATGAAAGAAAGAAAATATTAAAAGGTTATAGCGAATCTCGTAAAATTCCCCAAGAGCCATTCATAAATGCTCAATTATTTGATGACGGTGCAACCGCACGCACAGGAATGTTTTAAATCAATTACATCACACGTAGTTCAGTTGGCATATCCAATTCTCCTAAATAATGCAAAAATGGCATTCGTGACATGCGTTCTAATACCACTATTTTAAAGCACGACGACGCGAAGAATTTTTATTCACTTTTTTCGGTTTTAAACATTCGTATAGGTAACTACTCGAAATTAAGTAATGAAGAGATACCATAAAGTTTAATGACTGTTATTCGATGTTTGGCAATCATTAAATTAACTGAAAACTTTAATTCTTTTACGTTGTTTTAACATAACTTTTGAGTTGAATTAGTTAGTAACTAACGTATTTTGTTTTTAAAACATTAATTTGTCAATACAGTCAAAACTAAACTTTAAACATTATTCAAAAAAATTAATATTTTGAATATACAACTCAAAAGTTACGCAACTGTGTGTCTGCCTGTGGTGTGTATAGTTTCTTACAAGATAAAACATTGGCAACTAGATGCCAATCATTATGTATATAGCTGACCATATTTTTATACTAGTTAGAGTTAGTTTTTTGTTATTTTATTAGTTAACTGAAACCTATTTTTTGCCATGTTCCGAAATCCAAACTTCACCTATTTCAGCTACTAAAACATAGGTGGCACTATAAGTGTGCAGTTGGATGTTCTATGGATGCTCTATGATCTTGAATAATAACATTCCAGTGGTTATTCATGATGTGAACTTTAAGATCCACAAAGTGCCAAGTCATTTTGTTACGGTTTATTTGTAACCAATAAAATAAAAGTATCTCAGTGCTAGATGACCCCGCGGCAGCTCTTAATTAGACGGAAGTGGTCGTGGGTGAATTAAAAATCGTTCACAAAGAAGGCCTCTACACTGCTCGGAAAATTTATAAGGCGCCACCCAGGATTCTGTAAGAGAAATATCTAGAACCACTAGGTACTCGTAGATACAAAAGAAATAAACCGTATGTGCCTAGAAATCAGTATATTGTGTTAGCGACTAGAGTTCAATTTACACATTGAGACACACATAACCATACCAATAGACAATATCAAATAAAATCAATAGCATATATAGTTCTCAGATACTAATCATTCACGAGAGCGAGTTAACAAAATGAATATAAATTCGAAGCATAAACGCCCCTAAATATGTTAGCCGATTAGACAGTCGCAAACACCGATGAATCACTACTTAAATTAATTACGACGAGTACCGGACCGTGGCCGATTATTTAAATGAGTTCAAAACGCACATAAATGATTGTACTGAAAGGATCCTTTAAGTTTACATAAGAATAAGAATAGGCGCAAAAAAAGATACGTTGTTAAACTTTCAACCACGATACAAATACATATGACGCGATAAAATTAGTTAATGACATGCATAAAAAAATAACTTAGCTCGTGTAACTAGGAAGTCTTCCGGGTTTGACAATTAATCGCTAAAGATAACAGCTCTCGTAATCAAATCCAGTATCTGAGTGTCCACTAAGAGAAGAACATACTGATAACAGTTGCTGGGCTGCACCAATGAGTAGATAACCGGCTTATCTTGAGTGGTAGCCTTGACTCGACGATGGCCTCCAGGGAAGTTGATTAACCATATAAGTATAGTTGACTTTGTAATTAGTTTCCCAAGTCTTATTCAGCGACAAATTACCACGCCTAGAATTAATAGAACCCGTAAGAACAAATATTTCACTAAAACAAGGGAAAGCTACTTACACTGGAATCGTAACAGAAGGTTTATTCTCTAATTAGAATGGGACGATTTTACTTCACTCGCTAATATTAAGCAACTATCCAATTGTTTAACTTTTAGACAGTATTTTCCAAGTACACCCTTTCACAACCACGATTTAATAGGAAAAGGACGTATCATTTTTGCGAATCCACGAGGTGTCAATTTTAGAATGCATAGATGCCTGATCGAACGGCAACTTTAAACAGGTAAAATCACCAAACGGCCCAAAATAAGAATGCATACTCAGACGCATTAGCGTAAACACGACGGCCTATACTGTAGGGAGAAAATTTCTTAATAAACCAATTATTTAGGAAATAATCCCGTCAAAAATCAAATCTAGTGTCAACAATTTTAGTAAGTTACTTACTTCAGATAAGGTGAGAAAGATCAACTCTCTTCTAATCAACAATTTGAATCAGCTGATATATAAATAACACCACCAGTAAATGATTCGGATTGTGATTCTAAGACATCTGATAACAAGATGATGTTAATTTACTCGGCTAAAATATTGTCTGCACCTGCGGAGGCATCATTTAGAATGAGGTCTAATGACAGTACTAAAAAAAGAGAGGAATAAGATCATGAAGAATGTAGCAGTTCTAGCATTGGAGACATTTCTAAGGTACGAAGCTGCAGAAAAGTTCAGGAACTGTCTAGCAATGAACAAGAAGATGAAGAACCTATACCTAAACAATGGTGCTAACTCTAAATAAGGGTACTTGGATATGTGCCACGAAGATGATTTGACTCCACTCCTTACAAATAATGCTACTGAGAATCTAGTAGGCATTGATGTCACCAGCCCTATTAGTTAGAATTATTTTGGGATAAACAGCTCAGCAAACTATTTTATATTGTAAGGAAAATAATCGTGAAAATCATTTTAAAATTTCTGTGAACGAACTAAAAGTATTTTTTGCAATTTTGATGATTTCAGGATACAACCCTGAACCACGACGTGATATGTATTGGAGCTTGGATTTTGATTTATGGAATACGGCAATTGCTGAAGCTATGTAGCGCAACAGATTCAGGAAAATTTTGAGGTTCATCCACTTTTCAAATAATGGAGAGCTACCAGCAAACGACAAATTTGAGAAAATTTGACCAGTCATATCTCATCTGAATGCCCGTTTTTTAAAGTATATGCTAAGTATTGAAAACGTCGACGTGGTTGAATCGATGATACCCGACTATAGCCATCATAATTGCAAAGGAAAAATTCAGGGTAAACCAATAAGATATGGGTTCAAATTTTGGTCACTGAATGCTTCAAATGGGCATCTGATAAGCACTGAACTTTATCAGGACAAAGTCACGGGTTTCGTTGAAGATGATTTAGGGCTGGGCGCTTCAGTTGTTTTGTGTTTCGTCAGAAGGTTAAAATTTAAGTTTCCAGAGCGACGGTTCAATTTTTTTATGGACAAAATTAAAATGTATAGGGTGTGGAAGCGAAATTTTGCTCCTGACGCATTCAATGCGAAATTGGCGGCGAAGTTCGTCGGACCATTCCGCATTAAAACTATACTTTCTCCCTGGACTTACGAACTGGGAGATTCAGCAAATAAATCCTAAGCATGTGAGAGACCTTAAGCCCGCCTACGTTGATTCGGAGGATTTTGATACTTCAGCCGAAAAAGACGAAAATTTGATCACACGTAGTTCTGAGTGCTTTTGTTGCTGACTTACTTATCTGTACTATTATTTCTGATTTAGACTTTTTGGCTTCATTTTTTTAGGTAGTTAATGTGGTTTCTTACTTTTTTTGTTTAACCATTATTGGAGTTGTGGGTTCGGTGGGATACTTTCTTTCCCTGAAGGGATATTCGGACAATAGGTCGACTTATTATTCAACGTCTACCTTTTGATAAACTTTCATAACTTTTTCTGTTTCTTATTATTTGGTTATTTTATTTTAGTTACTTTGACCTACACTCTTTCAGTAGTGTAATGAGTTCTCTGGTTTGACTTTATAGTGGTCAAATGTTTAAAGGAGGTTATCATTCCGGCAATTATGTTTTCTTTGGGCTGTTTCCCGACATTTGGTATTGATATTATTATTTTTTGGGTTATTTACTTTTCTAGTCGACTTAATAGACATCAGACGTCGTTCGTAGGTCTCATTTTAGACCAATGACTCACCATAACGGTGTTACTTATTTTAGGGTGGTTGGATTTGGGAACGTTAAGGGATGGACACTATCGATGTCACCTAACGTCTTGACTATAAAACTATTAAAGTGGTTGGATTGGGCAAGTAGGGCACTTGCTTGTGTCAATAAACAACTTGATTTTTGTTTTGGCTGAGGTTCTGGTTGGAGTGATATGCTCCAATGGGTTCGTTTACTTGTGGAAGTACCATGATTTCCTGATCCCGTGACGGATTGATTGCCCTCTCCTAGGTGACATGGTAGCGTAGGTTTCTTTGGCTCGACCCTTGTGCTCAAAACTAAATGGTTTGACACATGTGTTTGTCCGTCTGTAGTCTTCAACGCAGAAAAATTTTTAGTTACCATAGAGAATCTATACTGTGTGATTCATTGTAAGGGTGGGTTTTGTTTTTTTTAGGTCGAAACCACAAGGATGGGGTATTTAGACCATAAGTTTGAGGTTTGGTTTCTGTAATTTGGTTTTTCAGATTTTCTATCATTCTTCTTGAATGAATGACATGCATAAAAGAATTAACTTAGCTTGTATAAATAGGAAGTCTTCGGTGTTCGACAGTTAATCGGTAGATGTGACAGCTTTCGTATCCAAATCTAATATGTTATTATCCAATGAAGAAAAGGAAAAACCAAAATGGAATCCGTCGATAACAGTTGCTGGGCTGCTCACAAAGAAGCAGATAACAGGCTTATCTTGGGTAGTGTTCTTGACCAGAAAAAGGTTCCAAGGTAGGTTGAAATTCCAACGTTTGTGAAAATACCAGACCCACTTCGTTATTTTATAATTTTTGGATTATTATTCTTGCCAGCATAACCATAATTAACGATCAATTGATTAATTAATCCTTAGTCGAAAACGGTGTATGTCTGAAGTGACCAGCAGAAGAAACCAAAAAGGAAAACAAAAAAAAAGGTCTCTGCAATTGATAGAACCCATGATAGCAAATATTTTATTAAAACAAAGGAAAGTGAAAAAAGGTACTTACACAGCAACAGTAGTCGAAGACTTATTCCCTAATTTAAATGGGATGATTTTATTTCAATTGATACTATAAAGCACATGTCTAATTGTTCAATTTTTAGACAACTTTTTCTATGTACACCTTTTCACGACGGCCAGCAAATAGGAAATAGATTTTTCAATACAAAAATTCATATTCAAACGCATGAGTGTAAACACAGCTGTCTATACTGTAGGGAGAAATTGGTCTATAAATCAATTATGTGCAAAATAATACCGTCACAACAACTTCTTTAATGGCTTACCTCTTCTTAGAAATACAACTGAACTGAGTTATGGCTGCACTGGAACCGAAAATTGCCCAGTTAAGAACAATGATATAAAAAAAATTCCAATAATCGTATATAAATTATCTTTCAACAATTGTCCTAATATAGTAGAAAGATAATGTCACTGTGCATATTGCCTCAAATTGTTATAGTGTGGCACCTACTAAATCAGTGAAGAGGTATTCCTGGATCGTAATGTGTCTAATTACCGTATAAAACTGCGGAATAACAATTGTATTTACGCACCTTCTTTCAGATTCACTTGCTAATGCTTGGACAATTCATCGTATACAAAAGAAGATTGCGAAAGACCGGCCAATACGAGGGAAGTTACAACATATTTGCTTATAAATGCAAGACGGATGTCTTTAGGTCACCCCAACTTGAGAGATATGTGGCTGTGGCGTTTGCCGTGTAAACCTAAATATTCTTGAATGTTTTCGTACTTTTCACTTACAGAATGTATAAAATGCATTTGCAATAAATTTTTAATAAAAGCTTGTTCTCTGTATATAAAATGTTCTATTTTATTACTATGTTATTAAAATGAGGTCGTGTTCTAATATTGGAACATTTTTTTGACACCCCATAAGTCATGAAATATTATAAAGATATTTTTTCTACTATTTTTTATAAGATTCTTTAGGTTATGTGTGTCTGTGTTAAAGTTCACATTTAAAGAATGCGTCTTGATCGAGATCATTTCGGAGACCAGACGTTTTTTGTATTTAGGTTCCGTGTCTAAAATTATAAAATTTTCAAAATTCAACGTATGGAGTACAGAACGTCCTGTATCATCAGTTTTTTTACTACAATTATATTGGGGTTGTTTGAACCGATTTTTAAGTTTTTGTTTAGTTTGACTAATATAAATATATCCACAGTCATTGCAGCGTAACTTATATACCATTTTGTCGACAGGTATGTAAAGCAGTTACATAAGTCGATCCTTCGATAATTATAGTCAACATAAGCGTTAGCATATAGTTGACCAGCACGCATTTGTACAATAGTAAACTTACTTACACTCGAGTTCTCTCAGTCCTGAAGAGTCCGAAAAGGACGAAACAGCTGTCGAGTGATTCTCAGTGTTTGTTTGCTATTGTACAACCTCTTGCAAGTTTACAGCAGTCGATTCGAGTTTTTTTTGCTAACGCTTATGTTGGCTATAATTATCGAAGGATCGACTTATGTAACTGCTTTTACATACCTGTCGACAAAGTTGTTTAATGCGAACCAATGCGTACGTGATCGCTTATATACCACGTTAGACTTATCAAAAATGTCTGTTCTGTCTTTTAGTCTTCAGAAGATGTAGTTGTAGATAGTATTTTTATTATATAGTATTATTTTCATGTCGTCAAGGTATTAATCTTTGACTAAGTGTCGGTACGTTTATGATTTTTTTGTATGTTATAATTAGTTCATTGTTAGTGTTGTTATGTGGTTTATTGAAGTGGTTAAGGTTTAGAGTTCAATATTTTGTTTATTATTTTTTTTGATAATTAGGTATTGTTTTTTAAAATTATATTTAAAATGATTTTATTTTTACCATGAAATATATCGTCACTGAGTCTCAGTGTTTTATTACGCCTAGCAATGATAGTTTATTTTTTGGTGAAGTCGGTGTTTTGAGTAGTAATTGATAATTCTGTCTGATGCTATTTCTTTCTTATATCTTGTCGGTATTTGTCAGTCAGTCGTTTTTTCTAATGAGGGTCATGGAGTTGAAAACTTGTAATGCACGATCAATCATGTTATCCGGAATACAAGTAATATTATTATCAACATAAACAAACATAAAAATTGAAGAGTCCCAAATGGACGAAACAGCTGTCGAGTGATTCTCAGTGTTTTTTTGCTATAGTACAACCTCTTGCAACTTACAGCAGGCGATTCGAGATTTTTATTGTCTTTGAAAAATATTTTTGTTCTATTTATTAAATTGCGAAAGATCCAGCCCTGGTGACTTAATTTGTTGGAGTTTTTATGAACACATCTTACTGATATCACGCTTCCGAATTATGTAACACAATATCTGGCTTTAAATCCGAAACATACTTAAAGGAAAATATTCCAATTATCAGTTTAATTAAAGATGTTAAGGATATTCTCACACATTTTGATCAGGATGGAAACGTTGCGGGGTAGAGTGGTAAACGTTATTACCAACTATGTTCATAAAAACTCCAACAAATTAAGTCACCAGGACTGGATCTTACGCAATTTAATAAATAGAACAAAAATTCAAAGACAATAATGAATGATTAATTGTCAAGTCTGATAAAGGGAACGCTATGGTAATTATTAATGAACTCGAATACGAAAATAAAATTAATGATTTATTAAAGGATACAACAACTTACGTCATAACGAAAAATTATCTAACTAACACACATTACAATAAATTTAAACAGATTACTACTTATACAGCAGTTGCTTCTAAATTCTATAGCCTAGTAAAAATACATAAAATTACTAACCCTATCAGACCTATCGTATCCTGCATTAATGCACGTAGTTACCAAATCTCTAAATTTATAAATGAAGTAATTTCAAACATTGTATATTTATTTAAACACAACATAAAAATCTCTTTTGAGTTGGTTGACAAAATAAAATTATCTTTTATTCCTGATATTTACACTATCGTGTCTTTTGATGTCAATTCTTTGTTTACTAATATTAGTAGGAGTTAGTTATTAAATTATCAGCAGTATATTGGACCTACCTCATATTTCATCTTGTGGAACAGTAAGAGTGGCATTCAGTTTTTGGTAACTTTTCGAATAACTTCAGAATATAATGAAAACGAAATGGCCGAGTTTCTTAACAGGAAAATGTCGACCCCTCGAGTGGGTAACTTTTTTCAAATTTAATTGACTCGGTATCTGTCACGGTTTCCGAGATCCCCATGGTGTTCATCCTTATCTTGGACACACGCATTCACAAGTTAGGCACGGCAATAGGTAATCCTACATCTCCAATACTTCCGAGTTTAGTAATGCATGATGTGTTGAAATAGATGCAACATTGTGAACCAACTTTTATGTTTGTTTATGTTGATGATATCATTATTGTATTCCGGATAACATGATTGATTGTACATACATTACAAATTTTCAACAATTAGGACCCTCATTTTACACTGACACTGACTGGTGTAAGAAAGAAATAGTGTTAAAAGAATTACTTTAATTAGCGAGCACCCTAAATATATGGTGCAATGCGCGCCTACTGTTCAATAGAAAAAACAATTGCAGTTAATGTTTTAACTAAATGTCAAACAATGTGTGCTTGACTAAATTTTTTTTGTTGCTGACAAAGTTTTTATCACTGCGTTCCACCGGAACAGGTTATGGGCCCAGATACCGCCTAAAAACTGTAATGTTTAATTATTGAATTCATGTGTGGAAGAATAATTACTGCATGTGTTGCAAGATTATAATAATAATAATAATAGTAATAATAATAATAATAATATTTATTCAATAGCATACCTACAGCTAATAACTTACATTTTCCCCGTTTTTACTACAATTTTTTTTACAAACAATTAGAATTAATTCAACATTATTCCTACAGTATAAAAGTACCTCTGTTTTTAAAAATCTGGACTGTATTTGATTTCTTCACATCATGAGGCAACTTATTGAATTGTATAAGTCCATTATGAAATAGATCATTCTGACCATAGTTTGTAGTAATCATCGAAATATAAAAGTCATTTCTAGCCCTGGTTGAATAACCATGCAGTTCCGTTATATATTTAATATTCTCCAACAGATGTATAGATAGCAATTTGTGTCTCATCTTATATATCAGAGTCATGATATTCAGAAACAATAACTGTCGTACAGACAGTAACTCTGTTGCCTCTAACATGGTCTTTTTTTTTTTGTATATAAGGACTGAGGGCGAAAAAACATTAACATTGAAAAACTTGCATAACTTTTAAACCGCTAAATAAATTTTCAAAAAAAAATAGTTTTGGATAGGTTATTTATTATATAAAAATTAAAAAAAAAACCAAAAAATCAATCAGACTTATCGTCATAAAAAATTTTGAGCTTGTCGGGAATGGTCTCCATCACGACTTTTATGGTGGTGCTAGACACTTTCTTGGTCGCTACGGTCCACATTTTTCTAAAACTTTCAATCAATTTTGTAGCCTTTTTTGTTTGCTTCAAGCTTCTTTTCACCAAAACCCAGTACCGCTCGATTGGGCGAAGCACAGGGCAATTTGGTGGGTTAGCCTCCCTGGGTACAAAATCGACATGATTCTCTTCGTACCATTTTTTTATCTGCTTACTGTAATGGCATAAAGCTAAATTCGGCCAAATCTTTTTTGGAGACACTCCTTCGAGTAAATATCGGAGTTAATTGTTCCATGTGTTATGAAAGATTGGCTTCTTTCACCGCAGCTACAAATCGCCTGCCAAACGAGATATTTTTTGGAAACTTGGACTTTATTTTAGTTCTAAACTACTTAGGAACATTTCCTCGTCCACAGGAAACATAAAACTCCTGACCAGGTAGTTGAGACAAATCGGCGAGGACGTAAGTCTCACCGTCCATCACGCTACATTGACGTTTTTGGAAAAAATCTGCTCTCAACTTTCTGGCTCGTTTCTTGGCTTCAATCTTTTTCTCCGCATTACAATCTAGAGTTGTTTGAACTTTGTAGAACTTAAATCCACTCTTTTTTTTTATTTTTCGAATTGTCTTTTCCGACAAGTCGACTTTTGCAGTTAATTTCCGGTTCGATATCAGCGGATTCTTAACAATCGCAAA
Source organism: Abscondita cerata (assembly GCA_030710515.1). Taxonomy (NCBI): domain Eukaryota; kingdom Metazoa; phylum Arthropoda; class Insecta; order Coleoptera; family Lampyridae; genus Abscondita; species Abscondita cerata. The sequence continues at coordinate 459,353 of JALBCR010004788.1, read as the reverse complement.
TATTGCGTTTTGCACCTTTTTTGGTGAATGAAAACGCTCTAGTCGTCCACTTTTTTGTTTCCGTGTTATGGTAAAGTCTTCTTTGTACAGCTTGATGACTTTTGCTGCCACTTGCCTGCAAACTTTTGCCTCCTTTGCAATGCGAACGACTGACCATTGTGGATTCTCAACAAATTTTTTAATGATTAATCTATGTACTTCCACTACTTTTGCCATTGTGAACACAATTTAACTCAAATAAAAATAAAAATTTGACGACATATTCTGACAACTATTTCAAAGCCTACTATATCAAAATTTTGCAAAAAAATTATTTGGTATAAAAGTTATCCAAGTTTTTCAATGTTAATGTTTTTTCGCTCTCAGTCCTTAACACAACGCATAGCTTGATTTTTTTTGTCTGAAGTATACTTTTCTCCGTCATGTTTAACAAACACCGATGAACAGTGGTTAAAATGTGGTAATACGATTGCCTTGTAAATTGTCAGCTTTGACCATGAACTAAGATATTTACCCGTGATTCACACATTATTTAAATACGTTGTTCTTGACAATGTTTTAGACCGTATTTCTTCCATTATACAGATGATTGACCCCCCTGTGTGTCTGCTGTTTGAAACTGTATTTACATGGTGATATCCTTTAATCTGAATTTCATGATAAAAAATTTGATCTGCCACATGTGTCTCTGACAAACAAACTACCAAAGGTTTCCATTTATTATGTGCCAATAAACTATGTATATTCAGATACATTATCTTACTCTTTTGTTGCTATCTCTGTGAAGGGTAAATACTCGGATAACTAGCTTTTTTCTCTAGCTCCTTGTATATTCTCCTGTATGTTTCACAATTTCTATCATAAGCGAAATGATCACTATCTACATTTGGCACCTTTAATACATCTGTTATATATTTACAGTTGGTACAGACAGTTTGTTGAGACTGACACACATCATCCTTATGATCTCCTGCACACTTTGGGCAAACATTTTTTTTTAGATTTACAGTCCTTAGCCATATGTCCAAACTTATAACATTTGAAGCACTTATATGATCAAAACATGCGTATGATCTCCACCCAATAGACAATCTGCTCTTCCTTCGTATCAAACTATACGTAACAGGGCCCACCTCCAAAATTACACTTTCCTTACCACTCCTACCCTTAAAGTGTGTTATTACCGATATACTTCTTTCCTCCTCAGTAATTGTAATCGCATTTTGCAGTATAATCTTTTCTATGAAATCATTTTTATCTTCAAACAATTTCTTCTCTACATTTACAATCTTTATCTTTGGAGACTTTCTTTCTGGAATTCTCACTTTATAATTTTTACCCAATTTCTCCCGAATATTATCAGACATATTCACTAAATCCACCCCTTTTTCATAGTTTATTGCAACCGCCCCATCTTTAAGAATTTAGATATCGCAGCCTTCATTTTTCCCGGATCAATCCCTTTTTCAATCTGTGTTCTTGTCAACACGCTTTCTTAAACTTTCTTTGGTTTCACTATTAGAACTTTGTTACTCTCGACCCTCGCTACATCACTATATTTAATTGACCTTGTTCAACCACCCGACTGACTCCATCAATTTCTCTCCGCTCTCTTTCCAAACTGTATTATCTGCCGTTCCAAACTCTTTATCAACTTATCTTTTGTAAAAATTACCTCTTCCTCGCTATCTATCAGTTCATCCTTACACTGCATCAAAACCCGAAACATCGATGCCGGTTCATGCTCTCTACACCTCGCACAGTAATATTTCAAAACACGGGAACCCAACTCCAATACTTTTGATAATGTTAACTGCCCGCATTGTTTACAGCTACAAGATTTACAAATATCTCACTCAAAGATTCCTGCCTTGGTCTCCTTACAGACATTACACCTCATTTCGCAGGTTAAGTAATACCAACAATTTTTTGTTTCTCCACACATTTTGCTCTATTAGACTATCACGGAACGTACTCACCGGTAGTTAGCTATACATCAATTAGGTACCTTATGGCATTGGCAGTAAAAAGAGGAATGCAAATATACTAACTTCCAAAAAAATTGCTTGATTTTGCTTGTGGGCCTACGATGGTCGTAGGAGAGTCAGACGGATGCGTGGAGAACGTAAAAATCCAACATTTTTTGTGAAACGCAACACAGCCCTCACTCAAGAAGATATGATATGGGGTGCAATATTTTATGGTAGCAGATCACCCTTGGTCTTTATTGACGGCAACCTTAACGCAGCTGGTTACATTGCTAATGTGCTACAACCAGTTGGTCTTCCATATCTTCAAGGGCTGCAAAATCCCATTTTCCAGCAGAATAATGCGCGCCCTCATACGGCAAGGGCTACAACACGGTTTTTGGAAGAATCTAACATTACCGTCTTCCCATGGCCTGCTCGGTCGCCTGATTTGTCGCCAATTGAACATGTATCGGATATGATTGGTAGGTGACTGGGTAATTTACCGCACTCTCCAGATAATTTACACGATCTTCAGCAACGGATTTAAGAAGCTTGGGATGATATACCACAAGCAGGTATAGATCACTTGATTGATAGCATGCCAAGCCGTCTAGATGAGTGCATTACAAATAGTGGCGAAGCAAATCATTATTGAAAAAACTTTTTAAGCGTTTATTTTTTTTTTTAAATTTTAGTCATCACTTTGTTTAATGAAAATAGACGTTTCCTGAAAATTTCATTAAAATCGTTCAACAACTTCTAGGTGTTGAAATTCTTTTGGAAGTCAGTATAGATCAAATGGATGCGTTCAGTGCATTTATTCAAGTTAATTTATCAAAAGAAATATCTATGAAGGTTTAGATAGTAACAAAAATAAAGTGTGTTTACTTAAGAAGGTAATCTACGGATTAATACAAAGTGGCAGAGAGTGAAATATAACTGACAAAAACACTCAAGTCGTTTTAACTTAACCAGTCACAGAGGGGTCTATGTGTTTTCTACTTAGTTGATGGTAAACTAATTTTATCTGTATATGTGGACGATATCTTAATTTTTTGGGAAAATGCTCAGAGAAAAGGAGCAATCAAGAAAGCATTATGTGAATCATTTAAGATGAAAGATATGGGCTTGGCTATCAATTACATAGGGTTATGAATTAAATAGAATCATGGAACAATATATTTGGATCAGGCCAAATATACCAACGAAATTTTAAGAAGGTTTAATATGACTGATTGTAAACCCACAATGACGCCGAGTGATCCAAATCATAAGTTGTCATCTGACATGTGTCCGAAAAATATTCAAGAAAAAGAAGGGATGGAACTTCCAAAATGATAGCCTTAACTGTGTCAACTCCATCAAGTAACAAAGATTTCAACCGGCTGTTGAGGATGCGAGGAATCACCTTACGGACCTGCAGGATTTCCAAATCTCATGTCCACCAATGTGAATATTCAGGTGTAATATGTGTGTGAATTTCTTAAAACAGTTGCTGAGATGGTGTTGAGTTTTTGGGATTAATAAACATTCCGCCCACCTCCCAATCTTCCAACACCACCAAGTCGTCGGCAAAAGTAAACCTACAGACTCTAGTGTCAGTACTAATAACCCGCCGCTGGTATCATTGTTCATAAAACACAGAAGCTCGTCTAAAACCATGTTAAACAAAATGGGGTTAGGTGAGTCGCCCTCTTCTAAATTTAATATTCTTCGTCTGCACCTTGGGCACCTTAATGTTTGTATGTGCACAGTTCAAAGTATTTGAGATGTATTCCCTAATAGGATCAACCGCCCCAAAGCGCCAAATCAACAGGAATCGCCTTATAGTCGAACGCCTTTCAAATATTTAGCAAAACTAAGTTTGATGTAATGGTCTAGAAGAAGTGCATTAGAAAGGGTTTAATAAACTCCCTTCGGTGAAGATTTAAATTAACTTTGGAGTTCTGCCTCCGCGTGAGAATTCTGTGCAGGAGATGTTGTAAGATGAAATGTATGGTATCCACAGTTAGAGGAGTTAGTCCTGGGACTGTATCGATACCGTCCGACAACGATTTCAAGAAGATGATACGCACTGTAGAGCACTATGATATACATGGCATATCACAAATATTGTTAGAGCACCTTTTAGTAAGATCATTCTTTACGAGGTGGTTTAAGTTAGATTTAAAAATCATATCCTTCTATTCTAGGGAGACACTGAATTTCACAATTATCCGAAGCTACACCCAATGTTTTCTGTAAGAATTCCCTGTAAGAAAATTTTGAGCTGAAGAAAGTCGATCTTTCAAAAATATGTTGTGCCTTTTTAAAAAAAGCGGCAAGTTTTTTCCATCTGTTCATGATTGGAGGTGGAATAGGTTGTGGCTCGGTTAGATGTAAAATTAGAGTTAATAGAGAAATTCGGTTGGAGATTTAAGTATTCAGGTTGGCAATAGTGCCCAAAAGCTCTGTTTGGAAAAAAAAATTGCTGGAGGTATTAGCAGAACTTCTCAGCACAAGTAACTCGCAAAAAAGGGATTCACCAATGCTTGAGTTGTATCGCTGAACAATACGTGGAAGTAGGAGGTTCTAGCACGTCGGTAACTATGGCAAGTCTTAGTCGTAAAATAGGCTTAGATGGAATAACAGAGTCAATGGGGCTGCGTTATATTTTAGCAGCAAGAATGTGAATTAACCGAAGAAGGTGTTAGAAAAGTGGTTGTTGACTTGTGACGTCTGAGTTTAGTTGCAAGCTTTAGTTGCAGACGACGTTTCTTCTTGTCTGTGGTTTGACCACCTAAGTAGTCAAAAGATGTTTAAAGACTTCATGTTTATGTTTCAGTAGCTTTCATTAGCGTTTTATTAACCTGTTTTTTTGATTCAATTTCTTTTAAGATATATTACCTTTCCTACTCCTGGTTTCAATCTATGCTGTCTGATTTATAATTCTGGATATAATTTTTCAAATCCTTACGGTACCCACTAAGAAATTAAGTTTGATCAGTGTTGGATGTAGTTCCAGCAGTTGATTTGTTAATATTTTGGGGCGCGGGCTTTGAGTTCGTTTTTGAAGAAAGAATAGAAAACCTCTTTCGTATAGCACTTTTAGGTGCTAGTGGCCAAGGTTGAATGCGATCATCTTCGTGGGTTCCACAGGTTCCCAGAACTGATAAATCCGTATCTGTTCCTTGTCCGAGGCGTTTACTGTAGTTATGCTCAAGAGGTTAAAAGGTTAACGGGATTTCTGGTAAAATAGCTTAAAGGCAACTAACGGAAGAAAAAAAAGAAGACAAATATTTTATTGTTTTGCGTCAAAGACCTCAATTTTGGTATCGCTAGTCCGATAGCATCATTAATAAAAATGTTTCTTTTTTTTTCGTAGTATAAACTTTAATATTTAATAATACAAAAAAAAATTTAAGATACAATAAGTTAAACTGAACATTAAATTTACCAATTTTCGCAGTTTTAATATTTAAAAAAATACAATTTCGTAGCACTTACTTTGATAGTATACTTATTCTACGTAATACAACCAATTTTAAAGATACAAAAAGTTAAATTAGATGTTAAGTTTCGTAGCTTTAATTGTAAAACATTTTTGTTTCCTAAGATTTCGCTTAGGGTTTACCTAGCATCTTTTTGAAAGCAGATATCAAAAATTAATAAAACATCAAAAATAATGGATTGCCTTAGTTTTATTTCTATTTCAAATTTTGTAACGATAAGTTAAAGCTATCTATAATAAATGACTTTAAAGAAGTTCTTTGTTTGATAAACACTATTTCGGTTACGAAAACAGATACAGAGACATAAAAACGTTAGCCCACGTTATTATCTATCTTTATATCAAATTTTGTAGCCTTACAGTACAAAACTTTAAATTTCGTAGCATTTATCAAGTTATTAAAAAGTTTTGTCACTCCCAATTTTTTTAAATTTTTGTAATAATTTATCTATTAAAAATTTGCGTTTTAAATATTTTTTCGTAGCACGTTTTTCACGGCTCACATTAATAAAACTACGTAAAAAAATTTCCAAGAATAAAAGGTTTTATTCGAATGAGGTTCTACACTACTACCAATTTTGTAGCTTTATAAAAATATTAAATTTCGATTTCGTAGCTCTGAGTTTAAGTTGTTTTGCAAAACAGATACTAAAATTTTTTTAAATGAAATATGTGGGATCTCCTTTTGTCTATTTAAATTTTAAAATTTTATATTTTTAAGTTACCTTACAAATCGTAGCATTTTGTTTTAGGTCTCCGTTCACTTTACCAAGAAGAAATACAAACATTTATCAAGTTATCAAAAGTTTGTCACTCCTAATTTTTTTTGAATTTTTGGTTTAATTTTATTTATTAAAAATTTGCTTTTCAAATTTTTTTCTCTAGCACGTTCATTGACGTAACTATGTAAAAAATTTTTTGAGAATAAAAAGGTGTATTCGAATGAGTTCTACACTACTACCAATTTTTGTAGCTTTATAAAAATATTAAATTTCGATTTCATAGCTCTGAGTTTAATCGTTTTCAAAACAGATATTAACATTTTTTTAAATAAAAAATGTGGCTTCTCTTTTGTCCTATTTAAATTTTAAAATTTTATATTTTTAAGTTACCTTAAAATCGTAGCATTTTGTTTAGGTCTCCGTAGCACTTTACCAAGAAGAAATACAAACATTTATCAAGTTATCAAAAAAGTTTTGTCCTCCTAATTTTTTTGAATTTTTGGATTAATTTTTATCTATTAAAAATTTGCTTTTCAAATTTTTTTCTAGCAGTTTTCAGCGTTTATTGACGAAACTATGTAAAAAATTTTGAGAATAAAAATGTGATTCGAATGAGTTCTACACTACTACCAATTTTTGTAGCTTTATAAAAATATTAAATTTCGATTTCGTAGCTCTGAGTTTAAGTCGTTTTCAAAACAGATATTAACATTTTTTTAAATAAAAAATGTGGGTTCTCTTTTTGTCTATTCAAATTTTAAAATTTTATATTTTTAAGTTAACTTAAAATCGTAGCATTTTGTTTAGGTCTCCGTAGCACTTTACCAAGAAGAAATACAAACATTTATCAAGTTATCAAAAAAGTTTGTCCTCCTACTTTTTTGAATTTTTGGATTAATTTTATCTAATAAAAATTTGCTTTTCAAATTTTTTTTTTGTAGCACGTTCATTGACGAAACTATGTAAAAAATTTTTGAGAATAAAAAGGTGTATTCGAATGAGTTCTACACTACTACCAATTTTTGTAGCTTTATAAAAATATTAAATTTCGATTTCGTAGCTCTGAGTCTAAGTCGTTTTGCAAAACAAATATTAACTTTTTTAAATAAAAATGTGGATCTCTTTGTCTATTTAAATTTTAAAATTTTATATTTTTAAGTTAACTAAAATCGTAGCATTTTGTTTAGGTCTCCGTAGCACTTTACCAAGAAGAAATACAAACATTTATCAAGTTATCAAAAAATGTTTTGTCACTCCCTACTTTTGAATTTTTGGATTAATTTTATCTATTAAAAATTTGCTTTTCAAATTTTTTCGTAGCACGTTTTTTTCACAACTATGTAAAAATTTTGAGAATAAAAAAGTTTTATTCGAATGAGTTCTACACTACTACCAATTTTTGTAGCTTTATAAAAAATCATTAAATTTCAATTTCGTAGCTCTGAGTTTAAGTTGTTTTGCAAAACAGATATTAACAATTTTTTAAATAAAAGTGTGGGATCTCTTTTGTCTATTCAAATTTTAAAATTGTATATTTTTAAGTTAACTTAAAATCGTAGCATTTGTTTAGGTCTCCATAGCACTTTACCAGAAGAAATACAAACATTTATCAAGTTATCAAAAGTTTTGTCACTCTAATTTTTTGAATTTTTGGAATAATTTATCTATTAAAAATTTACTTTTTAAATTTTTTTTTTTTCGTAACCCGTTTTTCACGGCTCACATTGACGAAACTATGTAAAAAATTTTTGAGAATAAAACAGTTTTATTCGAATAAGTTCTACACTACTACCAATTTTCGTAGCTTTATAAAAATATTAATTTCGATTTAGTAGCTCTGATCAAAAGAAATGGAACACTCAACTGCAGCGTCTATTTAACAAACAGAAAACACCAAAAACTGCATTTTTTGGTAACCTGTTTTCTTTTTCTGGTTTAAGTCGTTTTTTTGAAACAGATAATAAAAATTTTTCAAACAAGAAATGTGGGATCTCTTTTTGTCTATTTAATAATAATAAATTTTAAAAATTTTATATTTTTAAGTTCTATCGTTTTGTAGTAATCGATAACGCCACGAAACAATATGGCGACTGAGAATTTTATAACTTTTCAAGTAATTAAAATTTTTAATTTATCAAAAGTAATAAAAGTTAGCAAATATGAAGATCTCTAATGCTACGAATTTTTGAAGGTCTACGATTATTTGTTTTTGAATAAAAACACGTTAAAGAAAAACAACATTTTTTTTTTTTTTAAAAACTTTATAACTTTTTTGGATCCAATATTTTAAAAAAATCATCAAGAATAAAAAAGTTAGATCTCGTCTAGTTCTATACAAATAAACATTCTAACTATATCATTTCTTTACAAAAATTTATTTTAACAAAATTTTCAAAATTTGCAAATTCTTAAAACTGCAATTTTTTTTATACAAAATATTGCAATCGCACTATGTATTTACCTAACTTCTAAATTTTATTAGTCAAACCATTTCCGAAATAAGTGTTTAAAACCTGCAAACAACTTTTAAAAATAAAAAAAAATGTTTAAAAACGCCAATAACTCGGGAGTGGGGAGAAATAACAAAATTTTCAAGATTAACTGGCATTTATTTGTCGAGTTTTATACGCATACAAATTTGGTTCATCTATTTTTGACGGTGGCTACCTTATGGTAACCATAATATAACTACTATTAAAGTCAACATTAATTGTAGTAATTTAAAAAAAAATTATAATAAAAAAATAATAAATAATAGAAACTTAAAAAATTATTTTAAAAAAACAATCATTAAAATTTGTTTCAGCTACTTTTTGTTGTAAATTCTTGATAAGTTAGTAGAAGAGTAGCAATTTGCTGTTGCTTTTAGGCCTGCCTCTCCTACTTATTTTTAGTCAAAAGAGAAAATGCCATCTAAGTGGTGTTCTTTAGAATGAAGCATTGTTGTTGCTATTTTATCAGGCGTAAGTATAAATAAAGATAAATCCATATATATGTAACTGGGAAGTTACGTAACTGCGTGCCTGCCTGTGGTGTGGGTTCAGTTTTTTACATGATAAAACACTGGCAACTAGATGCCTTATTATTAGCACGACGCTCTAACCAACTGAGCTAATAGGCCTTTTCAAGATTAAAGTAGCTCCTCAATGCTGAAATAAACCACCCCTCTAGGAAAAGAAAAGAGTGTCAGTTTCTTCTCTTTTGGAAGGGAATGAAATACACATGTTTGCTTGTTTTGTATTATTTAATTATGAGCGTATTGTATTCGAGTTGACAAATAGTAATTGGCTGTTAAGCTCTTAGCTCCGCCTCCTCAGTTACGTACTATTTTCATTAATTAATTATTAGTTTAATGTTCATATCTATGAAAAATCGAGTCACCTTTTGATTGAAGTTTAACAATTTTGACTAATTTTTCTCAAACATTATTCAAATTCTCATTATTGAATAGACTAAAAAATTGTTTATTTTGATTAACAGACAGGTTTAGATACATTTGTTCTATTTTAGTCGAAAGGATATAATAATCTCTTTGAATAATTGATGTCATTCACATAACACCAGCAACGACGTTTATTGATTTAAGACTAATTGAATTTTTGTTCCATGGAACGTAGTTTTGATATATCACATTTTTCCACCTTGAAATTCCTTGATATTGACCGACTATTGTCATTGCACCCTCTTAAATCCTGCACGCGCCTCCTCAACTGGGTCAACGCACTACAACCACGATCAAAATTTATGCGGGCGCCGGGAAAAGCGTCTCGAAAGATAATCGTCTTCATCCCCTAAACCCATCATAGTTAATCTTTTTTTTTTTTTAATATTTTCAGGTAATGCTGGAACGAAATGGCAAAAGCAAGAAGAAAAAAAGCCAGAAAAGTTAGTGTGTTACGAATGTAATTCGTTGTACGACTCGAGATGCGCTGATCCTTTCGATCCTTACACGCTGGGATACGTCGATTGTAATTTGAAAGATCCGCCGAGGCATCTGAATAGTACGCTGAAACCGATTCTATGTAGAAAGACTGTTCAAAAAAGTAAGTAAATCATTTGTGTCGCGTGTTCATTTATCTTGACCTTGGTCTAATTGCTGTTAAACAGAATGCAAAGAATTCGGAATCAATAGAAATTTGAACGTTTTAATAAACATAAACATATACTCCGTTCCTTTACGAAAGAGATTAATAAAAAAATTCATTGCAAGTTTACAGTATTTATTTCTCTTTCTCTCAGTCTCTTTCGTAAAAGAACAAAGTTCAAGATAAGTAAAATGTGTGTCTTATGACATCTCGTGTAAAACATTGACACGTATGAATAGTATAAACTTAGAAAAATGCCAACAGTTAATTATAACGACATGTGTGCGTTTAAAGTGTATAGCGCTATCTAAGCGATAGCTTTAATGCTTGAGACACACGTGTGTCAATAAAGCCAAAGATGTTGTTTAAGATGTTGATGATTTGCATTTAGTGACTGCAAATTTTTTTATGTAAAAATAAAAAATGCAGCTCCATAAAAATATCTTACGGAATACTCTTTAATTGAGGTAACCTCAAACTTAAGTCAATTGACAAAATGAATAGAGCGACATAGATTACAATGTAAATACATGTATTAACTTCTCCTATAACTTTAAATAAATAATTTATAAAATGTAATAATATAAAACAGAACAAAACCAAACGAAACGAAACGAAATGAAACGAACGAAAACGAAAAAGAAACGAAACAAAACGTAACAAAAGAAATATAATAAAATAAAATAAAGAACACACGTTGAAAATTCCAAATAACGTCAAATATTTATTGGTATGGTTTATACTGCTTACAATTTGATATAAGAAAAATGCCATGTGCCTAATCTTTATGAGATGGTGACAATGTGTAAAGATCAGCTTAACTTCTTGTTCTGTTTTTTTGTGATTTCTTTGTTTTTTACAAATTGTTTAATTTCTTGTTTTGATCCTATTTTGCACTTTATTCACCATCCGTTTATAGTTCTTTTCTTGAATTTGTTACTTTTTAATAGCTTATTTATCTTTATTATCTTCATTAATTTGATTTTTATATACGGTTTGATGTTTGCTTCTTTTTCTAATGATTTTTTGACCTTATCACTATTTTTTTTACTTTTTTAATTTTGTTTGCTTTTTCTTTTTTTTATCCTTTCTGCAATAATGTTTTTCTTCTACTATTATATTAATGAGATTCTTTCTATATACAGTTGTTCTCAGACAAGTGCTTCGCGATAGTGATTCTTCTTTTATTTTGTCTAGTCTATATTGTTTGATGTTTGCTTCTTTCTGCAAATAATTTTTTGATCTGTTTACTAATTTTTAACTCTTTTAATGGTTTGTTGTTTTTTGCCTCGTTTTAATACTTTTAAATTGTACATTTATTTATTATGACCCATATATAGATTTTTCTATTAACATTTATTCCAACATTTTGTTCATAAATTTTATTATTTTTATTTTGTTTTACAAACTGTTTGATGTTTTCTTTTAATTGTTGATTGATTTTCGTTTTATTTCCTTCTTTTTTAGTTTTAATAAATTGTTTGTTTCCTTTATTTTATTTTCTTGTGTTTCTTCTAGCAGTTTTCTTACTACTATTTTATAATTTTTGTTCATCTTCCGTTTACAGCATTTTTCCTTGTTTTTATTAGTTTTTTTTATATATTGTTTGCTGTTTGCTTCTTTCTTAAATTTTTTTTTATATGTTTACTAATTTCTTACTTTTTGATTGTTTGTTTGGTTTCTTTTTTTCCTTATCTTTTCTGTACTATTATTCAATTAATATTATGTGTACCCTATTCCTTTTTTTATAGTTTTTTTACTTAGCTATCAATCGCATCCTTTCTGTCAATACATCTGTTATCAAACAACAATTTCTTTTTTAATTCTTTCTGTCCTTTTTGATTTCAAGATTTTAGTCAGCTTACAGTTTTTTCCTTGAATTTCTTGTTTTCTAATGTTGTCCATTTTTTTTTATAAATCCTATTTTAAAATTCATTTAGTTTTTGTATGTAGTTTGATGTTTGTTTTTTTTTCTGTAATTTTTATTTTGCTCTTATTTTGCACATTTGTTCATCATTCGTTTATAGTATTTTTGTTAAAAGGAGTATATGCACTTAGGAAACAGTTTTTGCCAAGCCCTCTAGATTCAATGGCACGCAATACCCCTCTCCAGTTTTTTTATATTTTGTAGCGACATATCTGAACTTTTGATTAAAGTAAATTTCAAAAAAGGGTATTGCGTGCCACCAACGTTATTAAGATTTTGGTAGGGTACACTTTTTCTATGTAAAATGCATGGTTACTAGTGCACCTGCCTTCATGATAGACTAGAGTCCATTAACCCTTGCATCCTAAAAGTGTTTCTTACGTGCACGATGAACAAAGTGATTTTTTGTGTCACTACGATGACGCTCAATCGGGCATTTTTCATAAGCATGAATCTGCATAATCTGCTCCTGTCGCAATCTTTCAAATGCGTTGTCGTGTTTACAATAAAGACTTTTAAAAACTTAAACCTCAAAACAAAACTTATAATTGTGAGCCAATAGTTTGTTAGAACTGAGTTTCTGTCCATTCTGAAAGGGAAAACTTATTCTAGTTAAGGTATTTTTTAAACTTAATTGTGCATGTAATGTTGGATATGGCGCGTTTGGGCTTCGCTAGGTTAAAGCCAGGCTTAATGGAACTTCATCTGCCGAAAAGTGAACAATGAAAAGTCGAAGCAGTTAAATGTCAAAGGAAAAGGAAAGGAAGCCAAAGAATCACAAGTCATTGTTGTACCAGCTCCACAGTTTAGCCCTCTTCTTGGATTTTACCATCCCTTTTAAGTACATCAGGGTACTATACGGCCAAAGTCTTTACTTGGAAGCTTATCTTTAGGAAGTAGTTCAACTGATCCACCTACGCAATCACTACGATTAACCTCTTCAACCCCTTCTGCTTTTCCTTGAACAAGTCTGTTGGAAAGTTTAATTTCACCTATTAACCCAACCATCCTACTTTGGAATTTACCGGAGGAGATACATGAATGAGTAAAACTTATTTAAGAATTATTTTCCAGTGCTGCCATCCCATCTTCTCCAGCGTCATCCTTACAGTCACCTTATTATCTTTCAAACCCTCTTCAAACCTCCTCTATTTTAGCAACTCAGCTTTAAGCACCTTTCCCATTTCCGTAAACCTCAATAGTATCACAGGAATTGGAAGTTTCACCATTCCGTTCAAATATTACTCTCAACTACACTTAAGTTTAGAAAGACTACATGAGTGAGAACTACAGGAGGATACGGCAAATTGCTAACCAGTCCCAGAAGAAGAGGAATGAACCGTTAAAGGCAGCGTTTATCCCAGGAGTGACGAAAAATGATAAGTATGCTCTTGTGACTTCCAGAGTTGGACAGTTCCTCAATATAAAGCGATAATATTTTGAAAAATGTGGAGAAAAACGTTGTATTCATTTTTTAGATTTGGATTGATTTTGTAAGCAAAGAAGAAGCCTCCTAAACCGGCAACAGAAAGATCTGCTGATAACTGACAGCAAGTTTCAGGTAGAGCAGAGCTACATTGAAATGGGTTACGTTGTTTGTTATGTCTAATCTGAGAAACACTAACAAAAACATTTCGGTGCGGAGAAACGGGTATGAAAACTTGACCAACGTTTCACCTTCAGAATACTACCAATAGCATCGGCAACAACAACAGTGAAAATAGTAAGCAGTCGTTACAGTTGTCTAGTGGGAATGAGAGCAAGGCTGTTAAGTTCAGTGAAAAGAGTAGTAAAGTGAGTAGGACGCCATGTTGAGAGTAGTAAAGCTTCAGAAAGTAAAAGTGAGTTTGTGTCTCAGCTTCAACAGCATTAAGAATCACAAAGAAAAACATGTGACTCCAAGAATTAGTGGAGAGAGTGATAATACTAAATTGGCTTCTGGCCAAGATCAATCCTCTAGTAAGAAAAATGAGTTGGGTTCCTTAAAGGGCGAGATAAGTTTGAAAGTGCAGCTAGTCCACTAGGAAACTACGGTGGCTGTTCTGGCTAGTGTGCAAACGCTTCTCTTAAGATCTCACAATAAAGTTATTAACAGTTTGAAAGAGAGTTCAAAGAAGGACAAAGATGAGATCAAAACCAGTTGCTTCAGGAGCTGGCTCTGGAGGCAGTAGAAACCATGGACATCATTCTGGTTTGTCAAAAAGTGAATCTCATTTTAATCAAGAGAGCTCGACATTTCCAAATCTCCAAATCGTCGGCTAGTACGGAAAAGGAGGAAAGATTCGAAAAGTAATTCCTCTAATTTGAATGAATCGGTTGGTAAAATGAAGATTCGCATCATGAAAGTGGTCATCATAGAAAGAAAAAGAGAGAAAAGGATCATAGAGATAGCAGTGGGGATTGATCTAAAATCAAATCTGAAAGGGATCACTATCACACAAATCAAAGTCCTCTAGTTCGTCTTCCTCTAAACATCACAGTAGTAGCCATCATCAAACACAAAAGTCATCAAGAAGTTTCATGGATGGTCATTCCTCTACCGAAAGAGAAGGAGAAAGAAACTCATTCTCACAAGAAAGACAAAGAAAAGGAAAGAAAAGAAAGAGTTGGTAAGAAAAATAACAAATTATTTTCTGGCCCCAAAGTTGTGTCCAAGCATCACAGTCACACTAGTCGAAGTAGTTCGAGCAGTAACAAGTCCAAAGATGCTTCAACTTTATCATTGTCTTCTGGAATAAATAAATCGTTTTCATCCAGAAAGGATAAAGAGAAACAGAAGCCAGACAGAACTCTTAGGCCCCTAAATTTAGATGATGATAACGATGTCTGTAATCAGTCATCATCCATGATGGACATTTCAACAGAAATGAGCAAAGGCGATCAAAGTAAAAGTGGGAACTTTGGTGTTGGCGAGTCAGATAGAAAGAGTAAAAAGAAAGAACCAAAAAAGAGAGGACTAGTTCTCTTCAGATTCCGATGATAAGGAAGAAGGGAAAAAGCATAATTCTATCTTTGACTTTGTAATTGACTACACTGATTACTGTGTCTCAATGAATGACAAAGTAAAACGTTCAAATCGTGCTTGCAAGAAGGCTACTCAGCAAAAAACAGCAAGAGGAAGAACAAAGAAGAAGCCAAACAAAGTAACAGATTCGTTTAAGCAATTGAAACAGTCTAGAGCAAAATGGTAAACTTGTCGTAGGAAGAATGGTTTTTCATGTGTGTTAAAAATTTATCAAACCAAGCTTCCAATTAATCCGTCCGTTACTGAGTCAACGTTTTTCTTCGCTCATTTTACAATGATCCTGTGAGAAAGCTGTGGAAACAACACGGGGCTGCAGATGATGCAGTAGTTTTAGGATGGTAGTTCTCTAGGGCTATTTCAAAACGCAGAAAAATAGGATGGCAGAGGTTTTGTTGCAAAGAGATATCTTAGTGATCCGCATGTTGTAAACTTACATGGAAAAGTTAGTGGAACAAGTAATTTACACTTTTATTTGAAAAATAAGACATGCTTGCTGAGTCTAAACCATTTTATTTCTTTAAACAAATCCAGTTACTGTTAGAAAATTTTTATAGTATTTTTTTCTGGTTTTTCTTAAATTTCTTGCCTTTATGTGAACATTTTCTCCATAAATATAATTTTTCTTTTTATTTAGTTCTTGCATATTGTTTGATGTTTGTTTCTGTTTGTAAATAATTTTTTAATATTTTCACTACTTTTTATTATTTGATTATTTATTCTTTTTTTATCGACATGTTTTGTACTTTTCTCTGCTTTATTTATTATTTTCTTAACAACTTACGTTTTCATTTGGTTTTTCTTTCTTCAAATTATTTTTTAATTTGTTTGCTTTTGATTTCCTTCTTTATTCTTGTTCTATTATGATACAGTTGCAATAATGTGTACCAACCTTTATTCCTTGTACATAGTTTTTTTTCTTTGTATTGTATCATCGACATCTTTTTTGTGCATATTCGTTCTAACACAACTACTTTTTTGCTAGCAGTTCTTTTTGGTTTTTGCATGTTGTTTAATGTTTGATTCTTCTTTCGAATGATTTTTATGTTTGCTTACTAGATTGTTGTTGTTTTAATTGTTTATTTGTTTTTCGCTTTTTTGTGTAGGTACGCTAATTATTTGTCTGTAGTTCGTCTTTTACTCTTTGTTGCGTGTAACTATTTTTTTATAGTAATTTATGTTTTATTTTGTTCTATGCTATTTAATTTCTTATTTTTCCAATTCTGTTATACTTTTTCGATTGATTCGATTGATATAGTGTGTCTTTTATTTTTTGTCTGTAGTTTTTTGTTTACTATTTTGTTCCGTCTTTTTAATTTTCTTGTTATTTGTAGTTTTCTAATATTTTGATTGTTTTATTTATTTTATTTAACTTTATTATTTCTTTTGGTTTAGTTTTGTGTTTACTTCTACTTTTTTGTATTTTTTCTTGAATTAATGATTTTTAATATACTACATCTCTCTACATTTTCTTTTTCCTTCCCCTATTATTATTCAGTTGATATAATTTGTACTCTTTTTCTTCTACTATTATATCAGTGGCATTTTTTTCGTATAAATTTGTTCTTCGCCAACTATTATTTTAATTCTTCTACGATATTTTTTTGTTTTTCGTAAATATTTAATTTTTTTGTTCCAATCGTGCGCTTTATTTTATAATATTTTTAATGGTTTTTCAACAATTCCATGTTTTATGTTAGTTTTTCTCTTGACATTTTTCCATAAATTTTATTTTTATTTGTATTTTGAATATTGTTTGATGTTTACTTTTTTCTTCTAATAATTTATTCTATTATCATCATTTATATCATACGTACTCTGATTCTCCGTCTCTTTTTTGAGTATTATTACTCGACTTTTAACTTTATCTTCTTTTATTCCTTATTTCTTTTTTTTGTTTTGTATTACTTTTCTTCTTCGTTTTGATTTTTTAAACATTTTGATACCTCTTCTTTAGCAATACATTTCTGTTCTTTCCAATTTTTATTATGGTTGTTGATTATTTTTTGTCATTGTGTTTGTGTCATTTATTTTTGTCTCTTATTTGTTTTTTTTTCTTATTAAGTCAATTCTTCTTTATTAATTTATTTACTACTTGCCGTTTCATCACAGAGATCCTCTGTTTTACTTTAATTCCGTCTCTAAATTCTACACATGGTTATCTTTACCGTGTGTTTTTCTATTTTAAATTAACCTGTCTTTTTAGTTATGGATCTCTTTTTCATCGTTTCTTCTTCATTGTTTTACTTTTTTTATTCCAACACTTTTTTATATTATCTTATTTTTATTTTTTTTATGTGCTTCTTCATTCGTATTTCTTCATCTTTGTTTCTCTCTCATTTTTCTTCTATCGTTAGCTTTTAATCACAATGTTTTTATTATTTTTTTTCAATATTAATTGCAGATTTCACTTTTATCTTCTTCTCTACTACTTGTGTATTATATGTTATTGAATTGTTTTATTTTTGAACTTCTATCTTTGATTTGCATGTTCTTTATTTGTTTTTATTGCTACAATTATTCCATACACTATCAGTGATTCATTTACTTATTTTGAAACAAATCTTTCTTGTAATTGTACTCCGCTTTTTATTTTATTTCTTTCTCAATAATTTTGTTTTTGTTTTTTTGATACAGTTTCTGTCTCTACTTTTATGGTTTTTTGTGTATTTTGTTGCATTCCTCATTTTTATTTTTTTTATTTTAGTGTTTTGTTTTTTTATCCATTAATCTGCACTTTTCACTGCTGTTTATGAACTTCCGAATATGTAATCTATATTTTTAATTTTTGTCAGATTTTATTTTTTATTTTGTAATAGTTTAAATTTTTGTTTTCTTGCTTCTTCTTGTCTCACTCATATTTTTTTCTATCTGCTTTGGCTTTCTTTCTTTAATGTGTCTCTTTTGTTAATTAGTTTGTTTTTTAATATCTTTTAGCATTGTATTTTTTAAATGTTTTATGTCTGTTTCTGTCATCTGAACTATTTTTGAATATTTTTTTAGAGTATTCTTTTTTTAAATTTTCATTATTTATTCGTATTCACATCTAAAATTATTAAAGCTAATCTTTGTTTTAAAATTTCTTGCGTTTTGTTTTTTACAGGTTCTATTTTTCCTTTGTCCTTTGTATTGTACTCTATCACTATTATTTACTTTCTTTTTGTTATTGTTTCTTTCATTACATTGTGTGACCCCCTTCATCTTTTGTATTCTTATTTAATTACCTTACTTTTTTCTATATATGTATTTTACTTTTCTTTCTTTTATTTTTAATTCTATTTGTTCTTTCCTTCTTTTTTCTGGAAATTAACGCAATTGCTTTTTATGCTTGAACCTTAATGTTTGAGTTTTGTCATATTCCTACTTTTTAATTATGTTTCATGGCTTACTCTTTGATTTCCTTTTTTTTTTCTTTTTCTTTGGTTGTATCATTTTTTTTTTTGTTTTTGATAATAACCACATATTTATAATACTTACTTTTAAATGTTTGTTTTCTGTTTCTGAATGCTCTACATTGTGTTATTTTTGACTCAGTCTATTTTGTCAATGTTCATGTTTTCTTCTTTATTATAGATTAGCTTATGCTATTTCATTAAAGTACTAGATTCTTTTTTCAGTTTACCCGTCTCTACTTCTTTTAATGTTTTTTGCTAATGTAAATTACCTTCCTTTTTATTTTTCGTCTTTTTCTATTTTTATGCATTGTTTGCACTTTTTATCTATCCGTATTTGTTTAATTGCTTTATATTGAAAAGTATTTTTAACATCTCATTTTTCGCGTCTTTCTCCTTTCTCTCTCATCTTTATTTTTTTAAATACTTTCTCAGTTTATTGTCTTTTTTTTTATTTTGTGAGTTTATAACCACTCTCCTCATTAGATATCAACCATATTTTCACTTGTCTGTATCTTTCCTCTCTATTTAATTTTTTTCAGTTTTTTTAATTTTTCTTAAATTATTTATAATCATGTGATTAGGCTATTTTTTAAAATCTAATGCTTCTTTGTTGATTTCTTTATTTTTGTTTTTTATATTTTTTTGTTCTGCTTCTAGTTATTCTAATTTGTGATGTCATGAATTAATACCCATTTCTCTGTACCTTCAAACCTTGATCTTTTTATTGATATTGCCTACTATTTATTTTGCTGCTTTCCTGATTATGTCTTTA
This sequence comes from Abscondita cerata, assembly GCA_030710515.1. Lineage (NCBI taxonomy): Eukaryota > Metazoa > Arthropoda > Insecta > Coleoptera > Lampyridae > Abscondita > Abscondita cerata. Next base: position 439,970 of record JALBCR010004788.1, on the reverse strand, counting down.
GATTTTTCTTGATTTCTGGTACCGTTTTTTTCTTTTACTTTTGTTTCTACATTCTTACATTTTCTTTGCCTCCTTATAATTTTTTGTTTTCTGTGTGGTTTTGCTGCACGTTGATATCATATGAATTTTTTTTTCAATTTTGGTTATTCTGGAAATTCTTTCTTTATTTTATTTTTTCTATTTATTATTCTCTTTTTTTACTGTTTTTTTGTTTTCTTCTAAATGTGATGTTTGTCTTTTGATATTTTTTTCTTCGCTACTTTACTTCTAATTAACTTTAAGGTTATGTTTATCCTTTATTTTTTTTTGAAGTTTAAAAAACTGAATGTTTGGAAACAACTAAATCTCAAGACTAGCGAAGTAATAATCTTTGACTAAGTATCTGCGCATGCGCGTTACACACTGGTCCTTCGAGCCGACAGGTATTTTTTAACATTTAAGAATCTTAAGTGTTTTGATTTTTTTATTGATTCAAACATGTTTTCAGTAGATTGACAGATTAAATTTGTTTTTGTTGTTGTTGTAGAATTTTTTGGTTTTCTTCTACTTGCTCCTTTTTTTCCCTCTGTCATTACAAAATTTTGTTTGTTCTCTTATTTGTTTTTGCTTTCTGAGTGGTTTTGCTTCATTTTATCTTTTCCCCGTTTTCTTTCTCTAATTCTGATTATTTTTTTAGCTTCAGTTTTTCAATTTATGATATTGTCTTAATATTTATACGATTTTCCTTGTTCTCTTAGATTTCTTAGGTTTATAATTATGTACTCCTTTATTCACTCTTAACTGTTTTTTAAGTTTTAGGTGACGTGATGTCTAAAAACAATTGAACGTGTAGACTAGCTAAGAAATAATAGTTGACTAAGTATCTGCGCATGCGCGTTACAATATTGGTCCTTCGAGCCCACACGTATTTTTAATTTTTTTTAAGAATCTTAAGAGTTTTGATTGTATTATTGATGCAAATATGTTTTCAGTCAATGGAAAGATTCGAGTGATTCGCGGATGCGGATACATACAAGACAAACGTGACGACAAAGAATGCATCAAGAGGAGCGGCACACATAATGTTCAAGTTACGTATTGCGCATGCAAAAAATCATTTTGCAATGATGCCCACTCTGTAACTAATCCTTCCATATCTTTAAAAATAGGAACGGCGTTAATAATAGTTGTTACAAAGTTACTAAAATAAGTTGCCTATTTCTAAAAATCAAAACACGTTAAAACTTGTTAACTTGATTTGTACTTTAGTTTAAGTTTCTTATAACAAAATTGTTGTTGTTACTTGCGTTGTTTAGATCTACCATAGATTGTTCTTGTTTTAATTAGAAGATGATACAGGAAAGAACGTAACGTACTATATAATTTTAGCTACGCTAAGCATTTAGATTTAGTTAGATGGTGATGACGTTTATGATGCATGTAAGAGATCGAACTTATGTATATTGATGAATCTTTTTTCTAATTATAAAACGGTACCTAAACACGTGTGAAACACTGCCAGAAAATAAGAAGGCCCCCAAAGTGCCGCCTAGTTGAGAAAGTATGCAAACGATTGTCTTATGAAGAGAGCGAATTATTACGAATTATTACTGAAGCACCAAAATATTTTGTTTCAATTCGAAAAGAAGAAGAAGAATTGTGATGCTTGTTGGTGTATTTGTGATCAAACACAAATAACCAAAGCACTTACACTCTGCCTTTTATAACTCCAATGTTTGACTTAATTAATTTATTACTTAGATGTTAAGACACAAGATGAACGTACCCCACTGCTTTTTGCGTCGTCGCCATTTAGTAGTGGGCTTAAAAATAAGAGCCAAGTTTTTATGTACGTTGTTTTGTGGCAACATATCAAAGAAAAAAAATTCTTTTTTAAATGAACGCGACTATCAACAGAAATAATTGGGGCGCAAAAGATGTACATCAAAACTCGGCGAAGAAAAAGTATTTAGTTACTTCAAAAAATTATCCCATTGTCATGTATCCATCCGTAATAAGCAGACTATCTCTATAGGAATGCTTGCAAATTGTTAAATATGTATAAAAAAAATTTATATAGTTATTGGGTAAATGTATTTTTATTTACATGTGAATGTTTCGATGTATATAAGAAGCCTCTCTAAAAAATATTGGAACTATTTTATTGTCGTATTTTTTTAACAGAAGCTGTTTATATGTCAAGCTGTGCACGCTGCTTTTATGTCGTTGTTCTACATGTCGAGTAAATAAAGACTTTAATTGTTTACGTACCATTTCATTTTCATACGAATTTAATAACTCATAGAGGGCTTTGGATCTTTCAAATTTTCCCGCCAATACATTTTATGTTTTCGGATTGGTAACACTGAAAGAATGTTAATAAACGGTAAACATTTCTACTAGAAAACGCACCAACATTGAAGTCCATATAATAATTATTTTGTTTTGCAACACATAGATAATGAAATAAACAAATAAATGTGACAAAGTTCATCCCCTTGATTATCGTCTATCACCATAAAGAAGTTTAATCGTAGGGAAAGGTCGGGCAAAGCAAAATAGTTAATGTTTGAACATGCAATGTTGTTTATTGTGTGTTATGGAAATTAACAGGCTAAAAGCCTTATTACAAATTTCCTGTTCTATACAAAACTAACAACTAACATTCTACATACCTATGCGAAATGGTAATATCTACTTATACTTAAATATACTTGATTAACTACTATATACAGAGATATAATGCAAAAAAGAAAAAGTTGTAAATAATTACTTATTTATACAAATAGTTTAGTGTACATAACCTAATATTAGTAAGACATAAAGAACAAAAACAGCGGACAAAAAATGTTTTACGACACTGTTAAAATGTGCATAACCTAACATCCTCGATATGATAGAGGCCGAGGACCCGTAGATAATTTGTAATTAAAATGAACCCATACATATACTATCAACAACTACCTTGAGTTTGCAAGAAATCGTTTGATATTTTTTTAAATAAATTTAAGCTACTGTTGTAAATGTCGAAATTAGTTGAAGTTAGGAACTCATTAAGATTTATTGCTTCCGTTTGAGGCTAGAACCATAGTAGATATGTTTGTGCGAGTAGAATACGGTATCTGTTCTCTATTAGTTTGGAAATAATTAAGGTAAGTTTGTTTTATTTATTATGTTAAACATTATGAGAACATCATCATAAAGGTCTATTTATTTTCTGACTGAAATTTTGAACCGAGTCTTACATTACCTATAAAAAATGGGCTTTTTCTTATGTTAACAAAATACGCGGCAAATTTAAAAGTTAGGTTAGATAAATTATAAGAAGTTTATTCGCGACACGACTCTGGGGCACCTTCGGACGCGTCCGGAGGTGCCCTAGACTCGTGCCCGAAAGTGCTTCAGTAGGTAGGTTCTTCAACAAGCCTAAATATTCTTTTTATTTTCATCAGCAAGTGATAAGTATGGTTCGTACGTACAAAAGAAAGTCAAACAAGGGTTTAACCCCCGAAACAGTGCAATGAGAGATATTTTAGAAAACGGATCATCTGTAAGAGAGGCTGCTATTAACCATGGAGTTAAGAAGTCAACTTTGCATGATCTACCGCAAAAACCATGCTGAAGATTCATTAAAGACAGATTCAGGAGTTGAAGATAATATCTTTCTAATAGAAAATGAAGAAAATGTAGATGTCAAGTCTAAATACGCTACAAGAAAAGTTTTCAGTAACCAACAGGAATCAGAATTGGAAAATTACCTACTTCAATGTTTAAGCTATCATTATGGTTTAGGGTACAAAGCCACAAGAATACTAGCATTTCAGTTTGCGAATAAACTTGGTGTCAGGTATCCCAGTATTTGGGATGAAAACAGCATTGCTGGTGAGGATTGGTTGTTCGGTTTTATGGAAAGACATCCCAAATTATCATTAAGAAAACCAGAAAACATTAGCATGATTAGGACCAATGCATTTACCAAAGAAAACGTTGAAAGTTTTTTAAAGACGTTCTTAACAGGGGTACTATTAAATACTCTGCACAACAAATCATAAATGTTGATGAGTCTGGCATTACAACAGTGTTACAGGGGCCAAAACTGATAGCTCAACGTGGAAAAAAACAAGTTGAACAAATAACAAGTGGAGAGCATGGAACCTTAGTAACATTTATCGGAATTATATGTGCGTCTAGTAGGTCCATTCCACCAGTATACATTTTCCCAAGACTACGCATGAAGTCTGAATACCTATTAGGAGCACCCTCGGGATCAGTTTGTTTTGGATCAGAATCTGGATGGAGTAATTCTGATATTTTCTTAAATGTTCTAGAACACATTAAAAAGCACACCCACTGTTCTATGGACAATCCCATCATTATTATTGCCGATAATCACAAATCCCATATCACACTTCCTATAGTATTATAAATGGTATCACATTAGTTACATTTCCACCTCATTGCACCCATAGAATGCAGCCATTGGATACCGGAATTTTTGGTATATTTAAGTCAAGGTTGAGAACTTCTTCTGACGATTTTTGATATCTAATTCAGGATTGGTAATAAAATTGATTTAATTTCCTGATTGTCGGCAGAACCTTATTACAATTCTTTCACACCCTTAAATATTATTAGAGCTTTTGAGAAAACTGGTATAAGGCCTTTCAATTCCCAAATATATTCCGACTCTGATTTTGTGGTATCAAATTACACTGTAGTAAAAGAACTGAATTCTCCTGATGTGATGAGCAAAGAGAAAAGTATTGAAAAAATAGTTCCTATTCCTTAAAAAACTGATCGGCAAAAAACAACTAATATCATTGGAACAATACTTCATCAGACATCATACATCAGATTCAGATATTGACATTGGCGACTGTAAAGAGGGTGAAGAAGCTATTCCTCCGTATTTAGTCGACGATGATATGTTGAATCCTGGAGATTAGGTTTTGGTGAAATTTCCTACCAAAAAGAGAGAGAAACATTATGTTGGACAAGTTACTTCCATTTTGCACAACGAATTTGAAATTAGTTTCTTTAGAAAAACTAAGACGAACGGATTTGTTTTGCCTGACGTTTTAGACATATCCTTCGTAACGAAAGAAGATATTAATTTAAAATTACCTCAGCTCATTACAATTGCAGGAAGTTCAAGAATGAAAACCCGTCTTTGCTTTGAAGCAAATTTCAGTAATTTTAAGGTTCAATAACTTGTTACAATAAAGTTTTGAGAAGATATTTTGTCTCTTTATTAATTTATTTTAACAACCATTTTGATTATTTCATGAAACAGAAGACCCAAGCCTAAGAATATGTAAAGATTGGATAATTCTAAATCATGTCCGAGGTACCCGGGTCGGGGTACCTTCAGACAAATGCAATGGTTTTTCTGAAATTCAATATATCCAGAACTATCTAATAAAAACAATGTTTGAATTCACTAATGTAAAGTAAAATAAATGTATTTTCTAGGTATATACAAAAAATGTTAAAAAATGTTTTAACCAATAATAAATTTTGAAAATATAAAAAACTGTCCAGAAGTGCTCCGGTATCCCCTATGTAAAAATGGATGCTGCCTTGTTGTTTTAGAAGGAACATGAAAAAAAAATCAGGAAAAGGAGGGGGGCAGTGAATATATTTTATATGCAAAGGTCAACTCCAAGGACTTTCTTCTTTGATGTAGTGAAGGTAAATTAATGTTTAAATGTGAAAATTTTAAATGCAGATAACGTACAAATTTCTTTTGTATATTTTCTATTGTCAGAATAAATTTTATATTGGTGCGACCAGATGACTGAAGCATATTCAAGCGTACTTCTTACTAGAGCATTAAATAATAATATGAGTGTTTCTGGAGATTCAAAAAACTTTGAGTTGCTTATCAAAAAGTGTGTGTCAAACAACATTTTAGAGTCATGTGACTCCTAAGTCTTTAATGTGGAGATTTTTACTCAATGGCTGATTATTTATACAATATTGAAAATGAATAGGATACGTATTTCTTCTAAATGTTATGATTGAGCATTTGGAAACGTTCAAAGTAAATTTGTTTGTATCGGAATATTCTGATAGAGTTCATATTATCTTGAAGAGAAATACAGTCATGATAGTTTTCTATTCAGGTATAAATTTTGCAGTCGTCAGCGTATAGAAGAAAATTTGAATTTTTAAAACACTTGTTAATGCCATTAATAAATATGTTAAAGAGCAAGGGACCTAGGTGTGATCCTTGAGGTACCCCAGAAGTTACATAATATGGTGACATTATCAATTGTGTCAAAGTCTGTATAAAAGAATCTACTTGAATTCGTTTATCCATAGCAGTAGGTCTGTATTCGGTGTAAAGCGTTAAGTTTTTGACCTTCCTTTGACAAAACCGTTTTGCTCCATTAAAGATATATTCGTGCACTATTAATTTAAGCAACTTACTAAGAATAGGTAACTTGGAAATGGGTGTACAATTCTCCACGTTATTTTTATTACCAGATTTGTAAATAGGTACAATATATGCAACTTTCCACTTTAAAGGAAAGGTAGATTCTTTCAGAGATTTGTTAAACAGCAAACACAAAGGCTTTTTATATAGAATCCGCTGTATTTTTTACAAATAATGCAAAACTTTTATTAGTGTCCAGTACTTTTATACATTCTAATATTTTACTTGAACTGATTTTCATATTGTTTAAACAAAGGTGCGTCTGTTTATAAACTGATTTAAAGAAATTGGCAAACAAGTTACATATTTCACTTCCTTCAAAAGCTGCAGTATTGTACTAGGTTTTGTTACCTTGCTGCTGCAACCTAAGTTATGAGCAATAGGTAAAAGTATATTAGCTACATATTGCAGTGGAAAAATTATTTTTTGAATAAATAGACAAAAATTATGTTTAAACAAGAAGTAAAAGAATAAAAATTTGATTGAGAGTTTCTTATTTAAATAAGAAGTAAAATTAATTTTAGTTTGTAGTTAAGAGTTTTCTAAAATGGCAATCTATATTTTATAATCCATAATTTATTAATAATAATCAAATAATTTGATTTGTACGTAAAAGATTATTTTCTGTTTAATTAAAGAAACAAAGATAATAAGTAAGTTTTGTGTAGCGATAATACGATGAACGCTTGTAAAACAGTGTATCAAAATTAGTTTCTGTGATAAAAATAAGTATGTGTGAAAAACATAACGAAACAGTTTGAATGCTGAAAGGTTAAAAAGTGAGATGAGACAATCTTTATGTAGAAATAGAAGTGAGAAAAAAACAATCAAAAAACCTAACGTTCGAAGTGAGGAAAGTGAAAGAAGGAAAATTAAGTTTCAACGCGAAGAAATGAATTCGTACTTTAAGAATCAAAGCAACACGCATTGAGTTTGAAATTCAACTAAGAACCGTCAATGATTAGAAGACAAGGAAGATTGATACGCAGGTATCGAATTTCTCATCGATATATGGTCGGTTATATGAACGTATTTTTTGTTATTTGAATTGAACTCTTTATGCATGCGTAGTATGACAAATAAAATCATTTGTAAAAACTATTGTAAAAGCTCTTGTGTAAAATTAATTAAATTCTATTTGTATAATCAGAATTACATCATCTCCCCGGATTATTCTATATTTGAATATGAACTTCCCGAAGTTACCGATAGGTGGCGATACGTCTTACATTATTATAATTGTTAACGCCGTGATTTTTAATTAAAGATTGTTTATTGCATTTTTGTGTTTTGTTAATTGTTATAATTTTAAGGTCATTGTTCATAATTATTTATTTCAAAAAAAAATGGTTGTTATAGATTTTTAATATTATTATTCAACAATTCATCAAAGTAAAACAGCATCAACATTTTTCTGCGACAACATAATAACGATTATTTTTATATATAAATTATTTACGCTTTAAGCAATCCAATATTAGTTATTTATTTATTATTTATTTATTGAACTAAAAATTATTGTGAGTCATCTTCAGAATACAAAAATATTTTTTATACAAACGTTAAATATGACATTTGGTTTTCATGGAAATTTAGAAAAACATAAATTGGTTTGTAATAAAAGGTTTTTTTAAAATATAAACTAGGTATGTAAAATGTTTGAATCTGGAGTTAATTAAATTAATATTAAGGACATAAAAATTCTGTTTGATAATTTAATGTAAGATCGTCAAAATTTGTTTGATCATTGATTATTAAATTTGGATTTGTTGTTTTAATGTATATTATTTCTAATTTATCTAAAATTTGTCTATTATAATTAGTTATTTTAAAAGGATGTATGAGTGAATGATTTAAATGTTTATGTTTGTTTTGGATAATGTGTTTAGCGAAAGTTGATTTAATTGCATCTAAATTATAAGAATATTTTTCTGGTTGTTTAAGATATCTTAGATGTTCTTTTAATCGAATTGTAAAATTTCTTTTAGTTTTACCAATATATATTTTGTTACAAGAGCATAGTAGTTGGTATATGATTCAAGATTATTATTTATATTTAATTTTTGTAAAAAATGTTAGCTAAATTGGTAGGAGCTTTGAAGACAAATTTATAATCAGTTAATTTATTCAGATCTTTAATTATGTTAATAAATTCAGGAATAAAAGGAATTGAAATGTATTTATTTTTTGGTTTTTCATTAATTGGAATTAATGTTGTTAGATTTTTAAATTATGTACATAATTAAATTTATTAAAAATGTTTAAAATAATTTAGAATGGAAATTGGTTTAAATGAGCAATATAAAAATTGTGTCTAATTCTTTTTTAAAATTTGTTTCTGATAGAGGTATGTTGAATAAAGAAAGTAGAACGCTGATAGTTTTTGTGAAAAATGGTGATTTGAAGAAAAAGGAATTGTTTGAACTGTAGTTGTAGGTTTTCTATAAATGTCAAAATTAATAGAATTATTTGAATCGATACAAATATACGTATCTAGAAAAGGAAGACAATTGTTTTGAGAAATTTCTAAAGTGAAATTAATTCTGTGATGTAAATTATTTAAGTAATTTAGAAAAACATGAATTTCTGATGTAGAACCTTCGAAAATGCAAAGAATGTCATCAACGTATCTATTCCAGAATAAAATATTTTTATTAAAAATAGAATTTTTGGAAATAAAATTAACTTCTAAATTATTTATAAACAGTTCAGCTAAAATAGGTGAAAGAGGAGAACCCATTGGTAGTCCGTTTTCTTGGTTAAAAAATTGATTGTTGAAAGTGAAAAATTGATTATTTAAACAAACTTTAAGTAATTTATCTATATCTGAAACTATCAAGTTAGGCAATTCATTATCATGTAAATAATTGGATACTAAAGGAATGGTTTCTTCTGGTGGTATTGAAGGATAGAGGTTAACGATGTCAAAAGATATTAAAGTTAAAGATTTTTGTTGTTCTAATTTTAATTTAGATAAGTTTTCTATTAATTTAATTGTGTTTTTTGATAGAATAAGATGGTTTGAAATTAATGTCTTTTGATATAATGTGAGATAGAAATTTAGAAATAAAGTATGTTGGTGAAGATTTGTAATTAACTATTGGTCTAATAGGATGGTTGGTTTTATGTATTTTAGGTAGAGTATAAATTTGGAATTTTTGGGTTTGAGATTTTGATGTTTCTAGAATATATATATTAAAGAAACTAAATGTTTCTTGAGTTTCACAAATGATTTTGGAAGTTGGTAAACTAAATTTATTGAATGGTGAAGATTGTAATTTTTGGAATGAATGGTTTTATTAATATATTCGTTTTTGTCGAGAATTACCATGCAGTTACCTTTATTTGCTTTAGAAATTATTAAATTATTTTGATTAAGTTTTTCTTTAATTGAATTAATTGGTTTTAATTTCGACAGATTTGGGTATAATTATACTTTAGGTAAAGTGCTCGGAATTGCTTCAAATTTTTACCAGTGATAGCCCTTGGTCTACTGATCATAAATATGCAATAAAATTTTGTCGTTCGCAAAAACTGAATTTTTAAAAATAATTTTCGAAAAAATTTTGAAAATTTTTGGGTCGTTTTTTTTGCATTTTTGCACGTTTCAGACAATTCTAAGACTTTTATTTTTCAGTGAGAAAAACCATGTGGACTCGATTGAGTTGGTGTGGACTCGGTTTCGGGGTCCTTGAAATGGAGGGAGTGGTTCACCTGCAGGTTGGTGTAGTTGGGGTGGTCGGTGAGCTCGGAATACCCTTTCCAGCAATTGGAATAAATGGTGGTTCCCGGTTCTATGTATTTTTCAATACATGCCAACAGGGTGTCCGCAGTACGGTCGTTCACGACTTCCATGAATACCCTGCCTAACCCCTTTCAATTCCCCAAACACCCAAGCTCCGTCGACATTTCACACTTTTCTTTTTGGTTGTCGGGGGTAAACGGTGTTGGTTGGTAGGTTACAGTTATTACAATTTTCTTCTTAAAAAATTACATGTTTGCATGTGGTTTGAGGTAAACGGTGTTGATTGGTAGGTTACAGTTATTACAATTTTCTTCTTAAAAAAAACTTGTCGAATGTGATCCATTTCACAAGAAACACAACAAACCCACCTGCTCTTACTTTCTCTTTTTACTCTACTTCAACTTCCTCTTGTGTCACACCTCTGACGTATTTGGTTGAGTTAGAGTTAGGTTAGGTGGCCCAAAAGTTTTTGAAAAATTTTTTAAAGTTTTTTCTCACTGAAAAATAAAAGTCTTAGAATTGTCTGAAACGTGCAAAAATGCAAAAAAACCGACCCAAAAATTTTCAAAATTATTTTTAGAAAATTCAGTTTTTGAGAGCGACAAAATTTTATTGCATATTTATGATCAGTGGCATGTAGGCTACTTTTGGTAAAAATTTCGAAAAAATCCGAGCACTTTACCTAAAGTACAATTTTTCCCAGATTTGACTTCTTCAAAGCTCCTACCAATTTAGCTAACATTTTTTCACAAAAATTAAATATAAATAATAGTCTTGAATCAAGCGGCATATACCAACTACTATGCTCTTGTAAAAAAATATATATTCGTAAAACTAAAAGAAATTTTACAATTCGATTAAAAGAACATCTAAGATATCTTAAACAACCAGAAAAATATTCTTATAATTTAGATGCAATTAAATCAACTTTCGCTAAACACATTATCCAAAACAAACATAAACATTTAAATCATTCACTCATACATCCTTTTAAAATAACTAATTATAATAGACAAATTTTAGATAAATTAGAAATAATATACATTAAAACAACAAATCCAAATTTAATAATCAATTATCAAACAAATTTTGACGATCTTACATTAAATTATCAAACAGAACTTTTATGTCCTTAATATTAATTTAATTAACTCCAGATTCAAACATTTTACATACCTAGTTTGTATTTAAAAAAACCTTTATTACAAACCAATTTATGTTTTTCTAAATTTCCATGAAAACCAAATATCATATTTAATGTTCGTATAAAAAAAAAATTTTTCTATTTCGCAATTTGTATAGCTTTGTTTCCGTATTGTACACGATACTGTAATAGAAGCTCTTTCCGTATTGTTTTAGGGATTTTATAAATTTTAGTGTATAACCAAACAATTTACAGTTTTAATTTTGACGTAAGAAAATTAAGTGAGGTTTTGTTTGGTTAGTTCTTATTAAGTAGATTTTAATATTCAAAGAAAATTTATTGTTAATTTATGAAACAAAACTTAACAAACAATATTCTTACATCGACCGGGCATTTATGACTTACACTAATGTAAACAAAATAGATATAGGCAACTATACATACATATTGCCGTTTTATCTTCAATCAACTACAACATGAAAGTATAAATAAAAAATATGTCGTAATTTGTAGCAAAGCAAATTTTAATAATAACAAATCGACATTAATCTACAATTGTAATAAATCTTGAATTTGTTCAGTTATTTTTAAGACATTTTTGTACTGTATGCAACATTCCAATGATAACGTTTAATAACATGTTAAGGGTGTTCAGGACATCTATTTTACGAACTATTCTCTCACGTAGTACTTCAATATTATTTACTCATTGTTCAAAAGTTAGATTCTTTAAGTAAGGCTGTAAGTAAGGATCTTTTGGAGGTATAGCGAAACCACTTTAATAAAATGTTTTTTCTAAACTCTACATGCACATGTTTTGTAAAATGATAGAACGGTAAATGTAAAACCAAACTTCATCGATAAGGAGTCTTAACCAAATACGTCTCTGATAAATGTGTTGCAAAGCCATTGACAGTACTGAATATATACAGAATAATTGTCTCAATAAGTTGGTAAACTGCTTGCACACAGTAAGGATAAATATCTTTCTTCGGTATGATGCGACAAGTCATTATATAAAGTTCAACTTGTTCAAGATGTGCTTAAGTTACATCCATGATATATCAAACATTATCAAACGCTTTTGGTGTTGTCTTTGTAGGTGGACCATTATATTCAATAAGCACCAATCCGTTCCCACAAAAACATTTAGTCTTCTTGTTGTACGGTCGATGAAAAGTTTTGTAACTAACTCGTGAATTAAACATTATTTTGAAGATAGCAAACTTTCAACAGCATTTGTTGCTAACTTTATTAGGATATCAACTACTCTACCAACATAGCTTTAAACAAAAAAAAACACTAGATCATATATTAACATTTATTTCTTGAAGTAAATTTTTGCGAAATAGAAAAAATAGTATGAAAAACACGTGTCACAACTACTTTTTGTCGCACTCCGACAATTGCAGACCTCTCTTCGGTCGGTCTGCAAACTTTGTCTTCGTGCGACATAAAGTGTTGTTGTGACACTTGTTTTTCAATATACTATTGTATTCTGAAGATGACTCACAATAATTTTGAGTTGAAACTATGTGACGATGGTCACATTAATTTATAATTTAATTTGCATACGGGTAGGCAACCAAACATGCATAAATTTCCGCGGGTTTTATTATCATTCAATATTCAAAATTTTAGTAATTTTTGGATTTGAAAGAGGGTGATAAGAAAGGGAAAAACGGGAAACGATTTTGGGTACGCGAGATAGGCGGATTCAGGTGCTAAAAATTATCCAGTACCACAAGGTGCATACTAAATAAATCGGAAGGATTTCAAATATATTTCATAAGAAAATTAAATGGTCCAATTCTGTATGTGCTAATTGGTGCTAATTATGAAGTTGTATCTAAAAGAAAGGCAGCATTAATTGGTATGATGTTTCATTTCTTAATTCCTAATACTAAGTACAATTGATTTTAGCCTTTTTTTTTCTTGGAATATTAATTATACATACCTCTTGGTGGCTTTGCTTACGGATTATTCAAAGCATTTCTGGTTTATTGAAACCCCGGAGCAGTCGTTCCTCCGTATGGTTGTTTTTTATTCATCGCACAGAATTGGATTTGAGGATGTCTTCGACGATGGCTTCCACAAATTAACTAGCAATCTAAAAAGAAACGTAACGAGCTACGTGAGTCTAGTATTACTTGCCTCATTGACTTACCTTATCTCTCTGGGTGACCAGGATATTGATGGTAATCTCTGTTCGGTTCTTTGTATATAATTTGTACATACTTGCCGCATATAAAAGTTCTAGTTATTATACTTATAAATCAAAAATTTACATTTGTACATACTTACCAATAATATTAATTTAATTTTGTTATCGCTGGTCTGGATGTGCATTAATAATCGCGTTTTAATTTTAATTAATTCAACTAAGTACAGTTATCTCGGTACAATTTTAGGTTATATTTACTTTTACTAATTTATTTATGGCGAATGATTTTGTTATATATAGGGTGTTCAAAAAGGTCTGAGTACTCATTTCTTTGCATTTTTTATGAATTCGTTTTTTTAATTTACTTTATTACCGAGTTTCTCTACTTATTATACATTGTATATATTGTGTGCCTCTTACATATTACAAGTATAATTTTGAATATATGCGTTTTATTTGATAAATTGTATCAGGGACAGTTCAAATTCAACCCACGCCCAAAGGCAACCGAAGAAGAGTCTGACTTAGCCCTCAATAATCTTGTTTTTTAACTTTTTAACGTTACACAATATTATTGATTTTGACGCCGAAAACGTGGGGCCGAGTCACATTGTTTTTTCAAATTTACATACATATTATTATTTTATTTATGTTGGCGCCCAATAGTTTTATACATAATTATGTCGCACTGATACAATTTTCAAATAAAATTTTTAATATTATTTGGGTAAATATTGCATAGTACCTACTGATATCAATTATAATGAATCCTAGCTACTTGCTGGTAGACGAGTTAGACTTTGAACTTTATTATCGCGGTACTTCTGTAGTGGGTAATCGTATAGTAAAAGAGTCAGTGTTAACTGGACTCATTAATAACGAACAAGAAAATCCTGGCATTGTTTACGAACCTATCAGTCTAGACCTTGAAAAGGAAATTAATCTGTGTTCTTCTAAGTTAATTTCTCTAATGGGTTTGGTGTCAAAGTTTAGTGGAGATTCTGACGAAAAGAATCGTCTTCGAAGCCGCTTACTTCACGTCCAAGGTAGGCTTAATAAGCTGATTATTGATGCTCATCTTGATTTAAACTCTAGAAAAAATGAATTATTGAAAGTTTGTTCGAATTTGTCGAATCAAATAGAAAATATCAATGCTAATAATAAATCTAATTTAATTGATTTTAGTACTGAAGCTGGAGTTTCATATAATTTAATCCCTGAATTAAACGAAAACGTTCACGTTGTAAATAGACCCTCTGCTAGTAATTCCAATTCAATTTTGGACATGTCAGTTGACGAGTTACAAATAGTCACAAATATCTTTGATAACCCTGAGAGCAGAAGTTATCGTAACGTCGCGAGTTCTAATGACAATATAACTAACTTTAGTAATTTATTAGGAACTATTCAAGTTTCCAACAGCACTCCTACAAAAATTTCAAAGCCCGACGAAAGAACAAATAAACATATTTCTAACGATTTAGTTAATCGAGATACCGCTAAAGTCCGTTTCACTGATTCAGTAGGGCACAGTTACAATGATCAAAATACCTCGATTCCGGTACATTACCACTCTTATGTAACTAACGTAAATAATCAAGTTCATCGTTGGGGAATTACTTTTGATGGAGAACCAGGCAATTTAAATTCTTTTCTTGAACGTGTTGATGAATTACACATTTCTCGCAATATTTCCCAATCGCAGTTATTCCTCTCGGCAATCGAATTGTTTAAAGGGAAAGCATTAATCTGGTATCGTTCCATAAAAATCAAGTCTATAATTGGGATGACTTAGTAGATAGGCTACGTTCCGATTTCTTGCCGTTTAATTATAATGAACGACTATGGGAAGAAATTAATCACCGCACGCAGGGTGGCGAAGAAAGAGTTTCTATTTACATAGCCGTTATGGAAAATTTGTTCTCCAGACTAAAAGGTACAATCACTGAATCTCTTAAGCTAAAAATTATCCGTAGGAATCTGCAGCCCCATTTTGTTAGTCAACTTTTGTTCCAAGGTATAACTTCACTAGAGGAATTAAAATCCGCTTGTAAGATTATTGAAGATTCTAGAACCCGCGTTTCTAAATTCACGGAACCGCCTAGTTCGGAATTGGATGTCCTAGAACCTGAATTGGCTTATAAACCGTCAACCAGTAAACGTGCTCCAGTTGTTGCTACCAAACGAGTTTTCACCGTCTCGTCTAATGATGTAAACAAGAAAGTTGTTAAGTGTTGGAACTGTGACGAGGAAAACCATACCTTTTGGGTTTGTAATAAACCAAGAACAATTTTTTGTTACCGTTGTGGACGTAAAGACTTCACGTGTTTAAATTGCCCAAAATGTTCAAAAACGTAAAGGCGTAGGCATTTACCGCGGTCGTGAATTCCTAACACGCGCACAAAAGACCGACAAAGCAAATTGGATATCATGGTTAACTACAGTTCGAAATTTTTATAAACATTCTGAAATAGCCCCGTTATTTAATTCTAATAAATCTTCAAACCGCCCATTTATTACGATCTCTATTCTAAATAAAAATGTAAGTTGTTTGTTGGATTCAGGCGCAGATAATACAATTATCGGTACATTTGGTTTGCATATTATTAAATCTCTAAATTTAAAAGTTGAACCAGTATCACGTTTAAATGTCACAACAGCAGATGGTAAATCTCAAGAAGTTCATGGTTTTGTTGATGTTCCAGTTACCGCCAATAATAGGTTTAATGTTTTGAGAATGCTAGTTATCCCTTCTGTTCAACATAATATAATTCTTGGAGTTGATTTTTGTAAATTGTTCAATATTTTCATTGATTTTAAAACTGGTATTTGGGAAGCAAGAGATTCTTCTATTAATACTATTAATGTTATTCATGATCAAAGTACATTAACCAATTCTCAGCAAAAAGAACTCGAAATAATAACCCAAAATTTCACACTTTAGTCGGTTTAGGGAAAACTCATTTAGTACGACATAACATAGACACCGGAACGACTGAACCTATAAAGCAAAGACATTTTCCTGTTTCACCAGCAATGCAAATTCATCTAAATACAGCATTGGACGAAATGATTAAATTAGGAGTAGTTCAACCTAGTGAATCACCCTGGAGTTCTCCTATTTTGTTAGTAAAAAATCTTCTGGACAGTATAGACTATGTTTCGACGGTCGCAAATTAAACTCTATCACAAAACGCGATGCGTACCCTCTTCCATTTGTGTCGAACATTTTAAATAAATTGAGAGATGCTAGATATTTGTCTTCTATTGACCTGAAATCTGCTTTCTGGCAAATCGAACTTACCGAATCAAGCAGGTCCAAATGTGCATTTACAGTTCCTAATCGAGGCTTGTTTGAATTCGTTAGAATGCCCTTTGGCCTACATAATGCAGCTCAAACCCAACAGCGCTTGATGGACAAAATATTCCCGGAATCTCTTCAACCAAATGTATTTACCTATTTAGACGATATTATTGTAGCTACTGGTACATTTGAAAAGCATTTGGAGATATTAAACGAAGTGTTCGCTCGTCTAAAAGATGCAGGACTTACGGTTAATCCAGAAAAATGTGAGTTTTGTAGATCCAGTTTAAAATATTTAGGATATGTGGTGGACCAAAACGGCCTACGTACCGATCCCGATAAAGTTGACGCAATAAATCAATTTCCCAAACCCACTACTGTCACCGAACTTAAACGCTTCCTAGGTATTTGTAGTTGGTATCGAAGGTTTGTGAAGGATTTTTCTGATCTAGTTTCTCCACTTAATGATCTTATGAGAGGTAAAATCAAAAAGCAATCATTAATATGGACTCCAGTGGCTGAACAAGCTTTCACTGAAATTAAGAATCGTCTTGTTTCTGCTCCAGTCTTGGCAAGTCCGGATTTTTCTAAGTCATTTATTATCCAAGCTGATGCATCGGAACGTGGTGTCGGAGGAGTTTTAGTTCAAGGTGAAGGAGAAGAAGAACATCCCATTGCTTATGTTAGTAGGACGTTAAACAAAGCCGAGAGAAACTACAGTGTGGTAGAAAAAGAGTGCCTTGCCGTATTATTTTCCATAGAAAAATTCCGTCCATATGTAGAAGGAACCAAGTTCAAGGTAATCACAGACCACCATAGTCTACTCTGGTTGAAAAATTTAAGTGACCCAGCCTCAAGATTAGCCAGATGGACAATGAAATTACAACAATATGATTTTGTTTTAGAACACAGGAAAGGGAAACTAAATGTTGTTCCAGACGCATTGTCGCGAGCACCAGTTGAAGTGAGTGCTATTGATACATCTAGATTAGACAATTGGTACAAGAAAACTGTAAATCAAGTTAAAACTAAACCGGAAAACTATCCACTTTGGAGATTGGAAAATGACGTACTTTTTAAGCATGTTACTAACAAACATCACTTAAACGATAATCTTTCTGAATGGAAAAAGGTCGTTCCAAAACCGCAAAGAAACGAAATTATGAAGAAGTGTCATGACGATCCATTGTCTGCTCACATGGGTGTTTTTAAGACCGTAAATCGTATCTCTGAATTATACTACTGGCCGAAAATGAGAAGTGATATCCGCCGATATGTTCTTCATTGTAAAGTTTGTCAGGCTCACAAAGTTCCACAAGTAGGAAGACCAGGTCTTATGGGAAAACCAAAGGAAGTGTCGTTTCCGTTTCAGTTGATTAGTCTTGACATTGCAGGCCCTTTCCCTTTATCAAAAAAAGGAAATTCTTATATTTTGGTCGCTAGCGACTACTTCTCAAAATTTGTGTTGATTCACCCAATGAGACAAGCAACAGCGAAAATGTAGTTGAATTTGTTGAAAACCATTTATTTTTAGTATTTGGTGTGCCTCAGACCATTGTTTGTGACAATGGAGTTCAATTCACTAGTCATCTTTTTAGAAACTTAGTAAAAGAGTACAAAGTACAGAGGTTGTGGTACAATGCTCGTTATCATGCCCAAGTAAATCCAGTCGAACGAGTAAATAGGGTAATTATGACGGCAGTGAGTTCGTACATCAAGGAAAACCACCGCGAGTGGGATCGTGAAATTTATAAAATTGGAAGCGCCTTGAGGAGTGCAGTTCACGAGGTCACCGGATTCAGCCCTAATTTTTTAACATTTGGAAGATACGTGCCAATAAGCGGTGAATTTTATGGCTACGAGAATAATATGATGTCAATATCAGATCGAGTTAATTTCGTTTCAAACTTGAAGAACATGCCAGAACTGTACCAGAACATTGTGCAAAGGCTTAAGTCTGCGTATGAGAAGAATAGTCGCTCATACAATTTAAGGAAGAGAGACGTACAATTTCAGCCAGGAGAAGTAATTTGGAAAAGGAATTATTTCTTATCCGATGCAAAGAATCAATTTTCTGCCAAACTTGCCCCGAAGTTTGTAGAATGCAAGATAAAGGAAAAATTTCTCCATTAATTTACGATCTCATCGACTTAAACGGCAAGCCCTTAGGACGATGGCATATTAAAGATCTTAAGCCTGGTGTTGAATTTCTGGACGAAGATTAAAATATAAAATTTTATTTTTATTTAATTTTTTTAAGAAAGGGGTATTTGTGACGATGGTCACATTAATTTATAATTTAATTTGCATACGGGTAGGCAACCAAACATGCATAAATTTCCGCGGGTTTTATTATCATTCAATATTCAAAATTTTAGTAATTTTTGGATTTGAAAGAGGGTGATAAGAAAGGGAAAACGGAAACGATTTTGGGTACGCGAGATAGGCGGATTCAGGTGCTAAAAATTATCCAGTACCACAAGGTGCATACTAAATAAATCGGATCGATTTCAAATATATTTCATAAGAAAATTAAATGGTCCAATTCTGTATGTGCTAATTGGTGCTAATTATGAAGTTGTATCTAAAAGAAAGGCAGCATTAATTGGTATGATGTTTCATTTCTTAATTCCTAATACTAAGTACAATTGATTTTAGCCTTTTTTTTTTCTTGGAATATTAATTATACATACCTCTTGGTGGCTTTGCTTACGGATTATTCAAAGCATTTCTGGTTTATTGAAACCCCGGAGCAGTCGTTCCTCCGTATGGTTGTTTTTTTATTCATCGCACAGAATTGGATTTGAGGATGTCTTCGACGATGGCTTCCACAAATTAACTAGCAATCTAAAAGAAACGTAACGAGCTACGTGAGTCTAGTATTACTTGCCTCATTGACTTACCTTATCTCTCTGGGTGACCAGGATATTGATGGTAATCTCTGTTCGGTTCTTTGTATATAATTTGTACATACTTGCCGCATATAAAAGTTCTAGTTATTATACTTATAAATCAAAAATTTACATTTGTACATACTTACCAATAATATTAATTTAATTTTGTTATCGCTGGTCTGGATGTGCATTAATAATCGCGTTTTAATTTTAATTAATTCAACTAAGTACAGTTATCTCGGTACAATTTTTAGGTTATATTTACTTTTACTAATTTATTTATGGCGAATGATTTTGTTATATATAGGGTGTTCAAAAAGGTCTGAGTACTCATTTCTTTGCATTTTTTTTATGAATTCGTTTTTTTAATTTACTTTATTACCGAGTTTCTCTACTTATTATACATTGTATATATTGTGTGCCTCTTACATATTACAAGTATAATTTTGAATATATGCGTTTTATTTGATAAATTGTATCAGGGACAGTTCAAATTCAACCCACGCCCAAAGGCAACCGAAGAAGAGTCTGACTTAGCCCTCAATAATCTTGTTTTTTTTAACTTTTAACGTTACAACTATAGTCAATAAATAAATAACTAATATTGGATTGCTTATTCATACATAAAATAGATTATTTTTATCTTCAACACGATTTTTCTAGTTAATAAATATATTTGATTTGTATAAATCTTCATTAATTCGTGTATCTAAATATTTCTTCGACTACATATTGTGATTTGGAGGTTGGATAAATTTAATTTAAATTTGGACAGTTGAAACGTCAAACAAATTTTCTACAAAATCAAGTTTAATTTAGTTTGGATATTTTATTTACAAGCTGAGATTTGGAAAGTGTTTTTATTTGTGTGTTACATTCATGGGCATTTCAAGAGGAGCATACACCTTTTAGCAAGTACATTCTTCAACTTTAAATTATTATAAAAAGAAACATTTTAACTTTGATTAGTAATTTTTTTTGTTCATTTGTAAACATAAATACAAATTAACAATCTTTAATTTTATTCATCAATATTCTTTAAATTCCTTTTATCAATCGGTAAGCCAATTAATTTATTACCATTTTGAAATTCATTTTCAAGATTTTAAGCGTTAGCATAAGAAACTGCAATAAATCAACAATAACATTTTCACACCTAACACTTAATTTAAAATTATAGATTAATTGAAAATAAAATATTAAAAGCTTAAAAAAAAATGTATTTTTAAATTATTGCGGTGTTCCGTCGGGTGGTAACATTATTTCGTGATACTCAACCAATGACAAAACCGGAAAGCCAACACATAACGCCATCTATCGGTGACTGAAGGAAACACTAAAACGTATAGAGAATCTACTGCTTGTATCTATGGGACGTTATACATTCTGGGAAGATGATGTATTTCTGGTATAACTAATTCTATTATTTGGGAACGGACTCACCGACCCGAGATTATAGATTATATAAACCTGAGATTATAAATTAAATAAATATAACATGTCTCATAGCTAAAACATTAAAGTAAAGTAAAGTAAAGTAAAGTAAAAAACGCAATTCTAATGACACTTTAATAAAAAAAAAATTAAAAGTCTGAAGGGGCGTACATTTCGCTTTTATGAGGGCAAAGTGAAATAGTACAAAATGTATCCAAAAACAAATTTAATAGAATAAAATAGTTAGTAATGTAGGTACGTAACATACATTATACAAAAAATTAAATTATTATGGAGTTGCATAGGCACATTAAAAATTCAGGCCTAAGTGCCCTTGGCTCTTATTAATGACCATATAAATGTCTGTGTAAGTCATTATATCTTCTTTGTCGGGCCAACGAAAATATTTTTGACGTTTTTCCATACATTTTACTATCACTTCTGTGTTCACACGGTTTATGAAGGTTTCCTTCATAGCTTACCGCGATCCAGTTTTCTTCTTTCAAATTGGTAATCGTGCATTTAACAGTGGACCATTTGAAGAGTGTTGCGCGTCCAACTTGAAGCTACTCTGATCGTTCAGGGGAGGATCTTTCTGATCGCTTTCGCTGTCACTCTCACTCTTGGAAAACAATTGCTTCTTGATTATCTTTGCTTTTTTCTTTTTCTGTGGTTTCTTGGGTGTTTTGAAAATTTTAAATTCCTCGATAAAAGGGGTTGAGGTTGCAACTGCTCTGGACGCATGACATTTGATTCTTTTTTGGGCGTTATCTTTTTTGTTAGAAAACTCTACGTGAGGAATAGATAGTATGTCTTCAGGAGAAACAATACCTTCTAGAAGCGCCACTGACAAGGTTTAAGGTCTTTCTTCTACTGGGTGTGGTCCTTGATCTTAGTGTATTCCAGCGATGTTGTCAAAAAGCCCATGAAAAGGAAAGATGCCCGTTTTCTTAAATCCAAAAATTGTCGTTTCCATTGTAGCCGCCTTTATGTAACCCTCTCCGAACAGCGCTCTAAACTGGTGGATTGTAACATTGTTCACAAAGCCATTACTTGAGACATCTAGTGGTTGTAACCGATGCATACAGTTTGGAGGCAAAACCAGAATGTCAACAAAGTTCTGTTTGGCCATAATCAGTATATTTAGATATTTTATGTGAGTAGAGTGGCTATCCAAAATACTGAGGACACGGTCTTTAGCTGTTCGTTTTACAAATTTCAGAAAATATGTAACAACCTTATAAACGTGCAAAAATTTCTAAACTAGAGACACATTGGAATTACTATAAATTTTTACGTATCGGCAGCTATCAAAATACAGAAAAAAGCCTAAGAAATGCATCAATAAAAGCAACTTGGTCAGAACTTAAACGCCTAAATATCTATAAACATAAGCAAGATCAGCTTCCTTCTGATATATTTTCTCCTACTAATCTTAACGAATACTTTCTTAATTCAGTTAAGCCCAATAAAAACAAAAATTTTGATTCGTTGATATAGTTCTATCACTGCCTAGAGTGCGGTCAATTTCCATCAAAATAGAAAGAAGCAGTAATTAACCCCATACCGAAAAAATCAAACCCAGTTAATGAAGGTGATGTAAGACCGATAAGCATATTACCAGTACTTTCTAAATTTTAGAACGAATTGTTAATCATCACCTTACAACATCTTGCCGCCGTTTCAATCTGGTTTTAGAATAGGTTGTAGCTGTGCAACAGCCTTAATAAATGTCACGGATAATAATAAAAAATGTCGATTGTAATAAGATGGAATCCTTAGTTATGTTGGACTACTCCAAAGCCTTTGACTTAATTAACCACGATATATTGTTGGCTATATTGCATCATATAAGGTATTTCAACGCTTTTGACAAAATGGCGTTTGTAGGGCAAACAAATCTTTGTTTTCATTGGAATATGTGTAATTTCTGTAGATTTTTTGTACTTTTAGTAGTTCTTTTAATTAAGTTAGTTATAGAATCTGTGAAAGAGTATTTTAACTCAATTTATGTTTAAAATTACAAATAACAGGGATTCTAAAAAACTTAACACTGTTACGATTTCCTCGACTGCCACAGTTCACTACACAACCAAATGCTGGAATTATGGTACATTACAAATCAATTAAACGCATAAACTATATTAAAATCCTATAACTCAATGATAAAATCCATCTAATTATACGTAAGTTTGCCCTACAGTAGCCATTTTTAAAGGTCTTTGACAACTATCTGATAGCGCATTGAAATGCCTTATTGGGGCGAACTTATCTGTTTGTAATTTTTCCAAAAATTATTTATAGGTTAGAGGTACGTTAGGGCCGACTATATATGCTATATATAGTAGATGTAGTACCGTCTATTGTTATGCGGATAAAGATATAAGTACCATCATATCATTGTTTAAATATTAATCCCAAAAAATCTCACGTTATGAACATAAGTAATATGTGTGTTTTACGACATCTCGTGTATAACAGGGACACGTGTGAATAGTATAAACTAAGAAAAATGTCAACAGTTAACTGTAACGACATGTGAGTGTTAAAGTGCATAGCGCTATCTAAGTGATAACTTTAATGCTTAATGTGTCGATAAAGCCAAGTATTTCTTGTATAGAAGCACACACGCAACGAAAGAACACCTGATGCAGCTTTTCGCTCTTATTATGAGCTCATCAGAGGTGTATACTTAAGTACGGTATACAACTGTAGAAGATGGCGGTTGGTCTTATGGTCTTATTCACGTTATGAATTTTGGCAATAAACGATATCAAACAATAGTCAGTAACAAATTCAATATTTTCATTAACAATAATAGAATAAAACCAACGACATCAGAAAAAAATCTTGGTGTACACCGTTTTAAAGATCACGTAATCAAAAAGCTGTAGGAATCTTAAAGGTATTGTACACTATTCGTGACTTTTTAGATACAAAACTAAATTTAATCTTATGTGACGCCTTGGTACTCTCAACTTTCAATTTTTGTAGTCCGGTTTATGGACCTTGTTTAACTAAATTTGATGCCGATCGAATACAGAGAGTACAAAATTCATGTCTACGTTTCATCTATGGTATTAAGAAATAGTGTCGCATAAGCCACAAACTTAAATAAGCTAACTGGTTAAACATGCGCAATCGTCGCCTTCTTCAAAGTAATACCTTGTTTTATAAGATCTTAAAAACCCAAAAACCTAGTTACTTGTTCGAGCGTCTCAGATTTCGTACTGATGTTCACAATAAAAGTCTCACATCAAAAGAACTACTTACACCTCCTCAACAAATTTTTTAAAAGATCATTCACTTCAACATCTATCAAAGTTTAATATACCTGTATATCTCGTATAGAAACATCGTCTGCAAATAATTTCAAAGTAAAATTTCAGAAACCATTGCAAATTGAGCAAAAGAAAGACCTATAGGTACATAGAGAGTTAAAATGTTTACTACACATTATCGGCTTTTTTTTCTGTTTCTTATTATGATGAAGAAGACGAAGACAAGAACAGAGAGGAATGGGTGGAGAAGAAGATATGGACAAAAGATAGTATCGAATGGGTATAGGAAAAAAAAAGGAATAGTAGAAGAAGAACAAGAAACAACAAATAAAATAGAAGAGGAGATAAAAATATAGATACAAAAAATCCAAGAAGCAACTCAAATAAGAAGATTTAGGAAAGAAATAAGGAAAATGGGACAATCAAATGAATGGTGGAATGGAGACAGCCAAAAAGCGAAGAGAGAAATGAGAAAAGGGAGAAGAAGGTGGGAAAATTGGATATAGATGAATAAGAAGCAAAAGAAAAGAATTTAGAGAAATGTGTAAAACCAGAAAGGAAGAATACAAGAAGGAATTGGAAACAGAGATCATCAAAATAAAAAACGAAAGACAAGCTTGGGAGTTTTTGAAAAGAAAGCGAAAAAGAGAAAGAAGGATAGCAATAAAAATAAATGAGGAGAAATAGGAGGAACACTGTAAAAGTTTGCTACGAAAACCGGACGAAAACATAAGAAAAATTATAAGAAAGAGGAGAAGCAGAGAGGGAGGAATTTAAAAAATGGGATTAGAAGAAGCAAACCTAAAACTGGGTAAAGCGGAAGGTTTGGACGGGACACAGTGGGAACAATGGAGATTTACAGGAGACAGGATGAGAGGGAGAGAATAAGAAAAACATATGAAAAGATATGGAATGAAGAAGGATTACCTCAACAATGGAAGGAGATAATAATATGTCCAATTTATAAAAGAGGGAATAAGAAGAAAATTCAAAACTACAAAGGGATAAGCTTAAAAAACGTAGGATACAAAGTATATAGTGAGATTCTAAGAAGAAAGCTAAAAAGGGAAATTAATTTCAGATTGGCAGATGGGTTTCAGAAGAGGAAGAGGTACTATCGATTGTATATACGTACTAAAGCACCTGATTAATAAACACTTGGAAAAGAATGGAGAGAAAATGATCGTCATTTTTTGGATCTGAGGGCTGCGTTTGACAAGGTGGAAAGAGGGTTGTTGTGGGAGAGGATGAGAAAAAAGAAATTAGTGAGAATATAATAGATGCGATAGAGAAAATTTATGAGGACACGAGTTGCAGAACCAGAGTGGGAGAGTGAATGGGGGACAAGTTTAAGACGGGAAGAGGACTGAAACAAGGATGCCCGTTAAGTCCGTGTTTATTTTCTTTATAGAGTGCTTTCATTTAACATTGACCATAGGATTTTACATGTTAATATTTCACATGTTAACACTCTTTTGGGATTTCTAGTATAAACCATTTATGTTAATTATAATTGAGTGGTAAAATTAGAAAATATTCTTATACCTAAATTTTAATTTAATAAAGAAAAAACAAAAAAATATCGCTCGGGGAGGATTCAAACCAACGAGTCTAATGGACTTTTGTAATTTGACTTTGTTATTATGGTAACGATATTTATGATTGTAGATTTGCTTGGTACTGGACGATTTGGATGTAAAGCTGCAAATGAAACCTCAACTTCACGATTTGAAGCACCTCGTAGGTACATACTGACATGTTCTGTTCAATATTTAAAAATTAAACGTGTCAAAATGTCTCAAACTTAATAAACAAAATTTGAATGACAATTTTGTTACCATCGTAACCAAGTCTAATTACAAAAGTCCCTTAGACTCGGTTCGAATCGTCTCCGGGGCGATATTTTTTTTTCTTTATTAAATTAAAATTATAAGAATATTTTCTAATAAACATTTTACCACTTAATTATAATTAACATAAATGGTTTATACCAGATGTCCCAAAAAAGTGTTAGCATGGGATTGAAATATTAACATGTAAATTCCTATGGCCAATGTTAAATGAAAAGCACTGAATATTGGAGATCTAGAAGAGGAATTGAGAGAAACCAAGTGGGAGGAATAGTGGTAGGAAGAAGAAAAGTATGGCTATTGGCGTATGCGGACGACATAGTTGTAATATCCAAAAGTGAAGATGATATAAAAGGGTAATTAAAAATTTAAAGAAATATTTAAAAGAGAAAAAGTTAGAGGCAAACGTAAACAAAACAAAAATCATGGAATTTAAAAGAACGAAAGGGAGAAAAAAGAAAGTATCATGGCATTGGGGAGAGGAAGAAATTGAGATTGCGGACAAATACAAGTATTTAGAATACGTCCTAAAATACGATAATAAGGACAGTGAACAAATAAAAGAATTGGAAAGAAAAAGAAATATGATAATCGGACAAGTGTGGGGAATAGGGAAAGAATATTCGGGAAAGATTTTGAAAAAGACGGTGGTTATTCGAGAGGATAGTCAAAGCAGTGATGATGTACGGAGCAGAGGTGTGGGGATGGAAGGAATGGGTGGAAATAGAAGGTATTCAAGAGAAGTACTAGAAGTGGGTGTTGGGATTAGAAAGGGAAACACTAGGGTACATAGTACAAGAAGAAGCAAAAATAGAACCAAAACGGGAAGAAGAGCGGTGTGGTATGAGGAAAAGATGGAGAGGAGGAAATATATTGAAATATTAATCAAATGTTGGAAAAAGATAGAATTTTAAAAATAAAGAAGGTGAAAGGGAAAGAAGATTATTCTATGAAAGAGGAGGTTATGCGAGAGAGAAGATAAAAAGATTGAGGAGCGACGGAAAAGTATGGAAACAGAGTTAGTGAGAAAAGATCAATATACGCAAATTTAAGAGAGAAGATCGAGAATAAAAGAAGGAAAATATAATGAAAAGTATTGTGAGATTATTACAGAAGAGATACCACGTTATATAATAGGAAAGGAAGAATTGAAAGAGAAAAGAGCGATTGCAAGATTTAGAGTAGAGAAAAAGAAAATAAATATAAGGACGAGGATATATTGTGCAGGCTGTGCGGAGATGGATGGGAGAATTTGGAACAAATGAAAGAAGAATGCAATGAATTGAGAGTGGAAGGAAGAGATAGAAAGGATATTGTTAGGGGATAATGGGGAAGGGATCGAATGGATGAAGGAAGTAATGGAGAGAAGACAATGAATGGAGAAACAAAAAGAAAATTAATTAAGTTTGAAGCCAATAGGTTATTGTAATTTTGTAATTGTTTTTTTGTTTTTTCTAATTTTGTTATTGTAATTATTGAATAATGTTTATGTATTACCGAATTCTTTTGTTTTAATGTAAATATAACAAAATAAACATCTAATCTATTAAGAGTAGTTCGGTTCATAAGGAAGAGCAGAAGACATTTCATATGTCTTTCTGATTATGCGCCCATTAGTCTGTAAGTACTGAATACTTTCATTTCTTTTGTAACTTTTAATATAACTATTTAAACTAATAAAGAATTTATTATTATTATTATAAAACAATATAAATAGTAAAAGATTCATAATTTTTTCATACACAGAAAAAAACTTTTGGCAATGACACATTTAACATATGAAAAACCATTCAAAAAATTCGTAAATTTCAGTAATTATTTGGAAGGTAATTACAATGACTCGCATTTTTTTCTCGTATAATTTATTTTTTTTGCTAATGGTTCTTGAGAAAAGACGTGTACCTAACAATTACTACCCAAGATCATGGCAAAATAAATTAAAGTAATTGTATCCATTATTTTTATGAATAAATGAATTCGAAAATCGGTAAAGATTAAATAAACAAAATATTCGAATACTACAAATATTTCAATTTTCTATTTAAATATTTTTTTCAAAATCGTTGCCAACCTCTAGTGATTCTAGGGACTTAACGCTTCACCTGTAATTGCGTGACAGATTATGCGTCATCTACTATTTTTGACTTTTGCACTGTGATCTCTGCGTGTACTTTAACAAGTATAAATAGCCACTCGGCTTAAGATAAGCCTGCATTTGTTGTGAATCATTCCTACGATAACAAAATGAGTTTGCAGTGGACAATAATTGCCGGTTTTTTGTATTTCGAAATTTTCATTGTACTCCTCTTGGTGTTGCCAGTGGCGAGCCCGAAAAGATGGAACTCCTTCTTCAAATCGCGATTCCTTCAGGGCGTGCAACAACAAGCCGGAATATACTTCATGATCCTGTTGGGCGTACTCGTACTCTTCCTTTTGGATGCGATTAGGGAAATGAAGAAGTATTCAAACATGGGTAAGTCGAGTTGATTTGTACACCAACCACCTCGAAACCAATGCCATGTTTTTTAGGAGAAGGACACGAAGGTGCCCACCAGCATTTGGATGCCGAAATGCAAGGCAACATGCGACTATTTCGTGCCCAAAGAAACTTCTACATCTCTGGATTTTCTCTGTTCCTGTCCTTAGTGATTCGCCGATTAGTCATCTTAATTTCATCACAAGCAGCACTTCTGGCACAATCCGAAGCCGCTTTAAAACAAGCACAAGGCGCCACCACTGCGGCGCGTAGCTTTATGGCACAACGTGGTGAAATGGCGCAGAACGAAAGCAACGAAGCTCACGACAAGGAAGTAAGCGAATTGAAGGAGAAGATCGAGGAGTTGGAGGATAAGTTGAAAGTCGAAGCCAAAGATAAACTCGCTATGAAGACCCAAGCCGAGAACTTGAGTAAGCAGTACGATGATTTGGCAGAAGAACACAGCAAGCTGCAGAAGAAACTCACCGCTGGAGGTGACGTAGATAATAAGAAGGGTGATTAAATTTGTTTGTTTCCTTTGCTTCGAAGGAGATCGTACTTTTTTTGTATTAGTTTTAATATTTTTTATGTTGCACCTCTTTCTGAAAAGGGCCTTAATTGAGTAATGACCTATGACTGAAACGTAAACTTAGATGTAAGTCTTTCGAATGTAAAGTTTGTATTACTGTTATGCAATAATTTATTTAATAAAGCTCCTTGCAAAATGTTTCTCATGTTATCTTATCAAACATTATTTTCAATACCAATACGTACTTCATTAAATGAAACTACTTTATCATATTCGCAAATGTTATCCTGTTTTTCTTACAAAACATTTTGAATCATCATGTATATAAGACCGATAAGTCTGCGACATCTAGTGTCGTCATGTACAGCGTCCTGCATTAGTGTGTCATTCTTTCCTAGCTGCTAGCCCTTTGGAGATAGGTAAAGAAAGTTTAAACGAAACATACTTGGTTTAAAGAGATCTACTTTGTAAAATTATTTTTAACGATACATTTTTATGGGATGGCAAAAAACATGTTTTTTTATAATGGAACACCCTGTATCTTTTACCGTGTTCTAGCGTAGTTTCTCTGAAAAAAAACAGGCTTTACTTTAAAAAATCATAGCGACTTCGTTTTGTAAATTTAATTAACAAATTTTAATTGCGACGTTAGACCAGATGAAGAGCAACATTTTAATAGTTACAAATTTTAATTTTGTGTTACAGGGTGTTCGCAAAAAACATGTCAATTTTTCAAAATTCAAAGTGCAAAAAACATTTTTTAAATGAAATAAAGCCTGTTTTATTTCGCTATAAGATAGCATTTTTTCTTCCTTTTTAGTTTTTACTAAAGGTATCCCTATAGCTCTAAGCCCCATAGTTTTGGAGATATTTAATAGTTAAAAAAAACAATTTTAATTACATTTTTATACACCCAAGAAAGCAATGGGGATGATTTAGTGTCACTTTGGGGTTTGGATAACTTAAGGATTTTTTTTATTTAATTATTTATTTACCCAACAAAATAATTGAATACATTAAAAAACTGTAAAAAGAAACAAAATTGAAGAAATGACTACAACAAGTGTTTCAAATGACTTTCATTTTCATTGAAGCATCAATTGATTCGTTGCTGAAAAGATCTTTCCCTCTCTTCAACATTTGAGATGAAATGCTTGCAAACGAGTCTACTATTCTTTGCTGCATATTTATTGGTGTTGTTGGTGGATCGTTATAAACTATTTCTTTTACATATCCCTAAAAAAAAGTCTAGTTTTGTCAGATCAAGTGATCTAGTCGGTTACCTGGTGGGTATATTCCTGCCAATCCAATGAATCGAAAGATTTCATAGAGATATATTCTTGCAAAGATTGTTAAGAGGCGATATTTTTTTAGACGCCGGTATATGGCATCTGCTAGTATGCATTTTAATTTCCACCAACGGCCTTTTTCGGTGTAAAAAATATAATACAATAGGTGTCGCAAAACTTAATGTAATTAAAATTGTTTTTTTCTCTTAACTATTAAATATCTCAAAAACTACAGACTTTAGGCATAGGACACCTTCAGTAAAATCAAAGAGAAGAAAAAATGCTATCTTATAGCAAATTAAAATAAAACCCATTTCATTTGAAAAAAATGAGTTATGACCTTTTGAGTTTTAAGAAATTTGCATTTTTTTTAGAACACCCCATAGCACACAATCTAAATTTCTAACTATTAAAATATTAACCTTCATCGGGTCTAACGTCGGTGCTAAAATTAGTTTATTAAATTTTCAAAACAAAATCGCTGTGATATATAAAGTGAAGCCTGTTTACCGGAAATTTTTCAGAAAAACATTTATAAGTAGGCAATACTGGCAGGCTAGGTATGTAGAGGTTGAGAAACTACTCCACAACACTTTGAAAGATACAGGGTGTTCCATTAAAAAAACATGTTTTTTGGAATCCCGTAAAAATGGGACACCCTGTATCGTCAAAAATAATTTTACAAAGTACGTCTTTTTAAATCAATTATGTTTAGTATACACTTTTTTTTACTTATTTCCAATGGGCTAGCTTCTAGGAAGGAACGATGTACTCATGCAGGACCCTGTATAATAATTTAGAATTTTTATAGAACGTTACAAGTCCTTTGTAGGTGAATACGTTACAATTCGTTTATACTTTATCTCCTACATCGCCTCGTCCGTAAAACAACTCGTATTGTTTATTTATTTATTCGTATGGTACATTTTAAATATTGTATTGTGATGTAAGTGTTATGTATGTTGCCCCTGAAGATTAGTATAAACCTGCATAGTGTGGTGACGTAATAACACCTAACGGACGTGTGACGTATGATATTTTACTTCACTACTGTCTTTCTCTTTTAAAAATATACCTAAAGATATGTTTATTAAAATACAAACAAAAGTTGGCAATTTTAATTATCTTGGTATCCATAGTTAAGTATTATTCTGAAATCATAACATATAGTTGCTAGGCAATCGTTATTTACATTAGAGTGTGGAAAGTTAGGAGCCGTAAAAAATATTTACACACGAAATTTGTATAATATTTTTTGGGCGACGATCATCATCAAAAATAAGAAAAGAACAAAATTATTTCTACTGATTTTAAGTAGGCCTGGCTGTTTAACCATTTTGACAAACACCACCTAATATGCGT
The DNA here is from genome assembly GCA_030710515.1 of Abscondita cerata. Classification (NCBI taxonomy): domain Eukaryota; kingdom Metazoa; phylum Arthropoda; class Insecta; order Coleoptera; family Lampyridae; genus Abscondita; species Abscondita cerata. The sequence goes on along the minus strand of JALBCR010004788.1, from coordinate 408,080 downwards.
CAGTTCATTTGTTTAACTGACGCATAGATGGCGCTATCAATATCATCATCAATAAAAAAAATTAAATGCGGCCTTATTCTGTACATTATCGTGTCAAGTATGGTGTAAAATTTTTTAAATCAATTTATTAAAAAGATAAATCAGCCACTACTTTACCGCATAGCAGCCATACTTTACCTCATCTTACCCATTGTGTGTAAAAATCAAGTTTCATGACAAATATGAACAACTGAAAAATCTTACAGTTTAGGGGCCAAAATTACATTACGGCATCTGATGCAGTAATGTTCCATTTACCGACCGCAAATGAGTACACTAGATTTACTCGACAGGATGAAGTAAAACAATTAACGGTTTCCTTCCTCTTTAATTAATAAGAAATATTAAATAAACAAAGTCAGATGCACACGCATTGTATCCGAAACAAAAATAAATTAAAAGATAACGTAAAAAGCAAAATTGAATGAGCCAATGGAAGACAGGAAATTCAGAACAGTTTACCAACGAATCCAAAAAAAAAAGACACAGAAGAAACATTAGAACTTGAAAATTAGGAAGCAGAAAAAGCAGCATTTCAAAAAATAAGAAAATAACAAGATCTCCACAAAACACAACTAAAAAAAAATATAAGAACAAACAAAGTCTCAAAATGGAAGAAATAGTTAACAAATTAGAAAAATAGAAACAAGAAATTAAAGAGAACGATAAACAATATCGGGAAAGGAATTTACGCCCTTTCTTTTCTGAAGAAGATGATTTTGTATTTTGCAACTATATTTCTGGCTTAATGACTGCATTGGTATTACACACCTATGATTCAAATGATTGGCGTCTATTTATAGAATCCTCGAAACGCAGTCTTAAATATGTACTTTTGCATAATGACAATAAACTTGGTTCCTTTGCCAATTGCGCATTCAGCAAAATTAAGAAGATAGCCTACATTATCATTAGTTCTGGAGAAAATAAAGTACAAAGAACATAACTGGGTTATATGCGTAGATCTGAAAATAGTAAATTTTTTGTTGGGTCAGCAAGAGTACCCCCTGTTTCACATGCTTATGGGACAGCCGAACTAAAACTGGGCACTGGACTAAGAAAAGTTGGCTTGTTAGGGAGGCCTTACAGTTCCGGGAATACTAAATGTGATAAATGTTCCACTAGAATATCAAGAGACCGTATAATAATGTCTTCTCTTCATATTAAATTAGGACTAATAAAACAGTATGTGAAAGCTGTTGACAAGGAGGGGGAATGTTTTAAGTATATCACAACAATGTTTCCAAGAGAGTACTGAAAAGATAAGATCTGGTATTTTCAATAGTCCTCAAATCAGAAAATTAATAAATAATCCATATTTTACCAGTTGCATGACAGTTGTTGAAAAATCAGCTTGGAATGTAGTTCGTTTGGTTAGTGAAAAATTTCTTAGGAAATCAAAAGTCGGCTGACTATAATCAACACATTCAGAAACTAATGCTGAACTTCCAGCGACTTGGATGCAACATGAGCAGGAAGCTACATTTTCTCTTCAGCCAACAGGTAGAACACTTCCATCAAGATGGAAGACCGATACCAGGGTTACTGGAATGCGAATATGATGGCCGATTATACTGTTGGAGCATTCAGAGTAGTACTCCTAAATCCGCTTAGGCAAGACAATCGTACAAGAGAAAGTTCTGTTCTTAAGTTTTGATAATAAAAATTGTTTGCTTAAAAACTAAAAAATTTTATGGAAAAATTTCTCCTCTTCATATCTGAATAACTAGAGCTGCTATGGGAAAACAAAAACCAAAAAATTATAAACATAAAAATTCATAACCATAAGCAGTGGAGCAAGTAAAAAATATCAATAGAGATAGGAAAACAAGAGAAGGAAAGAGAAGAAAGGATCACAACCGCGGCAAAACTGTTTCGCGGCATAAAGAGAAGTTTTATCAATGAAAACGAAATCAATGACAAAACAAAAATGACAATTTATAAAACGATATACTAAAAGTAGCAAAAAGTAATAATAATTAATAAAATAAAGAATGAAGAAATGAGGAATAGCGTTAGTAAAATTTTAGAAAAATCACAGTTGAGAAGTACCTATGTGGGAAGCAACAGCAACTGTGGAAGAAGAAGAAAAGGAAGACTAATTGACACATGGGATGGAGAAGTTAGAGAGTTACTGAAGGCTAAGGAGACAACATGGAATTAGGCTGGGATTATAGCAAAGGAAAACTAATAATTTAGTTAAATATTATTCGAGTAGAATCATTATATTTATTTTGTATTGTATCATATACTTTTGAAAACGGGTCATAGGGATTTAGCATTGTGAACATTGTTTTTTCGAATTCCTGCTCGCTCTTTCAAGTGACAACAATGGTTTTGGTATCAAAACGCAACTAAAATTATTGCGCATAGCCCTCGTTATCAGAAATCAGCTGTATTACACGGTCTTTTTGAAAATTCATCAATAAAAATTATTTCATCATTTCTGATGTTTATTTATTGTAACCTTCCTATTCATTTTAGTTTTAAATATCATTCGAAGCTGTTTCTTGGGAATAAAGCTTCTTATTTGCTTATTAATGATTTTCCTTTCAGCCTTATTGTCAAAACGTAGGAATGTTGATTGTTTAGGCAACCTAATACTATTTTTCTTTCATTATCAAAACTTTACTTTTATTTTTATTGACAAATTTTTGAAAACAACGTGAAATTCAGCTGACTCCAAATAGCAACAACTATACGGATTAATTTTAGCTTTTGATACCAAAACCATTAACCAATGACCCATTTTTATAAAGCATCACCCTGTATGTGTAAAATGATTTATATGTTCCTTTGTTAAATACATTAACACGTCGAAGCACCCTGTATGTACGAAACAATGACGCCATACTAACATAACCTAAAAACTTTCGGGTCCAAGCCACAGGATATACTTTGCCACAATTTCATTGTGCTTTCAAGAGCGGTTGTAATTCTTTTACGAATAATGGGTTCTAAACGTTCATTAAGTGCCGAGGATGGCGCATCGAAAAAAATTAAAACCGACGGCCACTGGTCTTTGGGATTGTTGGATGCAATCAAGGACCCGGACAATCTCGTGAGACAAAACGCGACCCTCGTCGTAATCAAGGATAAGTATCCGAAAGCGAAATTCCATTACCTAATTGTACCAAAGGAAGACATCAGCAGTTTGAAGAAGGTGAGAGAAGAGCATATTAAACTACTCGAACAGATGCAAGCGATGGCCGAAGACATCATCGAAGAGGATCGCCATAAGGAAAGCAGTTTCAAAATCGGTTATCACGCCGAAGCTAGCATGGTGCGATTGCATTTGCATGTGATAAGCGATGATATGAACTCGAACTCGGTTAAAACCAAGAAACATTGGAACAGTTTCACCACCAATTTCTTCCTGGATTCTAAAGGTAAAGTAACTTTTGTAATTGCTTCGACTATATTGTGCTTATTTTGTAGAAGTGCTGAGCCAGTTGAAGAAAGAAGGTGCTGTCTCTTTGCCGTCTGCCGAAGCTTGTAAGGACCTTTTAAACACCCCCATTCGGTGTCACAAATGCAAGTACGTCCCTAAACACATGCCAGATTTAAAAAAGCACATCATTACACACTTACAAAAAGCATAATTTTATTATTCTCTTATCATAAATAAAAATAAATTTAAAGTTTATTGATTTTTTGTGTACCACACACCGCAGGTACTTGCATGAGTCGTTCGATGCTTTATTAAATTGCCTATGCAGGAGAATCGAGAGCCGCAAGCTTGGCATAAGTGTGGTTTTATACCCGTGTGAAGACTGCTGTGAGTGATTAAACTTTCTCGATATCCAAATGCCTTCGGACAATACAGGCATTTGAAAGGCTTCTCTCCTGTATGACTGCGCTCGTGCACCTTCAATTGCCCCTTCCATCTGAAACTTTTCCCGCAATATTTACATAAGAACTTCTTTTTCGGATCGTGTATGCGCAGGTGGGATCTACGAGTATGTATGCTGTGGAAACCCTTGCCGCACACGTTACACTCATAGACCGGTCCTGAACCGCAATTGTTCTTTTCATGATAATTCAAAACGCCTTTTATCGAAATTGCACCCCACATTTTTCGCAAACGTAAACATAAACCTTCTTCGGGTGACCTTTGTGAAGCAGTCTGCAATGCGAACGCATAGCATTTCGGTTGGAGAAGATTTTATCGCAATCATTGCAATCTTAAAAAAAATTGTCGCCTATAGTAACCTTAAAAACCAGGACGAAAACTTTACTTAACAAATCCGCGTGTATTCGTTGTTGGTGCTCTATACATTTGTCCTTAGTCGGAAAAATCATCTTGCAACAGCTGCACTTGTAACTCGAATGCTCCTTCTCATGCCGGAATAACCACCTCATGTTCGTGAAAGTTTTTCCGCAATATTGACACGCGCTTTCCACAGTATCTTGAACTAAATTGCGAAATTAACTGCAACAAAACAATCGCTTTACACATTCTTACCGATACCGCGTTCCACTAGAAACGCTTCAAATTCTTCGTCGGGCTTGGCGTCTTCAGTCTTTACAATCACCGCAGAGTCCACAGATCCATCTTCTTTCAGTAGCATAGCATTCTCCTCCCTCATTGTCAAATATTCTTCATCAGACTTAATTTTCTCTCCCGCGGGTTTATAATCACAGCCGAAATCATAGTTCTCAACCGGAACATCGTCATTAGTCGCTTCTTCAGTTATCACCGGAGTTTCAACCTTAACACTCACCTCAGCGTTCGGAGGTTCGTCTGCGAGGTACATCTTCTGTTGCAGTTTGTTCTTACAAGCGATCAATTTATCTTCCTTTTCCTTCTCCTTTCGCATCGTCTTTAACTTAGACGTGATCGGCGTGTTCATTTTCACCTTCATTTTGGTGGTGGGATTGTTCACGCGATGGCTGGTCAGCGGTATCGAGCCGCAGGTGTCGGCGTGAGTTCTACGGTGCTTGATCAAATTACCGACGCAGCTGAACGAATTGCTGCAGTTTTCGCATTGATACGGTTTTATGCCGGTGTGCAGGGTGCTGTGCGTTATTAAACTCTGGCGATGACAAAAACCTTTTCCGCAGACCTAAAAAACTCTGATGACTTTTTGCAATTTGGTACGCGAACTTACGTTGCAGACGAACGCCTTCTCCTGAGTGTGCGTGCGCTCGTGCACCTTCAATTGACCGCTCGTTAAGAACATTTTGCCGCAATATCCGCACATGTTTGAGCATTTGATTGTGTGCCTAAGCATGTGGTTGTGCAACGAACCGGCCGTCATTAATTTTTGGTTGCAGATCTGCAAACAATGACAAAATAATAAAAGGGCAAGGAAGAAAATTGGAAGAATTTTTTGAGGAAAAAGGATTGACAGTATTAAACGGAAACATGGAGGATAGAGGAAAAGGGGAATACACGTTTATTGGACGAAGAGGAGAGTCAGTAATAGCAGAAATACATGTAGAATGTCCCATAGATACAAGCAGTAGATTCTCTATACGTGTTAGTGTTTCCTTCAGTCACCGATAGATGGCGTTATGCGTTGGCTTTCCGGTTTCGTCATTCATTGAATATCGCGATTATAGTGTCGTGATGGATATCGATTAAATTTTATCAGATTATATTTATCAACAATGGCTGCGCGCTGTAATACCGGAAACAATGTGAACCAAGACGGAACAATGCAATAAGGGTAACTAAACTAATAGATTAATTTTAAGATTTAATTATTTTCATTTTATTTTGTATACATATTAATAGGATATAGTAAGTCAGATGTTTGAATAAATCTTTAGTTTTAATTAATTGAAAAAATGTTACGTTTTTTTGCATTTAACTATTGGATTAATAATTACGGTAAGTTAATATGCAAAAATACAGAATCATTCTTCAGATTCTTCTTATACATTCCGGGGAGAGATGTAATTCTATGGTAATAGACTATGTAATTACAAATGAATAAAAAGTATGGAAAACATAAGAATAGTGGGTGGGAGATTGGAAAAAAAATAATGATACATGAAGTAAGAAGGAGACAAGAGTGGAGAAAAAGGAAGGTAACATGGACGGAAAGAAGGCATAGAGGGGTACAAGGAAAAGATGGGGAGAGAACAAAGCTCAGAAGGGTGAGTAGAGGACGAGATAAACAAGATAATAAAATAAATGGAAGAATCAACAGAAACGAGAAAGTATACAATGAGAACAGAAGAATGGTGGAATGGGAGTGCCAGAAAGAAATGGGAGAGGGAAAAATATGGAAGGGGGGAATACAAATTAAGGTTAGAAAAAGAGATTGAGGAAATAAGAATAACGAGTAGTTTGGAAGTTCATGAGAAGAGGGCGAAAAAGGAAAAAGAGCAGAGGCAAAAATAGAAGGGGGGAAATGATAGCAACATTGGGACACAAGTTATTATAGGAGTAGACAAAAACAAGGAAAATGGAGCAAAATAAGAAAATAAGTGAAGGAGGAAATGGAAGAAGGAAAAAAAGAAAAACTGAGGCACAGATTGAACCCATGGGGAGGAGTGGAGGTACACAGGAGAAAAAATTATGGTGGGAGAGATTAAGAATAATGTATATGAGAAAATATGGAAAGGAGAAAAAAGGACAGAAGTAAGCCATAACATGTCCAAAAAAAAAAAAAAAAAAAAACTTAATATAAAAGGAGACAAAATAAAAAATAGGAGAAGGAGGAAGGGAGAGGAAGAGATAGAGATAGGTATAAATACCTAGGATATACGGTGAGGTTACGATAATAAGAATGAAGAACATATTAAGGAATTAGAGCAAAAATGAAATAGAATCGTAAGGGAAGCATGGGGTATACGAGAAAGAATATTTTAGGAAAAACTTAAGAGAAAAAAGGTGGATATTTGAAAGAATAGTGAAAAGTGTGTTGATGTATGGAGCGGAGGTGTGGGGATGGAGAGGTGGGAGAAACTGGAGTAGATAGAAGAAAAGTATTGGAAGTGGACACTAGGATTGGAGAAGGAAACGCCAGGTTATAGAGTAGGAGAGTAACTGAAATTGGAAAAATTAAGGATACAGACAGGTATAAAGAGAAGATAGAAAGCAAGAAAGAAAATAAGATACTGTATGAATGTTGGAAGGAGAGAGAGACGTAAAAGATAAAATATGGTGAAGATGGGAGAAGAAGATATTAAAAAGAGTAGGATATGCAAGAGAGGAAATAAAAGAAGAAAAGAGATGGAGGAAAAAGTATGGAAGAAGGAATAGTACAGAGAGATGCACAAGCACAAGAAAGAAGATCAAGAATTAGGGAAGAAAAATCGAATACAAAGAGGTAAACGTAGAACGAAAACCGAATTACATAACCAGAAGAATGGGATTGATGGATAAAAGGTTAATCACGAAAATGAAAATGAGTACTGGTGGAAGAACGAAGATAGGAGGTGTAGAATGTGTAGGAAAATATAGAGCATTTGACACGAGAGTGTAGTGAAAAGTGTTCCTGGGAGAGAAAGGTGAGGAAATTGAGTGGATGAAGAAGGTGGTCGAACAAAGAAATGAATAGAAAATAGACAAGGGGAGGTAGGATTCGGTTTCAAGCAGTGGTAACGTAAAGACGTGGTTTAGAGTGAGTTATAGTAATTGAATATTAAATGAACATTTTAAAATAGACGAATTATCGGTAAAGAATACAAATAGGTTTAATTAAGTGAAACAGAACGAGGACATAGATAACGAGTGGCGTGCGAGATATGATAAGCGTATCACGCGAGCACATTTTAGCGAATGTTTTACATGTAAAACTAATCAAATTTAAATTACGCTTAAAAGTTGTGAATAATTTTCGAAATTTTAAAACGATAAACTTTGTTTAATGGGGTATAAATTAGTAAAGTAATTAGTGAAGTGTTATCTCAATTACAATTAATCAACAAAGGTGGGAAATCTGAAACAATTTTAGAAAGAAAGAATTTATAGAAATGTCGGAATCGGAAGGGTCTAATACAGACACAAGAAAAAGAAGACAGGAAGAAGAATTGTATAGGTTATTAGAAGAAGTACAAAAATAGAAAGATCACCAAGGAAAGAGGAGGAGAAGAGAGAAGAAAAGGGAGGGTTTAGAGAAGTAGCAAAAAGAAAAGAAGACGATGACGATATGAAAATGATATGGAAAGAAATGTTAAAAGAAATAAAGGAAATGAAATTGGTGCAAGAGAAGAATAATGAGGAAATGAAAGAGATAAAAGAGGAAATAAAAAGAATGAGCGAAAAGTTTGAGGTAAAGTGCAAATACTTGGAGGAGAAGTGTGATGGTCTGGAAAAAGAGTAGAACTCTTAGAAAAAAAAGGAGAAGATGAAAAATTTGGTAGTAAAGGGGATGGAAATAAAGGGAGGAAAGTATGAAATAAAACAAGAAATGGAGGAGCTGATAAAGATGAAGCTAGGATTGGAAAAGAAAATAGAAGAAGCCGTGGAGATAAGAAAAGGTATAGTGATTATAAAAATGTCGAGTTTGGAGGACAAAATAGAGATACTAAAGAACAAAAGTAGAATGAAAGGTACCAAAATATACATAGACGAAGATAGGACAAAGAGGGAGAGGGAAATACAGATGAAGATAAGAATGGAAGCAAAAAAGTGGAGGAAAGAGGGTTTGATAGTGAAAATTGGATACAGGAAAATGTGGGTGGAGGAGAGAAGAAAGAAGATGGGTGGAGAAAGAGGAGAGGGATAAGAAAATGGACACAAAAAACTAAAAATTGAAAATGGGGAGGAGGGTAAAGAAAAAAAGGGGGAAAGAGGGGGGGGTAAAAAAAAAAAAAAAAAAAAAAAAAAAAAAAAAAAAAAAAAAAAAAAAAAAAAAAAAAAAAAAAAAAAAAAAAAAAAAAAAAAAAAAAAAAAAAAAAAAAAAAAAAAAAAAAAAAAAAAAAAAAAAAAAAAAAAAAAAAAAAAAAAAAAAAAAAAAAAAAAAAAAAAAAAAAAAAAAAAAAAAAAAAAAAAAAAAAAAAAAAAAAAAAAAAAAAAAAAAAAAAAAAAAAAAAAAAAAAAAAAAAAAAAAAAAAAAAAAATATCAAGGATAAAAAAAAAAAAAAAAAAAAAAAAAAAAAAAAAAAAAAAAAAAAAAAAAAAAAAAAAAAAAAAAAAAAAAAAAAAAAAAAAAAAAAAAAAAAAAAAAAAAAAAAAAAAAAAAAAAAAAAAAAAAAGAGAAAGAAAATTTTGATAGAACTATGTGAAGAGAGAGGTTGGACAATAATGAACGGAAATTTAGAAGAAGAAGGAAAAGGGGAATTTACATATGTGGGAGAAAGAGGCCAGTCAGTAATAGATTATGTGATTATAAACGAAAAAGTAAGGAGGTCATAGAAACACTAAGAATAGGAGAGGAGATAGAATCGGACCATCAGCCGCTAGAAGTAGTCATGATGGAAGAGGAGAAAAAGAGGTACAAGAACAAGAAGAGGTATGGAGAGAAAAGAAAGTATGGACTGAAGAGAGTATAAAAGATATAAAAGGAAATGGAAGAGGAAGTAAATACTAAAGGAGAGGTGGAGGAAGAGATGGAGAGAATTACAGCCAGGATGGAATTGGCAACAGAGAAGATAAAGTATAGATTAAGAAAACAAGAATTAGGGAAAAGAAAAGATTGGTGGAACGGAGAATGCGAGAAGGGAAAAAAGAATTAAGAAAAGGAAGAAGGAAATGGAAAAAAGGAAAGATAGAGATAGATGAATACAAAAGGTTAAAAAAAAATTTTAAGGGAATATGTGTAAAAAATAAAGAAGAACATAAAAACAAACCGAGATAAAGATTAGAGAAATTAAAATGAAGGACAGGTATGGGAATTCATTAATAAAAAGAGGAAAAAAGGAGGAAGGATGGAAGCAAATATAGATGAGGAAAATGGGAAGAACACTGTAAGAAGTTAGTAGGAGAGAGTGAAAAAACAGCAAGAAATGAAGAAGTTGGAAAAAAAGGATAAGACACAGAGAGGGTGGAATAGGAAAAGAAGAAATGGAGAGAGCAATAAATAAAGTAAAAAGGAAAAGCAGAAGGGACGGATGGAATACAAGGAGAACAATGGAGGTACATCGGAGAAGGAATGAGAGAAAAGTAAGAGAAGTATTCGAGAGAATATGGAAAGGAGAAGGGTTTCCAGAAAATGGAGAGAGGCAATAATATGCCCAATTTACAAGGGGGAGATAGGAAGAAAGCGAACAACTATAGAGGAGTGAGTATAATGAATGCGGGCTATAAGATATATGCGGAAATAGTTAGAAAAAATTGGAAAAGAAATAGAAGAAAAGAATATAATACCGGATTGGCAAGCAGGATTTAGGAAAGGAAGAGGAACGATAGACAATATATACATATTAAAGCACATAATTAATAAAGAGTTAGCAAAGAAAGGAGGAAAGATGTACGCAATATTTCTAGACATTAAAGCGGCATTTGATAATGTGGAAAGAGGGGGATTATGGAAAAGGATGGAGGAGGTAGGAATAAACAGAGATATAAAAATGCAATAGAGGAAATATACGAAGAAACAAGGTGTAGAACGAGGGTAGGGAGGAAGCTAGGTAGAGAATTTAGGACGGAAAAGGACTAAAACAGGGATGTCCGCTAAGCCCAATCTTATTCTCGATATACATTAGTGATCTTGAGGAGGAAATGGAAAAAATCAAGTAGGAGGAATAGTAGTAGGAAGGAAAAGATATGGGTTTTAGCTTATGCGGATGACATTGTGGCAATAGCGAGAAATGAAGAAGAGATGAGAGGAGTAGTTAAATTTATGAAGAAATACCTAGAAAATAAAAAACTAGCAGCAAATGTCGGGAAAACAAAATTATGGAATTTAAAAAGAAAAGGAAGACGAAAGGAGGTGAAATGGTGGTGGGGGAGGAGGAGGTAGAGAGAGTAGACAAGTATAGATACTTAGGTTACAACATCAGATATGATAACAAAGATGGAGACCATATAAAAGAGATGAAAATGAAAGGAAATAGAATAGTAGGACAAGTATGGGGGTTAGGGAAAGGATATTTGGTAAAGATATAGAGAAAAGGAGATGGATGTTTGAAAAGTTGGTAAGAAGTGTGGTACTGTAAGGAGCGGAGATTTGGGGTTGGAGGGAATGGCAAGAGCTGGAGAAGATACAGGAGAAATACTGGAGGTGGACGTTAGGACTAGAGAAGAAGACACCGGGGTATATAGTGGAAGAAGAGCTAGAAATAGAAAAATAAGGATACAAGCAGGAAGAATTGCAGTAAGGTATGAAGAAAAAATGGGAAGTAGGAAGGAAAATGAAATACTATATGAATTTTGGAAAGAGATCGAGGCACAGAAGGTAAAACATGGGGAAGAAGAAAGAAGAAAATACTATGAAAGAGTGGGATACGCAGAGAAGAGATAAAGAGAGGGGGGGAGAAAGATGGAAGAGGAAATAATTGCAAGAGATAAAGATACTCCAGAAGCAGGAAAGAAGGGCAAAAATAAAGGAAGGAAAATATAACGAGAAATACATAAAATAATGACAGACAAGACACCAAGGTACATAACAGAAGGAAAAGGAATGAATGAAATAAGAATGATGGCAAGGTTCAGAATGGGTAATGAAGAAAAAGAAAATAAATATTGGATGAGTGATGAGGAGAGATTATGCAGGTGGTGTGGGGATGAATGGGAAAATATAATACATATAAAAGAGGGATGCAGGGAAACAAGACATGAGGAAAAGGAATGGAAGTTACTACTAGGAGAGAAAGGGAAGGAAAACAATGGATGAGGGAAGTGTTGGAGAGGAGGAAAGGGATGGAGGAGAGGAAAAGAAAAATACTGAAAGTTTAGAGAAGAGAGGGATGGAAGGTTGAAGAAGGAAACAGGAATTAGTTGAATTATAATTTAATGAAATATTATGTTGTTTTTTGTTTATTTTTTGATATGGTAAAGGAAAAAACTGAATCTTTTGTTATAGAAATGTTTTAAGACAAAATAAATATTGAATTGACAAGGAGAGGTAATAAGGATAAAATGAAGAAAAATGTTAAAGAATTCTTTTATTGTTTTTTCTGTTTACTTTATTATTTTAAGAACCGTAAATTTGTAAAAACACTGAATCATAATAAATTGAATTGAATTATTGCAAACGACGTTTTTTCATATACTACCTTGCAAGAGAACTGCTTCACGGTGCCACATTTGGATTTATTGTGGTGAGTCAATTCACTTTTCGTTTTGAATTGTTTGCCGCAGTCGCTGCACATGTGATAGTCGCCCAATTTACCTTTGTGAGTATCGTTTATGTGAACAAAATATTCCTCTTCGGTGTCAAAAACTACGTCCCGGCATATTCTGCATTTGTGCTTTCTCTTCTGCAACATTTCGGAGAATAAAAATCAACAGATGCAGCATACAGAAAAAGTTGTAATAAATTCTAAACATTAAGTTATACATTACAAAACTGAAACAAATTAAGGACTCCTAAAAACTAATCAAGAGAGGCAAAAAACAGAAAAGAGTAATTATAGAATAAATAACCTACAATACAACTTATGTAAAGAAGGGCGCAATCATTTGTAAAAAAAATACATGACTTACAATCAAGAAGAAATACAACATAGTCTTGAGAGTTCACGATTTCAAACTTTTTAAATCAAGAGGGGGTGAGATTTAACGAATTTTCCAAACAGAACAAAGTAAATATAGAAAAAAATTCATAAACAATAAAATATATTGCACTGAAAGAGTTATTTTAAACAATAAAAACATTTATTTCGAATTAAAAATATTGATTGTTTAGATTTATAGTAAATTAAGTTATTTACAGGTTTCTAAAAAACCTACCTATAGTTATTTAAGTAAATTATTTGGGTAAACCATATTTTCTTTTAGTTGCAATAAAGATTTTGTAGGTGGACATTTAATCGAAAATGTCCTTTGATAAAGAAATAGTCGCGTGAGAGATTAAATTTATCAGTGCAGGTGTGAAAAACAATTTGTAACCGGAAGTGGGGGTCAAGGATAAAGACACTGAATGAAAGTGGGAAAAGAAAGTGAACTGATTAAATGAAACCCACTTTTCTATTTGGCACTTGAAGAGTCATCATGAATTTTATAAATTAAAGTTATATGGAATAAATTAATAACCGACGGATCAACATAATGTAAAAATAAAACAATCGAACAGCATGTAGTAGTTAAAACTTATTCTTTTAGTTGTAAAAAACGAACACAAGACCCCGAGGTTTATACGGACTAAACAATTTGAAGTTTAATGTGCATATTTTTTTTAAATAATTTGAGTGTGAGTGTTAAATAAAATAAATTTTTTTAATACAAATTTATATGCAACTATCGCAATATGTAAAGAAGGGCATAAAACTAATGATTTCTAAAAAATGCACGATCAATCAAAAATCTGTAACCATATTTAAGAAAGGCCCAAATTTAATAATGTTTTAAAACTAAGAAAATGAAAAAAAATCAAATGAATTAAAATAATAAAATGTGTGTTTATACATCTCGTGTAAAACATGGACACGTGTGAATAGTATAAACTAAGAAAACTGCCAACAATTAACTGTAACGACATGTGTGCGTTAAAGTGCTTAGCGCTATCTAAGCGATAGCTTTAATGCTTGAAACACACGTGTGTCGATAAAGCCAAGCATAAGAAGCGTGTGTTTCAAGCATTAAAGCTATCGCTTAGATAGCGCTATTCACTTTAAAGCACAAATGAATTAATTTTTCAATGCAAGAGGGCAAGTGGGTTATCAAAATCAAAAAATAAGACAAACTTTTTTGGAGGCATAATCGAATTACAAATTTACGAACCCAGTCAATCGTTTTCAAGCTCCCTTATTTTTAGATTTTTAACCAATTAATTGTCCCGATAATGGTGCACGAACTTAAATATAAAAAAAAAATTTAAAAAAAAAACATAATTTTTTTTATTTTCTTTTTTTTTTTTTTTTCAAATTTATGTGGGGTTTTTTTGTTAACACTTTATTTTAAAAAACTATTTTTAAAACATAATCTAATTAAAAATTTTCATCCCGTCAATCGTTCTCACGTTCTTTTATTTTTAGTTTTTAACTAATAAATTGGCAAGATATTGGCAAATCCGTAACTTTCAAAAAACTTTTTTTTTTTTGAGACATAATCGAATTATAAATTTACCAACCAAGTCAATCGTTTTCAAGCTTCCTTATTTTTTAGTTTGTTAACCAATTAATTGGTTCAATATTGGTGAACCCGTAACCTTCAAAAAATATTTTTTGGAAACATAATCGAATTGAAAATTTACGAACTAAGACAATATTTTTCAAGCTCCTTTATTTTTTTGTATTTACCCAATTAATTGGGGCGATTTTGGTAAACACGTAACTTTAAAAAACTATTTTTGGAAACATAATCTAATTAAAAATTTACGATCCAAGTCAATCGTTTTCATGTTCTTTTATTTTTAAGTTTTTAACTAATAAATAGGCGAGATATTGGCAAACCCGTAACTTTCAAAAAACTTTTTTGAGACATAATTGAATTATAAATTTACCAACCAAGTCAATCGTTTTCAAGCTCCATTATTTTTAGTTTTTTAACCAATTAATTGGTTCGATATTGGTGAACCCGTAACCTCCAAAAATATTTTTTGGAAACATAATCGAATTGAAAATTTACGAACTAAGACAATAGTTTTTCAAGCTCCTTTATTTTTTTTATTTACCCAATTAATTGGGGGCGATTTTGGTAAACACGTAACTTTAAAAAACTATTTTTGGAAACATAATCTAATTAAAAATTTACGATCCAAGTCAATCGTTTTCATGTTCTTTTATTTTTTAGTTTTAACTAATAAATTGGCAAGATATTGGCAAACCCGTAACCTTCAAAAAACTTTTTTTGAGACATAATTGAATTATAAATTTACCAACCAAGTCAATCGTTTTCAAGCTCCATTATTTTTAGTTTTTTAACCAATTAATTGGTTCGATATTGGTGAACCCGTAACCTCCAAAAATATTTTTTGGAAACATAATCGAATTGAAAATTTACGAACTAAGACAATAGTTTTCAAGCTCCTTTATTTTTTTTGTATTTACCCAATTAATTGGGGCGATTTTGGTAAACACGTAACTTTAAAAAACTATTTTTGGAAACATAATCTAATTAAAAATTTACGATCCAAGTCAATCGTTTTCATGTTCTTTTATTTTTAAGTTTTTAACTAATAAATAGGCGAGATATTGGCAAACCCGTAACTTTCAAAAAACTTTTTTTTGAGACATAATTGAATTATAAATTTACCAACCAAGTCAATCGTTTTCAAGCTCCATTATTTTTAGTTTTTTAACCAATTAATTGGTTCGATATTGGTGAACCCGTAACCTCAAAAATATTTTTTGGAAACATAATCGAATTGAAAATTTACGAACTAAGACAATAGTTTTCAAGCTCCTTAATTTTTTTTGTATTTACCCAATTAATTGGGGGATTTTGGTGAACACGTAACTTTAAAACACTATTTTTGGAAACATAATCTAATTAAAAATTTACGATCCAAGTCAATCGTTCTCATGTTATTTTATTTTTAAGTTTTTAACTAATAAATTGGCGAGATATTGGCAAATCCGTAACTTTCAAAAAACTTTTTTTGAGACATAATCGAATTATAAATTTACCAACGAAGTCAATCGTTTTCAAGCTTCCTTATTGTTTAGTTTTTTAACCAATTAATTGGTCCGATATTGGTGAACCCGTAACCTTAAAAAATTTTTTTTGGAAACATAATCGAATTGAAAATTTACGAACTAAGACAATAGTTTTCAAGCACCTTTATTTTTTTTCTATTTACAAAATTAATTGGGGCGATTTTGGTGAACACGTAACATTAAAAAACTATTTTTGGAAACATAATCTAATTAAAAATTTACAATCCAAGTCAATCGTTTTCATGTTATCTTATTTTTAAGTTTGTAACTAATAAATTGGCGAGATATTGGCAAACCCGTAACTTTCAAAAAACTTTTTTTTGAGACATAATCAAATTATAAATTTACCAACCAAGTCAATCGTTTTCAATACGGTTCAATTATCAATTGAAGAATAACTTATGTGTAACTAACATTGATTCGTTGCTAGGGTTACGTTTATTACAAACAGCGATGTTTTCAAGGCAACTTGATCTCCAGAAAAAATAAGTTATAAATTCAAAAATCTTGAAAGTGGCTGAATCAAATGCCAACAAATTATATATATTTGAAATCAGAACAAAGAGATCTTTCATTCAAGATAATATACAGAGTGTTCCATTTAAAAATATATAACTCAAATAATTTTTACAATGTTGTGAAATGGATTTTTTATTTCCTCTATTACCAAAAGATTAAAAATTAAAAACTTTTGTATTTTTAAGTTATACAGGGTGGTCCACCGGGAACGCCATCGATAGATTATAGAAAAACTGTACATGGGAAAAATTTGAAAATTTGGTAGTATACTAACATCGACGGAGGCAGTTCCCCTAAAATATTTTCTAGATGGTGACACTTCCGGTTATACCGGAAGTATGTGTCAACTTGCTTATTTTAAATGGAACACCCTATATATTATTCTATTCAAGCACCATTATTTCGCATCAAAAATAAGGTTGACTTTGTACAAGGTTGTCTATTCAAAAATGCATGGTTTTCGAAATATTGGCAATTTAACTTTTTTGTTGCACAAATGCTATTGTATTTCTTTTAATATGAATGGTTATTCCTAGTTGGCCATGATGGCGTTAGAAAACAATCATCTGTCAAGGATATGTCAAACTGTTAAAAATTTTCAATAATCATGCCGGGACGCTTAAATTATACAAACGAAGATTACTTAAATTTATTTATTATTTATGGACAATGTGATAAAGGTATATTAAGAACATGTGTTACAGTTAACTGTACCGACTGTGAGTGTTAAAGTGCATATCGTTACCAAAGTGATAACTTTAAATGCTTGAAACACACGTGTGTCGATAAAGCCAGGTGTTCTTTCGTTGCGTGTGTAATGCTGTACAAGTAATTACTTGGCTTTATCGACACACGTGTGTTTCAAGCATAATAAGTTATCGCTTTGATAACGATATGCACTTTAACACTCACAGTCGGTACAGTTAACTGTTGGAATTTCTTAGTTTGATACACACAGTTTGACACATCCTTGACAGATGATTGTTTTCTAACGCCATCATGGCCAACTAGGAATAACCATTCATATTAAAAGAAATTAATAGCATTTGTGCAACAAAAAAATGTTAAATTGCCAATATTTCGAAAACCATGAATTTTTGAATAGACAACCTTCTACAAAGTCAATCTTATTTTTGATGCTAAATAAAATAAAATTATAAAAACATGGTGCTTGCATTTAAAAAAAATGACTTTTGACGTGTTTTTGAATTTAATTTTAATCCTTTTTTTGATCGCCCTGTATTAATTTATTATCAAAATATCGACATAGCCCACTAAAATAGGTCCCCTGCTACAAGAAAACCTATTCCAATTAAATAATTAAAAGGCATTAGTATAGGAAAATTTTATAATTTTGTTTAGGCCTGAAAACGTCATTTTTGACATAAAATTTAAAATAAGTCCAAAACAGTTAGACTTAGGTATAGGACATTATACACAAAATGTGTCTACAATTTTGTGCAAAATCCAAAAATATAATAATATATAGGATGTTCTATTTGAAATAAACAACTTGACACCTACTTCCGGTATAGCAGGAAGCGTCACCATCTTGAAAATATTTTAACGGAACTGCCCCCGTCGATGTTAGTATACTACCAAATTTTCAAATTTTTCCCATGTACAGTTTTTCTATAATCTATCGATGGCGTTCCCGGTGGGACACCCTGTATTTATGTCAAGTTTTAATGTAGTGTTCCAGGCCACCAAGCGTTATTTTGCCGTATTTTGATGTATACTGTAAAAAAAATTTAAATGAAAACTAGGCCTTCCCAGCCCAACTTTCATTTCTGTCAATTTTTAGGTTATATTTATGTCACCTTTTAATGCAGAGTTCCACGCCACCACGCGTTATTTTGCAGTACTTTAATGTACAGTGTAAAAAATGGGCCTACTCAGTTTTTATTTGCACACTCGTTACATCCAACATCAATATAAACTGTATAGTGTGAGGATTTTAAATCAAGTTTTCTATAAATAATTGAATATCAGAGAAATGAATTCAAAGATTCCTACCCTTTTAGTGTGTCTTTTCACTTTGTGAATTAATTTATCTTCTTTAGAAGGAAAATATTTAACACAATGCTTGCACCATAACTGTGCCTCGCCCTCATGCATGAACTCATGTTTCTTCAACGTCTTGGCATATTTAAAAGTTTGACCGCAAGCACCACAAGTCTTCTAAAAGAAAATATCAAGATGATAAAAAATTACATCAAATTCATTACCTCCGAAGGTGTTTCCAGACATAATCTCTCATGGTTTTGCATACGAACATGCGTTTTGTATTCTTTCCCACAATTTGAGCAGAAAAATCCTGCTTTTATTTTGTCATCAACCGCAATTCTGTTTTTATTTTCATTAGTGTCGTTAGGTTCTTCTTTTATTTGAATACTAGAAAATACGTCCAAATCATTCGGGTTCATTTAGAAATAAGTTAAAAAAATGTGTTGTTCCTGCTGAAATAAATTTATAAACAACAACACGTGGTATATTGTCATTTAACTACACTATTAAAATCAATATAATGTTTACGTTTATCTACACTGCTAAATGTTTAGTCGGACATTTTGAAAAACGATACGCGATGTTGCCGGATGCTTCATTTTTAGAATTTAAAAAGTAAGTAGTACTTTAAAAAAAGATGAAAGTTCTATACTAGTTCTGTTTTAATTTACAAGTTGTCAACACAAAGAATACGTTCCTAAAAATTACTACAACTTTTTTATTGGTTTACGGAATACTCTATATTTTTTTCTTTAGTAGAACTTTGGGTAAATCGGTAGAATGTAATAAAAATCAGTATTAGTAGATAAGTAATTTTTAGGAACATTTGATTTTTTTTCAATATTTGTGTTGGCTATTTATAAAGTGAAACAGAACTAGTGTATAACTTTTCTCTCTATTTAACGTTATAGTGAAATGTGCTAATGTTTAGACTAAATACAAAGTTGCTGAAAAGTAACGCACCAAGAGATTATCTTTGAAACGGATAAAGCGAATTTTAGAGCAAATGTCAATTGTTTTTGACTTCAGCGTTTAGCTTACAACCGCCATTTTGAATTTTTAAAAATGGCAAGAGACGTATCACAAAAAAGGTTTTTTTTCTTTTTCCAATAATAATAATAGCTTGTGTCACTTTAATACAAAATGTCTAATAAATTATTAGTTTATTTTCTAAATTATAAATTAATAATAATAATAATAATAAGTTTATTGTTCTATCGTACATTACTAGTACATAAACAAAGAGTCTAACACACTGTACTGTAGTATATGAGCTTGTAGGTTTCTAATATAATTAAACAAAAACAATAGTAGACATTGAAAATGTCAACAAATACTTCATCATTATTTATGTACACATATTGTCAAAACTGATACTTGATATGGCGGTGAACTCAAACGTACCCAATGACGCGAGCAACTCATCTTACACAAAATAGAGGTATAAGATAAAAAGGACTTAACAAAAAACTAAATAGAAGAAGTGGGGGGAGGAACAAAAGAAGAAAAGTGAGATTAAAAACAAGAAGAAAAATGAGAAAAAAATACATTAAGCAAAATCTTATTTTGGAATGTAGTAGGAGTAAAAATAAAGGGAGAGACTTTTTGAGAATTGGGAATACATAGAAAAATCTGGGATAGTAGGATTAGTAGAGACATGATTGGGAAAAAAAATTTGACAGAAGAGTTTGCTTGCAAAGTGCATTCTCGGAAAGAAAAGAGAAGAAGAGTAGAGCAAAATGAGGTATAATTATGGGAGTGAAGAAGTGACGAGAAAGGAGAGCAAGAACATATTTAGGGAATAGTAAAAAGTTTTATGAAGGATACGTAAAGAGAAAAGTATACGGTATTAACAATAATATATGGAAAAGAAATTGAGCTGACAAGAAAAATATACAGGAAATGATTGCTGGAGACTAAAAGGAGAAAAATAATAATAAAAAGGGATTTTAATGCTAAGACAGGGAAAGAAGGGGGTTTGCTAGTAACAAAGAAGAAGAGTGGCAATGAATAAGAAGGTAAATGGACAAGAAAGAAAACGAATAGAAATGTACGACATAAGAGGATGGACAATTTGAAAAGGAAACCGAGGTGGGAGCGCTGGGGGTATACATACATAAGAGGAAAAAGAGTCGGTAATTGATTATGCGATGGTAAACGAAACGAGTTTAGGGAGGATAGAAAACTAAGAATAGGGGAAAAGAAAGTCCAACCATCATCTATTTTAGGAATAATACTAAAGTAAGAAGAATGGGAAAGAAAGAGGTATGAGTGGAATGAAGCATAAAAAATTTGGACCAAGGAAGGAGGAAATAAGGTACAGAGCAAAAATGGAAGAACTACAAGACACAGAAGAAGAATAAGTAAATAAACAATTAAAAAGGGTAGTACAGACAATGGAATAGGTAGTAGAAAACAAAGATACAGATTCAAAAAAATAAAAAAGGAAGAACAAAGAATAGTGAAACTCAGGTAGTAAAGAAGAAGTGAAGAAGAGGAAGGAGAAGATTAAAAGAAGAAAAATAGGCATAGAGGAATTGAGGAAGCTAAAAACCTTCAGAGAAGAATGTAACGAAAGAAAAGAAGAAACAGGGCAGAATTTAAAGAAAAGTTAAGAACATATAAGAACCGAAGGAAAAGCATGGAAAATTATGAATAAAACGAGAAACAAAATACAAAAAATACAGAAACGAGGATAGATGAGAAACATGGATGAAATACCTGCCGAGGACTGCAGAGGAGAGAAACAAAATCGAAAAGGATATAGAAATGGAAACGTAAAAAAAATTAAGAGGCGAGAGAAAAATTAGAAAAGAAGTAGAAGAGGTAAATGAATAAAGTGAAGAGTGGAAAGGGACAGACGAAACACAAGTGAGAACAATGGAAATACACAAGAGAAGAGATTAGAAGATGTTTGAGGAGGATTTTTACAAAAATTTGGAGAGGAGAGAAATTTCTAAAGGAGTGGAAAAATTACGCCTGATTTACAAGAAGGGAGAAAAGAATGAAGTAATAAATAGAGGAGTCAGCTACTATAGCTAATGTCGGATACAAATTCTATAGGCATATACTAAAAAGACAGCTTCAGGAGGAAATACAAGAAAAAAGATAATACCTGATTGGCAAGCGGGAGGAAAGGAAGGAGGACAAATGGATAACACATTGAAACAGGTGTAGTTAATAAACAATTTCAGTTTGAGAAGAATCAGACAAATTGCCATTGAAATTAGTGTTAAAAGGAGAGGAAGAAAAGGGGAAAGAAGGTGAAAAAGAATGGAGGGAGAGAAAGACGGAAAGCAACATAATGAATTATAAAACAAGACTAGAAGAAGAACAATAGACAGAGGGGGGGAGAAAAGAGAAATGGAGGAAAAGATGAAAGAGGGAAGGAAGAAAGTGGTGGGCTAGAGAGTGCGCGGAAGCAAAATAGGAAGTAAGGAAGGGATAAAAAAATGGAAGAAAAGCTGATGGAGATAGAAGAAGTTAAAAGCAAGGTATAGAAAGGAGTGCACGAAGGCAAAGAAAGTATATAAGAACAGAAGAGGAAATAAAAAAAGCGATAAAAAAATAAGAAAAGATGAGACTGTGGGGGTACGGATGGGAGACGATGGGAAGATGAGAAAATAATGAATAAGATATAAAGGGAGAGAGAAGTTACCCATCGAATGGAGGGAGGCAGTAATATGCCTAGTACATAAGGGAGGAAAGAAGAATGAAATAAGGAATTACAGGGGAATTAGATGCGATATAAGATAAGAACAATAGACAGTATATACGTTTTAAAAAATATAGTGAATAAGGAATTCGAAAAAAAAGTGGGAAAGTGTATGCTTTATTTTTGAACATTAAAGCAGCTTTTGACAATGTGGACAGAGAAAGCTTATAGGAACTGATGAGGAAAAAAAAGGTAAGAGAGGATGTGGTGAGGGTTATAGAAGAAGTATATGAAGAGACAAAGTGTAGTGTGAGATTGGGAAGGAAATTCAGTGAAGAGTTTTGGACAAGCAAGGGATTAAAACAAGGTGTCCACTTAGCTTAAGCCTATTTTCTTTATATATAGGAAACGTGGAGGAGACTGTTCGCATTTTTCTTAGTTTTTACTATTCACACGTGTCAATGTTTACACGAGATGTCGCAAGACACACATTTTACTATGTTCATTGCTCCACGAGAGCTAAAGAGACCAACCGCCGTCTTGTACAGTCGTATACCGCACTTAAGTATACACCTCTGATGAGCTCACAATAAGAGCGAAATGCTGCATCAGGTGTTCTTTTGTTGCGTGTCTGCTTCTTTACAAGTTATCTTGGCTTTATCGGCAACGTGTGTTACAAGCATTAAAGCTATCGCTTAGATAACGCTTTGCACTTTAACACACACTGCCGTTACAGTTAACTGTTGGCATTTTTTAAGTTTATACTATTCACACGTGTCAATGTTTACACGAGATGTCGCTAGACACACATTTTACTTATTAAAATTTTAATGTAAATTAATATAGGTACATACAATGTTTATGTCGGGTATAATACAAATATATTTTTATTCTTATTAATAATAATATAACATAAAATGATTGAGCACAAATATAGAAAAAATATACTAATACTCAAGACCTATAACACATACAAATAGTTTATAAACACAATCTTGACGATTAAATACCTTAGTTATCTAAATCCTAATGTGTTTTAATTATTGAATGAATTAATGACATTGAAACTCCCTTAGCACTGTTTTCACAGGGTAAAACTATACATTTCGCAGTCACATCAACAATATTCCACATGTCAAGTTGTGTAGACAAATTGGAAATTACATAGATATCTAAATCAGCCGAATTAAAAGGGTACGTATACAGCGATTCATACGAATTGAATGTTTTTACCAATATTTTAAATTGGCTATCACTCATAAGTACAATATTTTCAATTTGTACAACCTTTTTTTTTAACAATACAATAAGAGTCTGCTCGAGGATCTGAATTTATAGAAAATACCAAATTTTGAAAGCTAATTTTTTTGAATTGCTTGCAACCGGGGTTGATATGCGGCAAAGACCCCAAAACGTGTTCAAATTGGGGTACGACAGTGGTACTAGATTTTCAAGTGTGTTCATCAACTAAGGAAAATGAGTTGCGTTCTTCTAATCTGTTATGAATATCTTGTAAAGGGTGTGTAGTAGATTTTATCATAGATTTAAGTATGTATTCCCAAGTAGTTTTCGAAGGTAAAAGCTGAAAAATTGTCAAGAACTCCATACTTTTTAACGTCCTCGCTAAGGTGGCTCAATATATGTAAGGGAAGGTGGGGAGGTTTAGGACATTTTCACTTACTTTTCTGTTTTCAGAGCGTACATGGCACATACATTAGAACTTTTGATTTTCAAACGAAGGATATATATATATATATATAAGGTTACCGAAAGAACTAAAATTTGCTCACTCATATAATTTCAAATAGAAAGAAAATTAGTTCAAAGAGCATAGTGCAAACCGTCCCATTCCTCCTGATGGCAGGTGGAATGGAAAAAATTGGCAGGTGGAATGGGACAGCTATACGAAAAGCAGTTACTTTCTAAGTAAACAAGGAAAACAAGAAAAAGTTGATTTATAAAGTTTATATTTGATATTAACTATGCTATTGAATTCTTTGGAATTTTGACAAGTTTATTTCAAAATTAACCGACGCACCCGTTCTTTCTGTGGCTTTCCGGTTTTCTGTGGTTCTGGAAGCTTCATAACAATGTTCTCTGCCTTGATAGAAGCAATATATTCTAGCATGAGCCAAACAAAATTCATCTGCTGGCCGTGATTTTTGCGAAGAAAATTAACATCACACCATCCTTCATTGTTTATATCATTCATAAGTACACCCACGTAATGCACAGTTTTTTTGGTAGCAAATCTCACAACTACAAAGTCACCAGTTTTAACTGTTGCTAAATCAAAATCAACCTGATCATTAGGATCCGCTTCATCAATATCATCAGATGAATCCTGACACACGTCTGAGTCATCAGATTCTGTTGAACTTTCTACAAGCACCTTTTTTAAAATTTTGGCTCTTGAACTAGGAGTCTGCCGCTTTTGATCTTCGAGCAGCAATTCGTTCTTCTCTGGGGTATCGGTAAGTATACGAGTTTTTCCTCTCTTCCTACCACGTCCATCAGTTTTCCGGGGACCTGCTTTCGGATATGGCCGAACCAATTCAGGAGACAAATATGATGTGGTGCCACTACTTGTTGTAGCACCATCATCTACAGGTGTGGAAGATGTAACATCATGTTGATTATTTGAAGACCCATTGGGGTCAGGACGATCGGTTACTGCCGACATTAAAAAATCGGCTTCTGAAAATGTGTTTGGCTCGAATGGCCAGATTCCGGTCTTCTGAAAAGCCTTCAGAATGTTGTTTTTCGTAAAAGTTAAATTAAATGCTTTGTTAGAAAGATCAGCAACATTATAAATTGATATTGTCTTCCCTGCATTGCAAGTCATCCACTCATTGCAAGCTTGGCTATAATATGTCTTCAGTGGGCCATATACAGCCACGTCTAGGGGCTGAAGCCGGTGACTGCAATGGGCGGAAAAGTTATCAGATACACACCATATTTTTTCCTCTTCAACAACATCTATGTTTACATGACTGTTGTGATTATCAAGGAACAACACTACAGGTTCCTCCTTTGAGCACTTAACATGAGCTATGAAATGCTTTAGAGCTACAATGAAATTTTCTTTTGTAATCCAACCACTAACGTGAGCTAGTCCAAGACTTTCCTGGGGTCCATTTGTCAGCATGTGATCTTTGAAAAATTTACGAGGAAAGACATTTGCTGGTGGGACGGTATTCTCGGCTGCATTGATGAAACACAGCATGGTCACAAGTTGCCCTCTTTCTGCACTCGTTATCTGTCCAACCTGCTTAAGACCCTTCTGACAAATTATTTTTGAAGGATTATGAACTGTTGGCATGTTAGTTTCGTTGCAGTTCCATATCTTGTCAGCAGAAAAGTGGTGTCGGTGGTAAACTTCTGCTATATTCTCATAAAACTTATCAACGTTGAATTTATTGAAGCTCGTTGATCGACTCAAGCTTGTGGCCTCGGGTGTTCGAATTGAAAGTTCACGGTTCCTCGACATGAATCCATGGAGCCATTCTTTACCTGCAATTTCATTCTTCCTCCATGTTTCTGGTATGGCACAGGATAAGGCAACTGCAAATTGATATGCGAACTTACGGGTTTGAGTTGTAGTTAATCCATAATGCATTTTCGAAGATACTTTTAGATATTCAACTAATTGACTCTCCTGGTACGTGGTAAATACTTGTCTGATGGTTGTGTTAGGTTTATACGAGTAGGGCTGATCAGGATATTCTCTGGCCTTCTGTACATGGCGAGCCAAAGCTGATTTTGACATATTGAAATACGTAGCTATTTGGCGAACAGAACCTCCTTGAAGAACCTCTGCGATTGCATTTCTCAACTGCTCTTCGGTTGGTCTTACTCTATTAGTCTTTTTAATCCACGAGCGGGGCATTATACTCGACTGAAAAATAATGAAATAAAGCATTAGTTGCAGAAAGTATTGCAGTTTGAGTTTAAGATGTATTCACTTGAAAAGCAACTCATTCAAACAAAACATTGATAGAGTAGTAGTATTATTAAACTTAGGCAGGAAGTTTGGGACAGTCCCATTCCAGCTGCGATGCTAAGTCTCAATCCTCCTGCCAGTAGTTCAAATTTTAAAACCACAAGCAGCCACATGAAAAGTTAGGAATAACATGTTTCCTTTAGTGGCTTAAATAGACCTAATCAAACATAATTCACTGCACATGATTCAATAAGACACAGTGAAAACATTCGAGCAAGTATTGAATCAACAAATTTTTGCAAATACTTACTTGATTAAGACGAAAACAATCACTTATTAACAGAAACTAGAAAAATTTGTGCACGCCACTTGTACTTCACTGACAGAATGGCAACATGTAGGAGTACCAACTGTGAATTTCCAAACAATAAAACATAGCGGGAAATACTAAATTTTGAACATGTCCCAATCCTCCTGCGTCCCAAACCTCCCCATTCTCCCCTACATTATAAATTAGAAATGATTCTTTATAATGAGCTTCACAGTGCTTTACAAAATGGATTAAAAGTTTACCTGCATAATCAGTGCCAAACTTTTGAAGATGATTGTTACCAGTAAAAGGATAGTAATTCCACTATGAAATAAAAGAAAGTGCTCATATATAGCAATATCAATTTTATTCTTCAATACGAAAGGACCCCAATATAAAAGAAAAGATCAAAATTCGGTTGCTTTCCACCTATAGTCTGTATACTATTGGCGCGGAGTAATAAATCATAATTGCTTGAAATAATTCTTTATTTTCTTGTGAAAGCGGTACTTCTACGGTTAAGTAAAAACCAATAAATTCTAACCAAAATACGATCATTGTGCCGCTCTTGCAGCATATCGACTCATCTAGGGTCTGAGAACAATAGTTTAATCTGTGTAAACACGTTGCCATCAGCCCAGGTACTGACGAAACGAGAATCATAGCCGTAGATGTGGGTATTATACCAAGATACAAAAATAATGGTATATAATACGTAAGAAGTAAAATTTGTAATGTGATCTACTATACAAATAAAATAAATAACATATAAATAATATATGACATAAATATAAAATAAAATAGTAATGCAGATATCGTCAGTACATTTATTACAATTACAATTAATTTGCGGGGACCGATTTTAGGCATCAAAAAGTAAATTTGGCTCAATTATAAAATTATGTGGTTGTCATGGAAACTTATCAAAATGAATAGATAAAAGTAACAGGCATAAAATGTTCATTTAAATAACAAGACATTAGTAGGTAAAATAGGTATATTTAAAAATAACTGACAATACTCACTCATGGTTACAATAAATGGTGTTTAGAGAGTAGAACACTGTTTCAGGCACATTACGCTTGGTCATTTAACTTTCTTCCTCGTCTGAAATTTCCATTTCGGAATCAGAATCGGCGTCTTGTGTGTTTACTGATATAATAATTGGCTCCAATGTTATCTCTACTAAATTATCCAGTTGCCAACATTTGTCTTCTTCCTTAACGACATGAGATACACAGTTCTTCCATCTTTCAGGTGTTACTTTGTTTAATGCATTTTCCAGAAGTTTTTCACGTCGTCGAGTTTAAAAGTGGTATTGTTACGAGCGACTTCACCTTTTACTTGAGCCCAAACCAAGGTAAGGTGGTAAACGCAGTACTTCAATGCCCCGATTCTTTGCCATTTCGTCAATAACACGACGTATATACTTATTCTTATGAACTTTAACAATATCCAATAATTCTCTTTTCACCATGTCATCCTCAAAAGTTATATTCTTAACAGATAACCAATCTATAATTTCTGCTTTCCTCCAAGCGCTGGTAGGTAAATTTTCGTATGTTCGTGAGTGGTAGCTGGCGTTGTCCATAACTATTATAGATCCTTGGGGTATTCAAATCTAGCATCTGCTCAAAATATTCTTCAAACACATTAGCATTCATGTCTTCGTGGTAGTCGCCAGTTTTCTTTGATTCGAATTCTAACAAACCACCATCTACAAAGCCATCTTCATTGCCAATATGAGTAATAATTAACCGTGTTCCTTTCCCAGAAGGCGGTCGAAATCCTGTCGATAGCCCTTCTATAAATCCTTGTCGAGCACTCGTAACGGTATTATCATGCCATGTTTTTTACGGTATGTCCTGCATTGATCCAGGTTTCATCCAAATAGAATATACGCCTGCCTTCACGCCTATATTTTCTTATTTCCCGAAGATAATTTCTCCTCCATGTAATAATCTCTTGTTTTCAATTAAAACGGATCTTCTATTTATCTTCTCCCAAGTAAACTTCAACTTGCGAAGAAGTTTCCACAGTGTTCTACGACTCATTTGGGGTAGATTTTCATCCTCATTTACTGCTAGTAAAATCTTATCGATTGTAGGAATCTCTTTCCGTAAGTAGAACGAGTGAACCTTTCTACGGACAGAATTCCTCATTGCATCATCTAATTCCATCGGGCGCCGACCAGGAGATGGAAGTGGGTGAAGCACTTGTCCCAAATTTTTTCTTTCCCTCACTAGTTTATAAATGGTGGATTTTGATATTCCCGTCATTGCAGAACATAATCCTACAATATCATCGACACTTTTTGCAGGGTGTTGACATCGAACAGCGTCATGCACATTTAAAATTATATTTTTTCATTAGCAGATAACGCACCACTTTTAACACGTTTTGCTGGTGAAAAGTTTTCCATTTCAAAATTATTTGCACTAACACACAAACAAACAAACAAGCCGATTCATTGCTAATAACAAACTAAACATATTTTTCATTTAGAAAGTATACGAAGCCCTTCGGTCAAACAACTAATTATCTGTAATCTTTCGCAGAAATTACAACCCGTCTGCCGTAATGACTGCGCTAACGACCCCACTTTACCTGATGATAGATAATCCAACACACATTTTGACGCTAAAGAATAATTGTTTTAAAATTACTTTATTTAGCTATATCGATTCTTAATTGTAATAATAAGAAACAAACCACATAATAGTAATAATTTTTTTTGAAATATTCCACAGTTTAATAAGATACAAATAGATTCATAACTTTTGTAAAACTCAGTATACGTACCTATATAAAATTAAAATTTAAAATAGACAAATTGAGAAACGACACATTTGTCATTTATCGATTTTAGAGTTTAATTTTATATTCAAATACTGTGTTTTACAAAAGTTTTGTATCTATTTATATCTTATTAAACGGTGGAATATTGCTGAATTAAATTATTTACTATGATGTACAAGCGCGCATGACGCGACTAACCGGGGACTTGCGGTAAGACCTTGATGGGTAACGGTCGCTTGTGTTTTGTGTGCTACCCTTTATGAGTTGTTATTAATAAATAGTGGTAAAATTAAATGTTTTATTTATTAGTGAAGTAATAGCAAACACAATAAGTTCAAAACATAACAGTGGCGACGAGGATAAAAAAAAGAAATAAAATAGTAAGTGGGTATAAGAAACGTGGCAAATGGCGGCTCTGCAGTACGGTGCAGTTCCGATTTATAACTACGAAACGGATGACTGGGACATTTATTCCGAACAATTGAGCAATATTTCACCGCAAACGAAATAAATGAAGAAAAGTAAAAGTGGCAATTTTGTTAAGTTCGGTCGGGGCCAATACTTATAAAATGCTAAGGGATTTAAGTTATCCAAGGTTACCGAAAGAAAAGAAATTTTCGGAAATCGATTCACTTTTAAAGGCGCGTTTCAGCCCACAAATATCGGTTTATCGAGAGAGAAGGAACTTTTATGAAGCTAAGCAAAACGACGAAAGTGTATCAGAATGGTTTGCAAAAATTAAAACTTTATCAGTTAACTGCAAGTTTGGTGATCAATTAAACAACGTGCTAAAAGACAAGTTTGTGGCAGGATTAAAGCAGGGCAAAGTATTAGACAGACTGTGCGAAGAGGATGAAAGCAAAAATTTAGAAGATATTGTGAAGGTTGCAGTGCAGAAAGAAGCATCCATGAAAGCCTGTTCCGGAAACAGCGGAAATTCATTCAACTACGTGGCTAGAAAATCACCAAAGCGGAGGTACCAACAACAAAGAAAATTACCAGCGTAGCCAAAGCAAAAGCGATGAAGTGGAACAGACAGAAGGTCGATACGGCAACAACGCAAGATCGTTCGCAAGAAAAGAAAAATGGCGGAAGTTGTAAACATTGCGGCAAATCACACGCAAGTAAATGTATATTTAGTAATTATATATGTAATAGATGCAACATAAAAGGTCATTTAGCGCAAATTTGTACAAAAAGAGGTGGTCGTTACCAAAATTACGTAGAGATAGAAAACGAACCTGAAGTAGGCACTATTTTTAAAATCGATCCTTGCGTGAAGGAGGAAGATAAATTTAAAGTAGACGTAAATGTTGAAGGGAAACTGTTTAGCATGTCCATAGATACAGGTGCGAGTGTAAGTGCATTAAATATCGAGTCATATAATAAAAATTTTGTTAACAAATTCAAATTGTGTAAGGACAATCTTATATTAAAAATTACAACGGAGGTACATTCACGCCTGTAGGGTTTATAGTACTAAATGTCACGTACAATAATGTTACACAAAAATTAAGTTTTACATTGTAGATACCAAAGGGCCATGCATTTTAGGTAGAGATTGGATGAATATGTTCAATGTATCAATAGGGATCGCACAACACGTTAATGTAGATTTAGAAACTCGTAAATTAGTAGATGAATATAATGATGTATTCACTGAGAAGCTAGGTAAGTTCAGGCATAGTAAGATATCGTTACAGTTAAAACCAAACGCAATACCCGTATTCTGCAAACCTCGCATAGTTCCCCTGGCATATAAAAAGAAGGTGGAATCGGAATTAGTGAGACTGCAAGATGAAGGCATTATCGAACCTATTCATACTAGTGATTGGGGCACGCCATTGGTAACCGTGTTGAAACAGAATGGTGAGGTTAGAATATGTGGAGATTATAAGTCAACTGTAAACAAGAGTATTGTGGAAGTAAAATATCCTTTACCATTAGTCGAAGAAATTTTTGCAAAGCTGCACAACGGAGAAAATTTTCAAAATAGATCTAAGCCAGGCTTATAATCAATTTGAATTATGTGAAGAAACGAAGAAAATGTTAGTATGGAGCACCCATAAAGGATTATTTCAAATAAATAGGATGCCATATGGGATTAGTCCGGCAGCAGCAATTTTCAAAAGCATATTGAACAGTTGTTCCAAGGAATGGACAATGTGAGTAATTTTTTAGACGATATTATTGTTACAGGAAAAAATTCAGAGGAACATATCGCAAATTTAAAAAGGGTATTTACAAGATTAAGGGACGCAGGATTAACAGTACGCAAAGAAAAATGTTTCTTACTGCAAGATGAGGTGCAATATTTAGGCCACTCTATTAGTAAAAGGGAATCTCTAAAACAGAAGACAAAGTGAAAGCTATAACAAATGCATCACAACCAACGAACCTAAGAGAAGTGAGGTCATTCATAGGAATGGTGACGTATTATCAAAAATTCATACCCAACATGGCAACGGTAATGAAACCTATTTATAATTTGTTAAAGAAAGATAGGGAGTTCAATTGGAACCTAGAATGCGAAAAGGCGTTTCAAGAAATAAAGAACAAAATGGCTTCAGATCAAGTGTTAGCGCATTTTGACCCTAACACGCCGGTCATTTTGACAACAGACGCGTCAAATACAGGAGTGAAAATGGAGATGAGCAGATGATAGCATGCGTATCACGGACATTAACGAAAACTGAGAGTAATTACCCGACTATACAAAAAGAAGCTTTAGCAATTATATATGGAGTTAAGAAATTCAGTCAGTATCTGCTGGGAAGGAAGTTTATTCTAAAACAGATCATAAACCGCTATTAACAATTTTGGAGAACATAAAGGAATTCCAGTATTGCATTCAAATAGAATGCAGAGATGGGCCTTGTATCTAACCAGTTTCAATTATGAGATACAGTACGTCAAAGGAAAATGCAACCCAGTAGCAGATTATTTATCAAGAACGACAGTAGAAGCGCAGATGGAGAATCAACATCACGTAAGCGTTTTGAACTTTATGGAAGGACAAGAAGAGTGGCCAATAGACAGTGAAATCGTAAGGTTCGAAACATCAAAGGACAAGGAGTTAAGAACTGTTTTGAGGATGATTAGCGAAGGATGGTCAACCAAAATAGAGGAGTATTTAAAACCTTTTTATAGGAGGAGAGAAGAATTAGTCGTTGAAAATGGTATTCTGTTATGGGGCTACAAAGTTGTAATTCCAAGCATTCTACGGAAGCAAATGTTGAATCAACTGCATGGAAGTCACCTAGGCATTGTAAAGATGAAATCCTTAGCCAGAAGTTTTATGTGGTGGCCAAAATGGATGAGGAGGTTGAAGAAATGGCAAAATCATGTTTACCTTGCTTGTACAACAAGGACGCACCATCAAGATCGGTTTTAACGCAGTGGAAATTAGAAAAAAGCGTGGAACAGGGTACACGCAGATTTCTTAGGTCCTATAAAAGGAAAACAATTTTTAATTGTGATAGATGCTTATAGTAAATACCCAGAAGCGTATCAAATGAATAATATATCTGCGGAGGAAACCGAAGATAGACTTAGGGAGTGTTTCTCGAGATTTGGGATACCGCAATATTTCGTAACAGATAACGGAACTCAATTCGTATCAGGGAAGTTGAAGCAATTTTATGATAAAAAACGGAATCGAGCACGTAACAACACCAGTGGGGAATCCACAAAGCAACGGACAAGCCGAAAACTTTGTGAAAACTTTCAAAAACAAAATTAAAACAGCTTTGACAGATAATAAAAATAAAGACACAAAGCTAACCACAATAGTAAACAGATTTCTATTTGATTACAGAACTACAAAGCACTCGACAACGGAGAAACTCCGATTAAATTACTGATGGGGAGAGAGGCTAGAACAAAGTTAAACTTACTAAAGGAAGAAACCGGAAAAGGAAGAGAGAGGTACACGAAAGGATGAGGAAAGCGCAAGACTTACAGAAAGAAGCTTACGGCAAGAAAACAGTAAGAAAGTTCTTAAAAAATCATCTAGTTTTAGTGAGAGACTATACTCAACCCAACGTAAAAAATGGCGGCGAGCGAAAATTGAAAAACAAATAGGACGAGCAACGTACCTATGTAGAACAACTGAAGATTCGTTATGGAAAAGACACGCCAACCAAATTCGCAAGATAGGCAGTTATAGCCAGAACGAAACTGTGCGGGGAATGCAAAAATACTTCGGTAACAAAAAAGTAATGCGGAATCACATGTTATTTCCGGGTATTGTAAAAATTATCGAACAATGTTGTAGCGCCTGCACCTACTAATAACCTAGTAACTAACGGTAGCGTAAGTAGCGATGTAAATAGAGAATTAAGAAAACCTGTTAGAGAAAAAAAGATTCCTGTAAAATATAAAGATTTTGTTGTTACAATGTAAGTGTAGGGGTGTGATGTACAAGCGCCATGACGCGACTAACCGGGCACTTGCGGTAAGACCTTGATGGGTAACGGTCGCTTGTGTTTTTGTGTGCTACCCTTTATGAGTTGTTATTAATAAATAGTGGTAAAATTAAATGTTTTATTTATTAGTGAAGTAATAGCAAACACAATAAGTTCAAAACATAACATTTACTATAAAAAATAAATTCCACAAAGTAAGGATTGAAACAATAAAAGAAACCACATAATAATTTATATCAAGGTAGATTTTACTATTATAATATATTTACCTACTAAAAATATGATTTTCCAAACGTATCAGGTACCTACGCCACTGCAATACGGGAGATTCGATAATTCTGACAGGTTTATTACTCCGCGCCAATAGTATATACTGAGTATACTTAAGTCAAATAAAGAAGAGGTTTCCTGTTAAATTCTACAGGTGCATTTTTTTTAAAGTTTCTAAAGAATCTGATAATATATTTACTAATCGAGTTGGAATTCTGATGGACAATGGTCCATTTACCCACGAAGACAATAATTTTTTTGTTACTCCCAAGCAGACGCAATGCATATAATCAATTGGAAACGATGTCACCATTCCAATTGATGGAAGTTTCATTAAAGGCGAAACACCTAAATGGTGATTTTCATCGAGTTGTCTTAAAAAAGCTTTACCAGATCTTTTGGGAGCTGAAACTGATTTAAGAACAACACGACCATTAATGTAACTCCAGTATTCAGTACATTTCTCACATGAAGCGTAACCACTATGAGATTTAATACACTTAATATACGCACGTGCGGGGGCTTCACATATAAAGCTGTGAATACTAACAGTGTAAAACTTTTCATTAAATTTGAAACCATTTTGAACAAGATTATTCTCAACTAAAATGATACGATTTTTTAAAATGTTTTCTAAGCCAACGCTTAAACCAAAATGACAGTATTCGCCTGTCTCTAATTTTGTACTTTTAATTTGTTTTGGAGTTCGTAGTAAAGTTCTACAATCTAAAGGTAATTCCGGGTGAAGAAGGGATAGTATATGTAATATCTTGGTAACACTTGACTGAGTTACTGATGATGTAGTTGCCCATTCTCTTAAATTGTGAATTAAATATGTATTCGCAGAAAAATCAGTAGCTAAATTAGGAGTTGGAGTGTCCAAAATAGTATTATAATTTGTGATAGTATCATTGTTAAAAGAACTAACAGTTTCAATTTCATTAAATTGATTACCGCTTTCACTAGAAAATACATCATGCATATTTGTTGAATCAATAGAAAAATTGTTTCTATCTTTGGAATCAACATTTGTACTTAATGAACTATTACTATTATCTATGAACTGTTCCTCACCAACATTTTGCATTTCAAGTAGTAGGTCATGCCTTAATTTTTGTGCCCCACGGTATATTTGGCTCCGACCAACCGATGGTTTAACTGCCTTCTTCATTCTTCCGCTTCTGTTCCTCTATTTTGCATCTCTGAGGGGCATGCTTAAGCCAGATTTTCACGGCATTTTCAATTTCTTTTTCCGTTGCTTCTGGAGCTGCTATTTTTAAGGTACCTAAAGAAAGTATTGTAAGTAAGTAATTACTTACAAATAATAACGCTCCTTAAACGAAGGTCATTAAATGCTCTTTTATTACGTTTTCCTAAAAAACTGAATAACGTAGCCAATTTATTTGAGACACAATGTTTTAGAACATTGTTCACTTTTCCGATAACATCACTTCCTCCAAGAGTAGATAGATACAAAATACAAGTTAAATAACATATCAACATTTAGTCCTAAGAGTACTCTAATTTACCAAGCGAGCTGAATTGTTCTTATCAGCAATGCAGTTTTCTAGAGATCCCAAGTCCCTTTCATTATCAATAGGTAACAGAACAGGTACATCATCCGGTAGAAATTGACTCAATTGATTAGACAGATTATTCCCTTTATTAAAATGTTCCAATATTTTTGTTATTTTGTTCTATTATTGTTTTATTTTGATGTTGTATTTCAACCAGTAATGTAATTAATCTGTTATTGATTGGATACTCTAAGAAACAGTAGAAAATAATTACATTTAGATTATAATTTACCTGGTTTTTCCACATTTCCTTGTGTCAAATTGTCGTTTGTCGGAGATGAAGTAGAAGTTTGCGATTCATTACAAAATAAACTCTTAAAAATGATGTACCTGAATGAAACAATGATGAGCGATAAATATAAAAGCACATGCAACATTCTTACTTGTAGGTGTAGAACTTGAATTTAAAATTGGTTTCTTTAGTGGTGGAGGACGTGGAAGGCTACTGCAAATATTCTCATCGTCACTAGAATGGTAGAGTTTTCTAACAGGTACACGATGTCGCTTATATTCAATTATACGTGCATCAGCTTCGCTTTGAACATCTGATGTTCCTTCAGCACGTCTTAATTTATTTTTAACTTCATAATAATCATCTGTTAAATATAAAACAAAACATTGGTGTGACATAAATAATGAGGTCAATTTTATAAACTTACCATATTCAAAAAATACTATAGTTGAGGAGGAAATAAAGATGGAAAAATTAAGAATACACTCAGGGAGAATAGCAATGAAATACAAGAAAGGTATGGAGAAAAGAAGAGATTGTAAAAAAGTGTGGAGGGGAGTAAGAGATGGAAGGATAAGGTGCAGACAGGAGGCTGTATTACAAAAAAGGGAGATATGCAAGGGAGGAGGTGGAAAAGAGAAGAGGAGAGAGGGAGGGAATAAAAATAAGAGAGGAAATTGAGGAAAGAAACTAAGATATTCAAAAGCAAGAAAGGAGGAGAAAAATTACAGAGGGAAATAATGGTAATATAATAATATGAGGAGCTAGTGGATGAAGGGATACCGAGGTATTTAAAGGGGGGGAAAGAGTTTAAAAAAGAAAAGAATAGTAGCGAGGTTTAGATGTGGGAATGAGGAGGCTGAAAATTTCGGTACTGGTTGGAGGATGATAGAAAGAAGTGCAAGAGCTGTGTGGGAAAGGGTGAGAGAACTTGAAACACTTAAGTCGGGAATGTGAGAAGTTAATGGCAGAGGGGAAGGAAAGAGGGGAAATATTAAAAGAGGGAGGGAAATGAGTGAGATGGATGGAGGAGGTGATAAAAAGCAGGGAAAGAATAATAGAATTAGAAGAGGAAGGGAGAGGAAAGAAGTAATTGTGTTATAATTTAGAGTTAGTAGAAACGGAATATATATTGTATAGGTATAGTTTTTATAAGTTGTAGAATAATATTGTAAATACTGAATGTAAAAATAATTAATTAAATACATATATAGGTACATACATACAGGAAAAGAGGAGGGTTTGTAAGAGCAAGAGTTAGAGAGGATAAAAATGAACGGAAAATAGATATAGAAGAGACAAAGATACACAAATTCAAGAAAAGGCAAAAATAAAAGAAGAGAAGTATAACGAAAAATACAAAAAAATAATAGAACAGATGTCGGTGTATTTAAAAAATAAGAAGACGATAGGTACATGGCAAAAAAATAATAACAAGGTTCAGGTGCGGAAATGAAGAAAACGGGAATGAATATTGGTGGAAAGACAAAAGAAGAAGAAGAAGTGTAAAATGTGCGGAGAAGGGTGAGAAAACATAAAGCATATGTTAAATAATTCTGCGGAGCTCAGAATAGAAGAAAAGGGGCGAAGAGTGGATAGGTGAAAGAGGGGAAGAAGAAGAATAGATGAAAACAGTGTTGATAAGAAGAGAGTTAATTGTTTACTTTTTCTTGTAAGTGTAAAAAGAATCTAATCACTTGTTATATATGTGAAACAACATAAAATGTCGAAGTACCTACTATAAAATTACAATTTGAATCTGTGAAAAAACCGTAGCTATATAATTTCACAAAAATCATGAGTTTATGGTTAACAAGTGCGTCAATCAGGGCGAGATTTCCAAGCTTACGAAGGATGACCTGTACTTCTATTTACTCTGAAATATTTAGTAGGTACATAACCTTTTCATTACATTACCTAAGTTAAGCAACGTCCGATGTGGTCGCAATGTGAATAAATCATTCAAAGGACTGACAATCTAAACTATATTAAAATTTTTATTTATCAAATTTAATTATATATAATTAAATAAACTATTATCACAAAAAAGCTTAGCTATTTACAATAATTTTATCTCCGTGTACTACAGAATAGAATCCCAATTCTTTGCATTCGTCGTTTAGTGGAATCTCAATTCCGGCATGATCACCACTAACATACGTTAAACTGGGCCTCCGATCTAAATGGAAAAGTCGTTGAGCCAACATAATTAATCTTTGAATTAAAATGGTCGGGGGTAACTTTTTCGAGATGGTCACGCCTTCATGGACAAATTGAACTTCGATTAAGGACACTTTTATAAGATTTGATTTCACCACCAGCTCGGATTCTTCTGGCGGTCCATACACTGAACAAAAATAAATTAGAGTAATAGGGCTTAACCGTAAATGACTTACGCTTGACCAATTCTTCATAGCGATTGTGCGTTTTAAGAAATTGCGCCTTTTTATCAGGATTTTTTTGAGCTAACAACCAATCGAGGCCGTATTTTTTGATGTAATCATATTCGGCCCCTTTCCTTTCTTCGATTCTCAAAAGAGCACCGTTAAACGTTTGCAAATTACCAATTCTAGCAACTATCAACTGAATGCATGTGGCGTAACTTTCGGTTTCCATAACAGGATTCTTTAAAAACCGTAAATCGTCTAAGAGAGGTAGTTTGTTTAGTTCCCCAATACATTCCCACTACAAACAACAATTATTGCTAAAAAAACTTAGAGTTTAAAGACTCACATCCCCTATCAAGTTCCTAGAAATCACCAGCTTTCGCAAGTTCCTGAACAAATTGGTTTCATCGAAGCTGATGGTTGAGATGCCAGTATTTTCTAAGTTGAGATGTTCGAGAGACTTTATTTGAGCTAATTTCGAGACTTCGTTCCACTCTCTGATCGGATTCGCCTCCAAGTCAAGTAGCTTCAAATTAACAAACAAACCGTCAGGAACATCTAAGAACGTGATGTTATTCAAAGGTACTCGCAACTCTTCAACATTGGGAAATATTTTGCCTAAACACATGACTGTGTCCCAATTCAATCTCATCAAGCTGCAGATTAATGCTTTTAAGTTCGGGAACTCATAGTTATCATAATTAGATGAAAATGACATTAAGTTCTCACTGAAACAAACTGAAAGCGTAACATGTTTTATAAATATATTTAACGAACCTAACGTTTAACCACTGAAGGTGCTCCAAATTCATACACATTTCAAAAATTGTCGTCCAATTAGTGAATAGATTCTTAGAAACATCTAGTTCAACGAGATTAGGGCAAACTTCTTTCAAAGGCGGTCCCTCTAAATTGGCGGTGTTCTGCAACCGCAAATTTATAATTTTCAACCTCTCAAATTTGCTGCAAAATACCACAAATTACTTTTAAGAAAAGAATAACTTCCCTTTATTACCTCTGCCTATCATACACCTTCTCGAAACCGACTAGCTGTAAGAACGGTGCATTTAGACTCTTCTGGATGCTAAAAAGTTCTTCTTCCGATAATCTTTGCGTCGCTTCAGCGCTGTAGCCATACCGAGAAGTGATTGCTTTCACAACTGATCTACCGACGTGCACTTTATCCGGTCTTATGAATGACGCCGATTTATCACCTCTACAATTATGAAGTTGAAGTCGATAATCAAAAAGCTTTGGTGCACAAACCGAGCTATGAAATAACTGATCCCATTAAGTGTACCGTTATGCTTGCCCCTATTACAGTCGTCCCATTCGACTCCAAGCCAAGTGTTGATATAACCTTCGACAAGTCCTATGTATCTTACGGTCCCCAAATAGCCACCACATTCGACTCTGTCCCCGATATTAGGTGTTTTCATTGTATTCATTTCATTTTTTATTTTAATTACCATAACTTTTATCAATAAAGTAACAGTTGGTCAAAAACTTAGGTTAGGTTTTACAAAGCTAGTATAAACAATTATTCGTTTTTTTCTATAAACTTTTGATAGTTTTAAGTCACAATACATGATAATTATAAATAAATTTTGAATTGTATTCAATTTGTGACATTTTCAATCTAGATATTTTGGATTGTTGTCAAACTTTGGCAATTATTGGCAACAGTGCATCTTTTTTTGCCATAAAATATTTTAAAACCAATTATTTATATGCAGTAATTAATATTAAATAAGAATAAATAATTCTAAGCAAATCATCACCTATCAAAAACAAATATAAATAGACCACTAACGTGACAGAGTAGGCACTTTCGGTTGCCTAATTTGAATTATTTCTAATAATTTTACCATTGATTCTTTTACTGCATTTATCTATTAGCTATTGTTAAAATGATGTAAGATTTTGGCAACTGCATTTATTATTCATTTTAAGTTACTTTCTTTAAATTTGTTGCGTCTATTAATATTTAAAAAAAAAAATTACACAAAAATGATAGACTACGAACGTTGCCAAATTGCAATTTTAGTTGCCTATACATGTATATTTAATTTATTTAAACTTGAATACGAAGATATATTATTAATTCATTTCTTTTCTCTGCAGTTAATTTAAGAGTTTTTTGGGCATCATTACACATTATTTTAATGTGTTACTTCTGCATACTACAAAAAAAAATCAATATGACGTCACAAATTAAAAATTTGAAAAGAAAAATTGTTAATAATTTGGATCATTTTACTGTAAAATCCATTATCGTTGCCATAATAATAGAAATGTTGTTTAATGCATTGAAATGCATTAAATCAAATTATTAGGCTTTAAAGCATGCACATAGGCTACTAAAAATGCAGCATTTGCAATTTTGGTTGCCTATTTATATTTCCATTAAATATGGAATAGCATTGTAAATTATTAATAAATTTTAAATCATGTTCACTTTTTGACATATTTTTTGTTGCTTACTTAATATGTTTAAAACGTTGAACATGAATCAAAATGTAATAAGTCGACAGCCGCGCATTTTGTATTACTACAATAGTGAACTTAATACTCGAGTTCTCTCACTCCTGATAAGACCCAAAAGGACGAAACATCTGTCGAGTGATTTTCGCTGTTTGTTTGCAATTCTATACCTAATCTCTTTCGAATTTACAGCAGGCAATTCGAGATTGTTTTTTAAGCCAACGCTTACTTGGCGATCATAATCGAAGAATCGATTCTTGTAACCGCTTACACATCTGACGACAAAATTATTTTATTGCAGATCACTTTTCGGACGTGCTACGTTAGCAGGAGCTGCACTAGATGTCCAACATCTTTATCTTTTGAAAAATAATGTATATGATTAACCGCCAACGGAAAAACCATTGCTTAATCTTTTAATAATCTTTCCAATAAAAAAAAACAACAACGTCTTGATATTTTTTAGCGCAAGTGTGATAAAACTACCGTATTAGGTATCCTAGAAGAAGAGCTAAACGAAGGAGATAAGGATTGACTGGAGGAAAGAATTGAAAACAAAAAAAAGAAAAGAGGGACAAAAAGTAAGGAAATTGAAGAGAGTATGCGATAACCATATGTAGGAAAGCAGATAGAATTCCAAAATATTTCACAGAGAGTAAAATCATGGAATAGAAGAAGATGAAGAAAATGTCTATAGATGAAGAGAAAATGTGCAGAATGCGTGGAAAAACATCGGTCTATTTTTTTTAATACTTTCAGTTTTTTCTTCTCTTGTTGGTAGAATTGAATCAAAATCAAATTCAAAAACAACATGTAACGTAGAACAACTCAAACTAACAGAAAAAGAAGAAAGAACAAACAGAAGGAACACGAAAGTGAGAATAATAAATGATCATCACTAAATGATATGTAAAATTACTTACGCCTCAAGAGTGTTTAAGCAAATAATTCTAACGGAAACAAACATTATTCAAATACTTCTACCTATATGTATTAGTGTATTGAATAATTAAATTAAAAATTAAATCAATTTACCTCTTTAGATTGTTTAAACAAACTAATAACAACTAGGTTCAATTTAATTCAATTCAATATTTATTTTGTCTTAAAAAATTTCTATAACAAAATATTCAGTTTTTTCCTTTACCATATCAAAAAATAAACAAAAAACAACATAATATTTCATTAAATTATAATTCAACTAATTCCTGTTTCCTTCTTCAACCTTTCATCCCTCTCTTCTCTAAACTTTCAGTATTTTCTTTTCCTCTCCTCCATCCCTTTCCTCCTCTCCAACAGTTCCCTCATCCATTGTTTTCCTTCCCCTTCCTCTCCTAGTAGTAACTTCCATTCCTTTTCCTCATGTTTTGTTTCCCTGCATCCCTCTTTTATATGTATTATATTTTCCCATTCATCCCCACACAACCTGCATACTCTCTCCTCATCACTCATCCAATATTTATTTTCCTTTTCTTCATTACCCATTCTGAACCTTGCAATCATTCTTATTTCATTCATTCCTTTTCCTTCTGTTATGTACCTTGGTGTCTTGTCTGTCATTATTTTTATGTATTTCTCGTTATATTTTCCTTCCTTTATTTTTGCCCTTCTTTCCTGCTTCTGAGTATCTTTATCTCTTGCAATTATTTCCTCTTTCATCTTTCTCCCCCCTCTCTTAACCTCTTTATCTCTTCTCTCGCGTATCCCACTTTTTCATAGTATTTTCTTCTTTCTTCTTCCCCA
The DNA here is from genome assembly GCA_030710515.1 of Abscondita cerata. NCBI lineage: Eukaryota > Metazoa > Arthropoda > Insecta > Coleoptera > Lampyridae > Abscondita > Abscondita cerata. The sequence continues at coordinate 366,031 of JALBCR010004788.1, read as the reverse complement.
TATTTTACCTTCTGTGCCTCGATCTCTTTCCAAACTTTATAAAGTATTTCATTTTCCTTTCTACTTCCAATTTTTTCTTCATACCTTACTGCAATTCTTCCTGCTTGTATCCTTATTTTTTCTATTTCTAGCTCTTCTTCCACTATATACCCCGGTGTCTCTTTCTCTAGTCCTAACGTCCACTTCCAGTATTTCTCCTGTATTTTCTCCAGCTTTTGCCATTCCCTCAACCCCAAATCTCCGCTCCATACAGTACCACACTTCTTACCAACTTTTCAAACATCCATCTCCTTTTCTCTATATCTTTACCAAATATCCTTTCCCTTAACCCCCATACTTGTCCTACTATTCTATTTCCTTTCATTTTCATCTCTTTTATATGGTCTCCATCTTTGTTATCATATCTGATGTTGTAACCTAAGTATCTATACTTGTCTACTCTCTCTACCTCCTCCTCCCCACCACCATTTCACTTCCTTTCATCTTCCTTTTCTTTTTTAAATTCCATAATTTTTGTTTTCCCGACATTTGCTGCTAGTTTTTATTTTCTAGGTATTTCTTCATAAATTTAACTATTCCTCTCATCTCTTCTTCTTTTCTCGCTATTGCCACAATGTCATCCGCATAAGCTAAAACCCATATATTTTTCCTTCCTAATACTATTCCTCCTACTTGATTTTTTTCCATTTCTTCCTCAAGATCACTAATGTATATCGAGAATAAGATTGGGCTTAGCGGACATCCCTGTTTTAGTCCTTTTTCCGTCCTAAATTCTCTACCTAGCTTCCTCCCCATTTTCGTTCTACACCTTATTTCTTTGTATATTTCCTCTATTGCATTTTTTATATCCCTGTTTATTCCTACCTCCTCCATCCTTCTCCATAATCCCCCTCTTTCCACATTATCAAATGCCGCTCTAATGTCTAGAAATATTGCGTACATCTTTCCTCCTTTCTTTGCTAACGCTTTATTAATTATGTGCTTTAATATGTATATATTGTCTATCGTTCCTCTTCCTTTCCTAAATCCTGTTTGCCAATCCGGTATTACATTCTTTTCTTCTTTTTCTTTTTCCAATTTTTTTCTAATTATTTCCGCATATATCTTATAGCCCGCATTCATTATACTTACTCCTCTATAGTTGTTCGCTTTCTTCCTATCTCCTATCACTTCTTACAGTGTTCTTCCAATTTTTCCCCATCTATATTTGCCTCTATCCTTCCTCCTTTTTTCTTCTTTTTATTAATGAATTCCCATACCTGTCATTCATTTTTAATTTCTCTAATCTTTCATATTCCCTTAAAATTTTTTTAACTTATTGTATTCATCTATCTCTATCTTTCCTTTTTTCCATTTCCTTCTTCCTTTTGTTAATTCTTTTTCCCCTTCTCGTATTCTCCGTTCCACCAATCTTTTCTTTTCCCTAATTCTTGTTTTCTTAATCTATACTTTATCTTCTCTGTTGCCAATTTCATCTTGGCTGTAATTCTCTCCATCTCTTCCTCCACTTCTCCTTTAGTATTTACTTCCTCTTCCATTTCCGTTTTATATCTTTTATACTCTCTTCAGTTCATACTTTCTTTTCTCTCCATACCTCTTCTTGTTCTTGTACCTCTTTCTCTCCCTCTTCCATCATGACTACTTCTAGCGGCTGATGGTCCGATTCTATCTCCTCCCCTATTCTTAATGTTTCTATGACCTCCTTACTTTTTTTGTTTATAATCACATAATCTATTACTGACTGGCCTCTTTCTCCCACATATGTACATTCCCCTTTTTTCTTCTTCTTCCAAATTTCCGTTCATTATTGTCCAACCTCTTTCTTCACATAGTTCTATTAAAATTTTTCCTTGTCCGTTTATTTTCTTATCCATTGATATCCTATTTCTTATCTCTCCATTTACCACTATTCCTCCCTCCTCTCCTATCTTAGCATTCAAATCTCCTCCTATACTCAAATTGCCTTCATCCCTTTCTTCTATTGCCTTTTCTATATTTGCTTTTGTTGTGTCCATTTTGTTTCCATATATCGTAAAAATATTATACTTTTCCCCTTTTTCCGTCTTTACTCTAATTTTAATCATCCCTTCTACATTTTCCTCTTCTATTTCCTTTTCTATTTCCAATTCTTTTCTTACCCCCACTATTAGTCCTCCTTTTGCTCTTCTCTTTCTCTCTTTTCTTTTTGCATACTGAATTTCCCATACATATTCTTTCGGCATCTTATCTTTCCATGTACTCCATTCTTTTCCTCCATCCAAGTTTCTACTAAACCTACTCATTTTAAAACCCTTTATACAGTTCCAAAAATCTACACCTTTGTTTTTTATCCCGGCAATGTTCCAAAATAAGATCTTATTTTTTCTCTTTATTTTTTACAACTAGGTACTATATGTTGATTTAGTAAAGAAAGGAAATGGGATAGTAGGACAGTTGTGGAGTTTGAGAGAAAGGGTAATGGGAAGGGAGATGGAGGAAAGAAGATAAATAAGTTACTAAAAAACGTGAAGATGTATGGGAAAGAAAAATGGGGGTGGAAGAAATGGGAACAGATAGAGAAAGTTCAGGAAAAGTATTGGAGATGGACATATATAGGATATATAGTGAGGAATAAAGTAAAATTAGAAAAAATAGGAATTTAAACAGGGAATAGGGCAGTGGCATATGAAAAAGTAATGAAGGAAAGAGAGGAAAACGAAATATTAAGATGTTGTTAGAAAGAGTAGAATAAAGTATGGGCAACATTATAGAAAGTTGCATTACAAAAGAGTAGAATACGCAAGAGGAAGTGGAAAGGAAAGAGAGTAAGGAGGAAAATTGAGAGTGGAAATAGTACAAACGGATAAAAACACACAAATCCAAGAAAGAAGAACAAAGATAAGAGAAGGAAGGTACAACTGGAGATATGGAGAGATAATAACCGAGGGTGTGTCAATGTATATAGTAAGGAAAAGAAATATAAAAGAAAAGATAAGGATGGTCAGGTTCCACTGTGGAGAAGGATGGGAGAACCTGGAGTACATGATGAGTGGATGTGTAGAGCTAAGGGAAGAAGAGAGAGGAGAAAAAAAAATCTGCATAAAGGTGGTGAGGAATTAGAGAGAAGAGGGAGGACGAGAGAAATAGAAGAAACAAAGAAGGAAAAATAGCATGTGATTTATTTAAATATGATGTATTTATGTAAGGTGGAGAAAAATAAGGAAATTATTTTGTTATTTTTAAAAGACAGCAGTAGTACTAACTACTCTAAAAGTGAGTAATGACTCACTTACGTCACTTGTCTAAAAACCTCAAATATTCAGTTTGTTCTAAATGATTAAATTTCTAATCATTTTATCAACAATTAAGATTGACATAAAACTGTTTGCGTCTCAAGAGTAGTAAGTAACCAATTCTAATAATTGATTATATTTCTCAAATTCTTATGTATTTAATGAAATGAACGTTTACATCAATTACTTTTTTGACATTTAAGAGAAGCAGAGAAATCGATGATCGGAATTGTGAAGTTTTATGATTTATTATTAAAAAAAATAATTAGCATTGAGTTAAGTGAAGCGTGTCGCAACCTGACAAAATATACTCATAATAAATAATTTGAAATACTCAAGCGTCAGTATATTTTAGCAATTTAAACAAACTAAACAGCAATAAATATTACTTTATTATTTTAACCTGGAAAGGGCAGTTCGTGTTTGTCTGCAACTATAATGATGATAAATTACATTGATAACACTTTCTGTACTTTATGAGTTTTCGTGATTCTCTAATGTCAAATTATATAACGATGTGGTTATATGAATTAAGCAAAAAAAAGTATAACTTGCGAAATGTATACAAGATTTTTCGGTGTTTTCTATTTTGTTCAGCATATAATATCCGCGAACTCGAGTTTTCGGAAGATCTCAAGTTCAGTGTTGAAAGTGAAGTAGGTATTACCTAATAACCTTCGATGTCATTTTAGCGGCTTATTTCTAAAAGAGATATTAAGTCAGAGGTTGGGTTGTAAAACAATTAAAAATGACGTTGTCGCCCTATAATCCGTTGGAATGTGGTACAATAGATTTAAAATGCATTATATATTGTATCATTTTCTCGTCATCATCATTTTTAGTCATGAATTAAAAACGGTCTAATGACCAATATTTCAATCCCTCCCTGGTTATGGTTAATTTTTGTTTAATTTTCAACTAGATAATTGTGACAACAATTATTACCTACGATGACAGTAAACGCAAAATTTAAGTTAATCCGTGACTAAAATACTGGGCGTAAATCGGTTGGTTGAACCGGTTTTACTCAACAGTAGAAAATTAAACAATATGGAGTATGGACTTTCTTCATGCTGATTTCGGTTTGGAAAATTTATATTTATACATTAAATTGCCACCAAGCATTTTTTCTTTAATTACTTTTCACTCCACAACTAACATAACATACATTAAGACCAGTGGCGTAACGTTACTCAGCCCCCCCATGATTGTCCCCGGCCCCATCACTCCTTCAGCACCTATCACCATACCCCTAATTACCCATCATCTTGTATCTCCTTTTATTCATTATCAACGTCAATTCTATAGGCTTACCTCAACCCTCAACTCAACCATTATTATTTTATATGACTGTCTAACAATTCATTTGTAGGTGAAACATAGTACCTATACTCCATTCACTATTAAAAGCACAAAGTAGGCCTTTGTTTCATTATCATAAGTTGGCAGCAATTTCTATATTAATGTTCTGTGTCGATTTTTTAATTCAACGTTGCCGAGTCGATCCGCGCCCGTACTTCATTCTTTAGGATTTTCAATTTTGACAGTCGCAGTTCTTGTGATAAGATAACAAGATATAATAGATTTAAAAAAAATAGATATTTGTAAACAAAGACTTAGTTTTGTAAGACAGCGATGATCTGACGGTGGTTGATGGTCTGGTGCTACAACAATATCTTCTTCTGCCTTCTAGCTTTCTTAGCAGCAAATGCCCTTATAACTTCATCCAAATCCACCTTTTGGCTCTTTTGTTCTCTATACTTAATAACGCGAGGCTGCTGAGTCTTTCTTGGGCCATGGTATTCCGTAAATAATTTTGATGAGCTTTAACTTGAAGAACGATCGCTCCGCACTGGCGACTGTCACTGGTAAAGTCAGGAAAGAAGAAACGCTGTGCATAAGTCCGGGAAGCTAGACGTCATCCAATAATTTCCGGATCGATGACAACTTCGCAATCTCTGGCCTTAGAGCTATTGTAAAGGCTTTCAATTGAGAACAAAGGTCAATACTTAAATCTTCTTCGTACTCATGTACAAGAATTTTCACTTGTTTGGTAATTTCTGCGTCTTCTTCTTGTAACAAAACGCTGGAGACAACACTGAGAAGAGTTTGCTGACTTCAGACATTGCCTCAAATCTCAAGTTCAACTGATAAATTACTACGTCGAGTCGCGCAAAAACACACACTTTGAAGTTTCTTTCACTATCCAATAGTCGTTCATCTTGGCAAAGCTCGTCAAAGTGTTTTTAACTTTTCTATTTCTTTTTCATCAAACTCGGGGCTAACTCCCCCATTTCTCTGAAAGTGTAATGGCAGAGGTTTTATTTCTTCAAAGTTATTTTTCATATTGATTAGTTTTTCTTCTGCTCTTCCTAACTGTGAAGCTGCCTGAAATAGATCATACCCTTCGTGTTGAAGGTTTTTTGATACTACATTAATAGCTTCAAGGATGTTTGTTTGAATAACGACTTTAAAAACGAAAGAAAACTTCTCAAGCTGTTTCTTTAATCCCATCGCTTCGGCTCTTTCTTTGGGTTTTGTAGAAATAACAATTAGTTTAGCCAAAGCTTTCATGACATCTACATAGCAGTGGCTAAGCGATTTCAGTGAATCAATTCTTGAGGCCCATCTGGTGGGGCAAAGCTTCTTTAAAGATCGAGAAGACGAAGCGAGAAGGTCCCATCTTTTGCTGCTTTGACTAAAAAGACAAAGATTGTTCAAGGATTCCAAAAATGAAACATTTTCAGGGATACTGGTCATGGCATCATTTACTACCAAATTTAAATTGTGTGCCGCACAGTGCACAAATTTAGCAGTTCGCTGTTTTTCCAAAATTCTGGTTTTTACTCCAGTGTAAGCTCCAGACATTGTAGCTGCGCCGTCATATCCCTGTCCTCTGCATTTAGTAAGTGGGATATTATTCTCTTGAAGACTAAGTAGAATTTCTTCTTCCAATCCACCTGCTGATTGATCTTCCACCACTTTGAACCCTAAGAAACTCTCATTTATCACCAATGATATAGGTTTGCCTGAGGCATCTTTAGGATTGTCACATATCTAATTATCGTGGACAATTGGTCTTTCTTGGTGATGTCTAGAGTGGTATCGAGGATCATTGAATAAAACATTGCATCGTTGATATCTCCCACTAAATCGCTCTTAACCTTATCACCTAGAACCTGAATCAGTTCATTTTGTATGGTCGGGCTAAGGTACTTTTGCTTTGTATTTTCATTCAACAGTTCATGTAACACGGGATCATATTCTGCTAAAAGTTCCATTATTGCCAGAAAATTGCCACTGTTAGTTTTTCCTATCTGTTCTCGATGGCCTCTAAAGGCCAAGTTACATGACGCAAGAGTAAGTGTTACATTAACTATTCTATGTAACACTTTGTACCATTGGTTGTCTCCTTTTCTATTTCGTTTATGAAACTAGTATCGATTGTTTTTGTTTTACCCAAAAATTAAGGGTGACACAAGCTTCTAAGTGAGAACTGCTATTTTCGTGCTCTTTGATTCTTTTCGCAATTCCTTCCCAGTACCTGACACCATTAACCCAGTTATTGTGGTAGTGAGGTGAGGATCTGTCAGCAAAAAGCCAGCATGGATGGCAGTACACGTAGTCTCCCATTAAAGAGTAACATAGCCAATCTCTCTGAATACACATGCCGGTCTTAGTCCTTATTTCATAATATGCTTTGGAAAAATGCCTATTTTTCTGTTTCGGGTCTTTTGGAAAGGGCCCATGGGTTTGCATGGGCCATGTCGTACAATAAACTGCTTTGTGAAGTCATCAACGTTTTTCTGTGAAATGGGCCCGGTCTGTGGGAAAATATTGTTTGAATTAAAACTAGTAACTGGCTCAATGTTACATTCTGTTTGTTCAGGCTCTTTAACCGGGCCTGATGGAATTTCTTTATTTCAATATCTCGGTTTGTGCTACTGAAACTAGAACAAGGCAATACCTCAGAACTAGATGGATCTTCATCAACAAGAACGACCACAATTTTCCATTGGGCTTTAGATCCAAGTCAGTTTAGATGTTGAAGGTGATAAGTCGGAACTAGAAAAACCGTCACCAGCAGAATGATCAACATTTTCTTCGGGCTTCGGAGTGTCTGAAGTCAGATTGGATGTTGAAGGCCGTAAGAAAATGTCTTATTTTGGTCATTTTAGACCGTTACTCACTTTCTTCCACCTTCTTTTCCTTTTTGCGCTCCACTTAGGTGTTTGTAGGGCTTCATCATTATAACTTTATACACGCACACTCAAAAGTCAATACGATAAAAGTTCACTTTACAAACGGCCGTCAAAATTAGAAAATCGACACTGACGCTGAGGCGCAACGCACATCATACAAGTGTCAGACGCTGCACTGCACTGCAGGGATGAGACTTGAGGGCTGAGTAGAAGATGTGGTGGGAGTGGGACGGGGAGTTGTGCAGTGCGAGGAGAGGGCGAGGGGCCCGCTTCGGCACGGCGCCGGCGCGCCAGCTAGCTCTCTTCTCTATACCTGTTGTCTCGTCACAGGGCAGACGCAAACGCAACCATTTGTCCAGATCGTACTGCCACCATACTCCTACTATAAATCGAGTTACATAATCACTCGCCTATACTAAACATTTTAACCAGGAAATAAATTACATAACCAGAAAATTATTTTTAATTATCAATTGGTTCTTAACAAGATGAAGTAAAAATTAAATAAAAGGTTCAACACCGGGCCCCAGACCCGCCCCCCAATGGGGGTTGGGTGTAAATCACGCCACTGATTAAGACTGCCTTCTTTTTATTATTATTCATTTAACACCTTGCTTTTCCCATTAATCAGAAACAATTACATTTATCATTTTCTTCTTTTTTTTGAGAAATCTATAGAGTTAAGTCTATTGTGAGTTGCAAAGTAACTCTTACATAATTCATTTTCCATAGCGTTTTCTTCTTTCATTTCAAATTAGTTTAATCAATTCAATTCAATTTATTTGTTATATAATAAATTAACAAATGATTCAACTTTTTTTACAAATTTCAATTTTTATAATAACAAAACAAACCAAAAAAAACAACAAAAAACAACTCTCCCTAATTATTTTCTTCACTCTATTCTCATTATTTTCCTTTCTCTTTCTTTCATCCATTTTCTTTTTATCCCTTACATTCTTCATCCATTCAATACCCTCCCTCTTCTCTCCCAGCAACACTCTTCTCTCTCTTTCCTCCGCTCTTATTTCACTGCACACTTTCAAATGTTCTATATTTTCCCACCCATCCTTACACATTCTATACCTCTTATCTCTGTCCTTCCACTAGTACTTGTTTTCATTTTCCTCATTCCCAACTCCTCTTCTTTCCTGTACCTGTGTATCCATATCTCTCGGTACTATTTCTTCTTCCATACTTCTTCCTCAATCTCTTATCTTTTTTATTTTCTTTCTTGCATATCCTCCTCTTTCATATCTTTTCTCCCATCTTCACCGAATTTGAATGTTTGCGCCTCTATCTCCTTCCAACACTCATACAGTATCTTATTTTCTCTCTTGCTTTCCATTTTTCTTCAAACCTTATTGCCCTTTTCCAGTATGTATCCTAATTTTTGCAGTTTCAGTTTCTCTTTTACTATATAATCTTGTGTTTCCTTCTCCAATCCTAATGTCCACTTCTAATACTTTTCTTGTATTTTCTCCAGTTTCTCCCACTTATCTATCCCCACACTTCCGTCCTATACATCAACACACTTTTCACTATTCCTTCAAATATCCACCTTCTTTTATTTAAGTCTTTCCCAAATACTCTTTCTCCTATATCCCATACCTCCCTTATAATTTTATTTCCCGTCTGCTCTAATTCCTTAATCTGTTCATCATCCTTATTATCGTACCTCACCGTATATCCTAGATATTTATACTTGGTACCATCTCTATTTCTTCCTCTCCCCACTTCCATTCCCATCTCTTTGGTCTACCTTTTTCTTCTTAAATTTCATAATTTTCTGTCTTTTCTACATTTACTTCTAATTTCTTATTTTTAAGTATCTATTCATCACCTTTATCATTCCTTTCATCTCCTCCTCTGTTTTTGCTATGGCCACTATGTCATCTGTGTAGGCTAAAACCCACACTATTCTTCCTCCCACCACAATTTCTCCTACCTGTTGCCTTTTAATTTCTTCCTCTAAATTTCTCAAATATAAAGAAAACAAACAACGACTCAGTGGGCATCCCTGTCTTAGTCCTTTTTCTATCCAAAACTCTCTTCCCAGCTTTTCCCCTACTCTCGTTCTGCACCTCGTTTCTGTATATATTTCTTTTATCGCGCCTAATAAATCCTCATTTATACCAGCCTCTTCCATGTTTTTTCACAATAATTCTCTTTCTATCTTATCAAAGGCTGACCTTAAATCTACAAATATTGTCCACATTTTTCCTCTTTCTTTCCTATTTCCTTGTTAATAATATGCTTTATTATATACATATTGTCTATTGTTTCTCTTTCTCTCCTAAAACCCATTTGTCAATCCGGTCTAGTTCATTTTCTAGCCGTTTTCTTATTATTTAGCCGAAAATCTTATACCCGACATTCAGATGGCTAACTCCTCTGTAATTTCCTTCTTCTTTCTTATCTCCTTTTTGTATATTGACATATTACCCATAGCTTTTCTCCATGCTGAGAAACCCTCTCCTTTCCATATTTTTTCAAACGTTCTTCTTTGTCTCCAGCTTTTCCGTTTTTAGTTTTATTTATCGCTTTTTTCATCTTTCCTTTTCAATTCCTCCTTCTCTTATTTTTTGTTTTGCTCCTTATCTCTTCTTTCTCTTGATTTGTTGTGTGCTCCCTCTAATAGATTTTTACAATGTTGCACCATTTTTCTGCTTCTATTTTTGTTTCTGTCCTTTTTCGTTCTGTCTTCTTCTTCTTATAAACTTCCAAACTTGTCATTCGTTTCTTATTTCCTCAATCTCTCTTTCTAACTTTGTTTTGTATTCTTTTGAGTTTCTTTACATTTTTTTTTGAATTTTATCCTAATCTTTTTATATTCTTTAATTTCTATTATTTCTTTTTTCCATTTTCCTTTTCCCTCTTTTTCATTTCTCTCTTTGCTTTTTGGCACTCTCCATTCCACCATTTATATTGTTTTCCTAATTCTTTTTTCTCGCTCTATATTTTTCTTTTCTGTTGCTTCCTCCATTTGTTTCAATATCATATTTAACTCCTCCTCTATTCCTTCTTCTGAGTATTGTTCTCCCTCCATCTTTTCCTTGTAGCTTTCTATGCTTTTTCTGTCCGTCCATATTTTCCTTTCTCACTTTCACCAAATTTTAAACTCTTTTATGTCTTCCATACTTTTCTTATTTACAATCACATAGTCTATTACCGACTCTCCTTTTCCTCCAATAAACGGATATTTCTCATTTCCGCCATTATCCATGTTTCCGTTTAATACAGTCCATCCTTTTTCCTCGCATAATTCTATCAATTTTCTCCCTTGCCCATTGATTATTTTATTCATTAATACTGTTTTTTACTCTTCTATTTACCATCATACCTCTTTCCTCTCCTATCCTTGCATTGAAATAGCCTCCTAATATTAATTTTTTTTTATCTCACTCTTTGATTACTTTATCTATTTTTCCGTAGTCGTTTCCATTTCTTTCCCCATAAATTGTTATTATTTCATAACTTTTTCCTTCTTCTGTTTCTATATTGGTTTTTAATAACCCCATTACCTTTTCCTCTCTCTTCTTTTTCTTTCTTTCATTTTTTTCTCACCCCTGTTATTATTCCTCCTTTTGCTCTTCCTCTCTTTTCTGTTATTTCCGCAAACTGTATATTCCATATGAATTCTTCAGGCATCTTGTCTTTCCCTCTTCCCAATTTTTCTCCTCCATCCAGTTTCTAACAGTCCCACCATTTTAAAATTCCTAATCCTTTGTTTTTTTATTCCTGCCACATTCAAAAATAATATCCTGTTTTTTCGTGTCCTTTTTTACTCCCTCCCATATTTTTAATTCCTCCTACTTTTTTCCCACTCCTGTCTTCTTTTCTTAGTTTTTTGCAGTCTACTTTCCCACTTTTCCTTTCTTGTGTATCCATCTTCGTTCCTCTCCTTTCACCCACATTTTTAAGAATCCTACTTTAACATTTTTTTCCTTCTCTTTGTATATTTTTTCCCTTGTTTGTTTGTATATCTCTTTCCTTTTTCGTTATATCATCGTCAATATAGATTTTTTGTACCAAGCAGCTTCTTTTATTTCGCATTATTTCTAATTTTTCTTCTAAACTTCCTACTTTTATCAATATTATTCCCTTCTTTATCTCTGTAGCTTCTTCCACTTTTTCTTCTAACCCCATTCTACTTCTTAGCATTTCCTAGACTTGAATTTTTATTTGTTGTTTGTTTCCGTTTACTTCCAACCCTTTTACCACTAATTTCTTCCTCCTCTTTTCTGTCTCCATATTTTCCACTTTCAAACAATGATTTGATTTTTTCATCAATCTGAAACAATCCCATTTAGCATTTTCTTTTGTTTTTTGAGAAATTTTAAGAGCTAAATCTACCTTTATTTGCATAACTATACATTAAAATAATTACATTTTCTACAACCGTTCTTTATTACATTTCAAATTACGTAATCAATTTAAAATGCAAAAATATTTTCCTGTTTTGGTTTTTTCAATGGAAAGGTATGAAAAGTGATTTGATTTTCTTGATTTTCATCAAACTTAGTACATTTACCATTTTCTTCTTCTTGTTTGAGAAATCATTGGAGTTGAGTCTTTTCATAATTTTATAATTCACTCCTAATATTTTTTCAAAATCAAAAAAGTCTTCTTTTCAATGAAAATGGTTTTAAAAAATGATTTAATTTTCTTGATTTTCTCATCAATCAGTAATTTTCTTCTTTTTGTTTTGACAAATTATTAGGGTCTACTTTGATTTGATTTTTTATCATTAATTAGCTAATTAGTTTATTATCCACATGAAACATTTTTAATAAAAAAAGTATTAAAAATTGATTTGATTTTGATCACCATTTTTCCTTTCTTAGAAGAAATCATTATAGTTAAATCATTTGCAAAGCTACTCTTAAATAATTACACTTTTTATAAAAAGTTTCTTCTTTTATTTTAAATTGATCAAATATTTTATAATCCACATCCAATTAAAAATTCAAAAAATATTTTTTGTTTTGACTTTTTAATTTAAAAAAATATTAAAAACAATTTGATTTTCTCATCAATTAGAAACAATTACATTTATAATTTTCTTCTTCTTTTTTTTTGAGAAATCATTAGAGTTAATGTAAAATTTGCTGTTTAAGTATACAATTACATCTTCTCTAGCTGATTCTTTTTTCATTTTATAATTGTCATCTAGGTAATATTTTCCTCAAAACTCGAAAATATCTTTCTGTTCTTACTTGTCAATAAAAAAAGGTTTGGAATATACAATCTACCAAATTTTTTGTTTTAGAAATTATCAGCAACTTTTTTTAAATTTAGACAGTAACGGAAAATATGTTAAAATAATGTGTTTTTCTTGGATTTGGCTTTTTTCTTCGATCACAAATTACTACATTTACGTTTTTCTTCCAATTTGTTAAGCTTCTTCTTAAGCTATCATGTCCATTTGTAAAGTTTTTTAAGTTTAATTGTAATCTGATCTTATAATAAAAACCGACCACTAAGATAATCAATACCCTAATTGATACCAGACTACTAAAATACTATTGAATGTTCATTTGTATATTGTAGCACTATTTTCCTAAGCAAAATATCCAACAATGCAATATAGTAACGTCGATATAAAAGTCACGTATTAAGGGTAATCAGTATCTAATTGATGGTCACTAAACCTGATTCTATCATAGGCGACGATTAGCAAACAATGTTCAATCATAAATTTAAAATGTGACGTTAGATTATTTGGTAGATGTGTTACGGTTTGATTTCTCCGAATTTAAGAAGTATGTCGTCAGCTGTCTTAAAACGTGTGTCGCGAGTAGTATGGTGCGACAAAAAGTCGTATTTGGCGTGCATCTTGCTAATTTTCTATTGGCGGAGAGAAAAATACGACCGGATTTTGGAGACGTACAGCGGGCGTTTTTCTTTTTCGTTTGATACACGCGGCCGTCTTTAGCATTTTCCCTGAAGTGAAATTTTTACCAAAAATTATTTAATGTGGGTTTCACGATTTCCAATATAAATTGGCGTTTAAGTTTAATCTGGCCAGATTCACTGTGAGTATATTGGGTTTCTTTCCTATTTGTTTTAATTCTAATTGCTGTATATTCTTTTAGCACGTAGTGTTCGTCATTATGTGCGTATTGTGTATTGTACTTGGATAACTCTTGAGGGTGCTGGAGTGGCTAATTAAGAACTTTTCCTATAAATAAAAGACAACACCACGGTTTCGCATTAATTAAGCTGCAGACTATCGGTGAATACCACGTCTACAGAGGTTGGTTATGCTCCATACTTTCAGCGAGGGAGTCAATAGCCTTTCGTTCTTTTCCGCACACCACCCTTAAGAGGAATCCCTGGGTCTAACTTTTATCGGTGTACACTCCTCAACCGGACGTTTATTTTTAATCAGCTTAATAAGGGCTAAGGCGCTTAGTTTAGAGCGGTTGTCGCGAACACAAAAAGATTTTTGGGTTTGCGGGAGGTACTTACCCTTTCATTCTAGTTTAGATTTAGTGTAAATCGCCGTGTGTAAGTGTTATTTGTACGCAGAGCCTTAATAACAGCCAATTCTCAATTTGAATGATAATTTTAACTCGAGCGTAACTAAAGCTTACCTGAAATTTGACACATTAATTGCGAGACTTATTTATTGTAAGCAAAGCTGCTGCTAACGCACGTAACCATATACGACAGTTTATCTATTTCTGTCACATTCTCCTAATATTTTGAGATTTGTTTGTTATACTGAATTGTTTGTCTCTCCCTTTCTCTCTCTAGTTTGTGTTCGATTTAGCATATTAGATTTTAAGTAAAATCTGTTGGTCGGTTTTATTTCTTTCTTTGTTCAGCAGGTGGCGCCTTACTAGGCCAGCAGTCTAATTTTCTATAGTTATTCAAGAATCCACGCAATTCTCAGACGAAGCCGGACGCTGCTGCTCTAACTACTATAAATATTCTTATCCTCCACGAATGTAGTGCGCTACATCGAGCCGAATTCCTGTTAGTTTTTTTTCTAGGTTGTTCTGCTAGAGCCGTCGCTTCTTTTTGTTATTTTGTAAAGAACAACGTTACAGATGCCATAAATTATAAAGTATAAATTAAATTGCAGGTAATATTATCAGCGTACCTTTTTATTTTTGGTAGGGTTGTTAGAATATTAAAAAGTTTTAATAATAACGTCACTGTTTTCTTTAATCAATTACAATGTCTTTGTAAAAATATTGATAATAACTATACGAAATGTTTAAAAATGTGAAGGATATTGTAACTATATTTGTACAATTTGATCTCAAAATGTTCAAAGTTAACGATACCTATCATTCCACGGTTTTTATCAAACTGTTGATGATAACATTTCTCTTAATTGTTCAAGTTAAGGTCATGATTTTTCTTTGGACGGACGGCCGGGAGGCCGACCATCAGACACATTTTTTTTGCATAATTATATTGTACTAACTCTAATTCGTCAAAAAAAAAATGAGGAAAAAGGGTTATGAAAACCGTCGCGTATCATATTTATAACCAGGGCGCTGATTGGTTGAATATTGAAAGGATTAACGATATAATGAAAGTTTTAAGAAGAAAAAGAGCTTAGGTATCAAAGAGAAATTTCCAAAATCTATGTTGGTATTAATATTTAACCAACCTTCTATTAGTCTAGAGCTTAATATTTGGTGTACCAGTTGATTATCCGACTTTTATCTCAACTTTAAATTTTCCTAAGTAAAATATGTGTCTTACGACATCTCGTGTAAAATCGTAAAATCACGTGTGAATAGTATAAACTAAGAAAAATGCCAACAGTTAACTGTAACGACATGTGTGCGTTAAAGTGCATAGCGCTATCTAAGCGATAGCTTTAATGCTTGAAACACACGTGTGTCTATAAAGCCAAGTATAACTTGTACAGAAGCATACACTTAACGAAAAAACACCTAATGCAGCATTTCGCTCTTATTATGAGCTCATCAGAGGTGTATATTTGAGTCCGGTTTGCTTGTTAGACGGCAGTTTTTTTTTTAAGCTCTTTTTCTAACGAAACGTATTGCAATCATGGAGAATACGAGGGCTGTTGTAACTCGATTATTTTTGTTAATAAGAAGCTCAAATTTTTGTAGATTTCCGTATTTGTAGATATGGTGTTTCAGGCTAGTTCAAAAATGGTTAGATTGATTTGAATGAAATTTTAGAATGCCAAATAAGCTTTTTAAAAGATCCTCCGCCGGAAACATAGTTATTTGTAATCAAGTCAAAAGTGTATTTTTTCCAACAAGATTGAGTTAATGGCCGAAGAGTTCAGGCCCAAAAATCAAATCAAACGAGGACGAAACAACACTTTTGGCCGTTTTAGAAAAATTATTTTCTTAGGTTTAAATGATCAACTATGACAATCTTTGTATAAGTTAAAAAAATATCAATAAATGACGCCATCGTAGATCGCCAATAATGAAAGTAGCCAGAAAATATAAATTTCATTAAATCATTTTGTATAAAAAACTTATTTGTAATAGTTATTTGTGTATTAAGGTAAAAATATATCGTTTTGACAAGGTTGAAATTAATGGCCAAAGCGTAGCCGAGCTCAAAAATCAAGCGAGGAGGAAACAACACATCTTTCGGCGGATTTTATTATAAATATGATTCTTCAGAAGATTATTTTACTTTTATTATGATCAACTATGACAGAAAAATTTGATATCGGCGGTCAAACCAATATACTTATGTAAGTTTAATAAAATATCAATAGATGGCGCCATCCTAGAGCAGTCAATAATGAAAGTGGTCAGAAAAAATGCATTTCCACTAAAACCTAAACCCACCTTATTGTTAAATGTAATGATATTGGTTAAATGTGTAAACATTATACAAGGTAAATAAGAAGATAAAATATAACAGCACAGCCATTGCATGACGACATATAATGCCTATTTCTAAATTTGTTCGACAAAACGTTAACGATAATATTATGACTTTTCTAAATTTAATTGCTATATTTCGACAATTTTTTGATGAATGTCAAAAATATTATGATTTCTTTGCAATTGATTACAATATTTTCACGATTTTTAGACAAAGTATTAAAAATATCATCACAAATATTCTAATATTCTTATTGCAATATATTGACGGTTTTTTGTCAACAACTTTGTTAACAATGACATTGCGATTTCTTTTTAAACTTGATCACAATTCTACGGTTTTACGATAATCTGGATTAACAATGATGTTGACAATTAACATCAATATTTTCACAATTCAATATTTTTACTAGTTTTTAGACAAATGTTGTCAGTAACTTCACGAAATATTAAAAAATTATGAATAAAATTGACGTTATTTTTGATGTCAAAAATTTCACGGTTTTTTGATCTTAACGATAACGTCACCATTTTATGGAATTAGATGCAATATTGCAACGGTATTTAGACAAAAATTGACAAACGATATCATGTCCAAATTTTTTGTTTATTGGTGCATGTCGTATCAGTATTTAGAAAATTTGAGAAATTTGGGCATGGAAAAGCTGCAATATTGAAATTAAAATTAATCAATATTTATTTCCATAAAAGGTAAATTTGCGGACGTTTTTAGTCATTTATTCTTTTCAAAATAGTAGCAATAGTTCCACTTTCTGTTGAATAAGTATTAGGTACTGATAACACCACTATTTTTCTAAAATTGATTTCAACCTTCCCATAGATTTGTTTGATAGATTTTTTTGACACTATTTTAAAATATTTTCATAGTTTTTCGAAAAAATTCTAACGAAACGTCACAATTTTTTGAAAATTAGTAGTAATATTTTGAGGAATTTTTAACGAAATGTCAAATATATTATCGCAATTTTTTTACAATTGACTACAATATTTCCACAGTTTTTCGACAAAATATAAATAATCAGAATTTTTGTAAAATTTTTTGTACTTTTTCCACACGACTTAGAAATTCTTCTAAAATTGATTATAAACTTTCTACGGATTTTTCTAAAGTTAATTACAATTTTTGACTGTTATTTGATAAATGTCAAAAGTAACATTACGATTTCTTTCAATTGAAATTGATTGCAATATTTCGACTGCTTCATTAAAAATTTTTTTTTAAATTTTGTTTATAATAATTCCAGGTTTTGTTAAGAAAATGTTAACCTTATCATCAAATTTTTTTTTAATTGCTTGAATATTTGAATGGTTTTCAACAAACTGTTAATTTTACACAATTTTTCAAAATTTATTAAAATACCAGTGAGGATGGTACACCTATTACGGATACTGCCAAACAACTAATTACAGAAAACATGGGAGTGAAGATGGAAGTCCAAGAAACATATGTCATAAGGAAAGAGAAGGGGAAAAGTGCGATAGTGGTAAAAGCTGGGAAGAAAAAGTAGGTAATGAAGGAAAAGTACAAGTTGTAAGAAACCAGAATATTTACAGATGATGATCTATAAAGAAACGAATGGGAAACACAAGAAACAATAACAAGGAAAGCAAAAAGACGAGAGAAAAGAAAGGAGGAGAGTGAGAGTGGGATATGGAAAGGTATGAATAGATGAGTTGGAGCACCGATGGGGGTGGCAGGAAAGGTAAAAAACTAGAAAAAGTGAAAGAGGGTAAGGAGAGAAGAGAGAATAAAAAGAAACAAGAAAGCAAAAAAGAAGTGGGGGAAATAAAATACTTTTTTGGAATGTAGCACGTATAAAGAACAAAGAAAGAAGATTTTGCAGGTATATAAAACAATTTGAAATAGTTGGGATGACTGAAACGTGGATGGAAGAGAAAGAATGGAAACAATAGAGAAATAGGATGTCGGAAGAGTTTGAATGACAAATACAATACGCGGAAAGATAAGAAAAAGAAGGAAAAGGGCTGAAGGGGGAATAATTGTAAGTGAGAGAAAATAATGGGAAATAGTGGGGAAAAAAGGACAGAAAAAATAGATGGGTTGGTAGAAAGGGATGTACAAACGGAAAAGGGGAGATATGTACAATGTAATTACGGTTTATAGGAGGTATCAGATTATCAACCACTAGAACTGACGATAGTAGGAGAGGAAGGAAAGACGAAAGGAATGAATAGTAGAAAAGAGGAGCAGTGAGGAAAAAAAAGTGTTGGCAAAGAGAAAGTATCAAAAAGTGTAGAAATAAACTAGAAGAAAATTAGGAACGACAAGAGGAAATAGAGGGAGAAATAATAATAATAGCAAAGAAAATGAAAGATGCTACAGAAACAATAGGATATAAAAAAGAAGTAAACTAATTAGGGAGAAGATATAAATGGTAAAATGGAGAGTGTCAGATTGCAAAGAAGAAAATGGGGAAGACAATAAAAGAAAGGCAAAATTGAGATGAAGTTAAAGGTAAACTTCAAGACAGTTTGTGAAAAAGAAAGGTGAAATACAGAATGAAGTTAGAAAAGATATAGAGAAAATCAAAAACGAAAGACAAGCATGGGAGTTTATAAAAGAATACGAAACAGAAAAAGAAGGTCAGACATAAGAATAGAAGCGAAAAATGGGAAGAACATTGCAAGAAACTACTGGGCGGAATTAAAAACAGAAAAGGATGAAAAAGGGAAAGAAATGAGCGGAGTTTGAAAGAAGGAGAAATAGAAAATGTTGAAATGGAGGAAGCAATCAGAAAAATTAAAAAGGAAAGGTAAGAGCAGTGGAAGTATACGGGGGAGAAAATGAAAGAAACGTTGAAAGAGATGATAAAAATGATATGGAAAGAGAAAGGGAGGTGGTGGTGTGTTCGGTACATAAAGCTGGGAACAAGAAAAAGGCAAAACGTTATAGAACAGTCAACCTGTTGAACGTAGGATATAAAATGTATGGGAAAATTTTAAGAAGGAGATTGGTTGAGGATATAGAGAGAAAAGGGTTACTACGGAATTGGCAAGCGGGTTTTAAGAAGGAGAGAGGTACGATCCAAAACATTTACTTCTAAAGCACATGGTAAATCAGCAGATTGAGATGAAAGAAGGTAAAATGTGAGCAATCTTTATAGAAGTAAAGGAGGCTTTTTGACAAGGTAGATTGTGAATGTATAGTAGGGGCGATTGAAGAATGTTATATTGAAATCAGATTCAAGAAGAAAGTGAAAAGTGAAATGGACAGGGATGCTCAATGAGTCCATGTTTATTCGCAGCATATATTGAGGACATAGAAGAGGAGTTGGAAAAGCAACAAGTTGGAACAATCATGGTAGGGAAGAAAAAAGTTAGAGTGTTAGCGTATGCAGATGACAGTGGCAAAGAGCCAGGAAGAAATTAAAGTGACTATAAAAGTAATGAAAAAGTATTTAGAGAAGAAAGGATTGGAGGCGAATGTGGGAAAAACGAAAAAAAAAAAGAAAAAAAAAAAAAAAAAAAAAAAAAAAAAAAAAAAAAAAAAAAAAAAAAAAAATAAATAATATAAAATTTAAAAAAAAAAAAAAAAAAAAAAAAAAAAAAAAAAAAAAAAAAAAAAAAAAAAAAAAAAAAAAAAAAACATAAAAAAAAAAAGATGGTAAAAAGATAAAAAAAAAAAAGTTTTTGGAACAAAAAAAAGTAAAAAAGGTGTTATATTAATTGTGAAAAAGATCGATAGAATTCAAGAAAAATATTAGAAGTGGACACTGGGATTAGAAAGAGAAACACCGAGATACATAGAGGAGAAGGAAGTCAAGATGGAAAAAACAAGGACACAGACAAGAAGAAGGGTAATGGGATATGAAGAGAAAATTAAAAACAAAAGAGAGAAAGAGAGTGCTGAAATTAAATAGAAATGCAGAGGGAAAATATGGAGAAGAGAACGAAGTTATATTACGAAAGAAGAAGGTACGCAAGAGAAGAGATAACAAGAATAAGAAAAGAAAGCGGGAAAAATAAAAGAAGGGAAGTACAATAGGAAATATTAAAAGATAAGTACAGAGTAAAAACCAAGATATATAACTGTAGGGAGTGGAATAAGAGAAAAAAGTATAGCAAGGTTTAAGGTAGGGAATGAGAAAAGGGAAAACAAAGATTGGTTAAAAGACAAGGATTGAAAATGTAGGATGTGTGGAGAAGAGTGGGAAAACTTTAAACACTTTAAAAACTTTAAGGAATGTGGAGAATTGAGAGAAAAGGACAGAGCGACGAGAGCTGCTGGAAAAAAAGGGAGTGGATCAAAGAGATATTAAAAAGAAAAGAAGCAATGGAGAGACGAAAAAGAAACATAAACAAGATATAAACTATAGATTCATTAATTTCATTTAATATAGTTTGTTTGTGAAACCTGGAAGTGGATTTTGGTTAATTTTATGGTGTATTGTGTATGTATGATGTAAAAACCCGAATTCTTTGTTTTTTGTAGAAAAACAAATAAATACATTGATTGATTGAACAAAATTAACGGTAAACGACGAACACCACACAATTACAAACAGGGGTGATAGTTACAACGGAACGATGAAACAACTGACAGATGGTAACATTAGGATAAATTTAAGCCGCCAATTTGCATTTTTTTAAATTTCCCAACGCTCACTTGATGAGACATAATCATTTATAGGTAGGAAGCCCTGTATTTACAAGTTAAAATCAAAATCATTTGATTTTGATACAAAATGTCAATAGTAAAAATTAAAGTGTATATTATAAAGCCTCTCTAATTCAATATATTTGTCAAACTCTACATTTATAAACTTATTAAATGTCAAGATCAAAAACATTAAAAATGTTGCTATCAAAACGTACATAAAACGATTAATAGTCATTACAGAAAAGTGGCTGTGTCTCGAGCAACGGAAAACGGTATTCTTCACCATAAAACCTTCCATTGCTACCAACTAACATTTAGTTTCCAAGTTACTGCCAACTTACATTCAAAGCCTAGAATATACAAGTTTAAATAACAGTTATTGCAAAAAGCCTTTATGTTATCTTGACGATTCTGAACTGTTGTATTGTTATCGGTTCTTAATACGCGTGCAATATTTCAAATTATATTACAACTGGATATGAGAGAATGCATAAATGCAGGTCAAGAGTGTGTTGAAAAACTAATTTTTTTGAACGAATCAGAACTACAATTATGAAGTTTTTCAATTTTTTGCAAGGTCTACTGCGATTAAGACTTTTGTTGCGTTTGTTTGTGTAATTATTAAGTAATCAAGTAAGTGTTAATTTTTTATGTTCTGACATTTTAAATCTTAATAAAAATCAGATTTGGACTCAAATCATGAGTGACTTTCTAGTTATTCTAGATTATTTCAGTCTCAAATGTTAAAAAAAATTTTGAAGATTTTTCTGGTGGAAGAGAACAAAATTGTTTTCCGTAGCGCCGCGCCTGTAAATCAAGTTCAATGTTGGGCAATAAAATTAAAATTTTTTATTGCCGCAATCAATTAGCTGATTTTGCAGGTCGTTTGAATTCGGTCGCCATTTAATCGTTTTACGACACCAAAATTATAAAAATAATTTGCGGAAACACAATAAAATTTTTCGACAAATTAACGTTAATTATTATTGATTCTCCCATCGCGTTTAGTCGCATTTAATCGAAAGTCTTTTTTTTTGTTAAGTTTTTAGAGCCGTTCCTTCGGAAGGATTGTAGGTATTTATGACATATAAATCTGGATTATTATTATTGCAAATTTATTACAATAGAGATTGTTCAAGGTTGTGGAAGATTCACAATCTCTTAATGAAATGCCGTACATTATTAAGATTCAACCTTTAATGGTTCAAGTGATGTAATTGTATTTCACCCAGTGGAGTAAATAACTACATAATTAACAATTTAAATGCGTTGTTAATAATCACACGGGAATTTTGACCGTCCTAATTTTTATTGTATAAATGTTAAATGATCTCTGTTTGGTGCCAGTCAAAATATTTCTTTAAATAAAACGTTCACATATGCAATAAAAATCTTGCATTTAAATTATTTATTGTTGAAAAAAAAAATGCAATTCACTAAAAGCCGAAGAGATTGCATTGTTGGAATAAACTTTTAGGAAAACCTTGATGTTCTTGAGTGCGTTGTAAATGTCTATCAAATCTAAAATTACCAACCTTTCGGTTGTCAATTTTGTTCCGCAGAAGAACTGGGCACGTTTCTGTTAACTTTTATTGAATTTTTATAGGATTTCGCTTCTAAAAAAAGTAACAACATTATTGTGCTTTTTACTGATACAACCAGTTGGTTGGCTGAACCAACCTTGTAAGCTTTTGACGTTTCTAAAGGCGTTGTAAATGTCAATCAAGTTTTGTTCTTTGTCGGCAAATGACATGATATATGTTGAGGTAGATTTTGAGAAGGTTCAAATACTGATATCTTCTAAAAGTCTTAAAGTCAAATACGCAAACGATATTCAACAATGTGAAGATAATTTATATTTAAGCAACATGATTTTATAATTTTTGTAACACGTAATAAAATAAAAATTATAAGATAATTAAAATTTCATTCAAGGAGATTGATTGAGGTAGGGTTCCAATAATGCTGGCAGCGTTTCCACGTTGAATTGCGATGGATAAACGTTGGTAGAAGTAGAATTTAGCCCTGCTATCTTCTGTTTCTTTGATCAAAAGTGTACCGATTTCTTCCATAAAAGATTTTGTCTCATCTGCCCAGGGGCCTAAAGTTTCAAAAGCTAGTGATTTGAAGATGAAATGTGAGGATTCAATTTGTATGTATTTGTCATGTTTCAGTTTGCACGTTATCTCTGCTGCTGCTCCTGCCTTTTCTGAGGTTTTTGATATGTATGAGTCAGTTAAAGTGTCAACACTCGTGCTAGTCCTACAGGTTCCAAGACTGAGGGAATTTTTAAAGCTGCTAATGAACGATAAATAATTGAGTTCATTTCGCTATGTCTTCGGAAGCGCCGTTTGTTAATTGGACATGATAGTCCGTGATGGTCAAGTTTGTTGACAGTTTTGTTGCATTGGCATATGTGCTGCTTGAACAATTTGCCGCCAAGTCAAAGGGCTACGCAAGTTTGGAAGGTGAGGTTGTCCATTAATGTGCCAACATTTTCGGATGGAATAGCGTAGAGCCAAGCACCTGATTTAGGTTCTTTGATGGCTAATTGTCTTGCGGCATCTACTTCATTTGACGAAGAGAACGACCCCATAATTCTCTCAATGTTAATAATATCCCAATTTTTTTGCGAGTGTGGCATCGGAGGAATGCTATTGTTGAGATTGTTCCAAGCAATCAAAGCGTCTTCTTTGAGGTTGTTGCCTAGGAAGGCTGGGAGAGCAATGTCTTATTCCTAGTCCACCATATTTTATTGGGAGGGTAGCAAAATTCCAGTGTGGCGGATCTAATTTTAAGTTCATAACGAATTCCAGTGTTGCTTTTAAATGATTGGCAAAATCTTCCATCAGGTCTATGAATTTCCAAAAAGGGCTTGTTCTGACTAGGAAAGCTAATTTTGGGATATAGAAACAATTGTTTATGAGAAAGTATGCCACGTGACTATCAACTTTCTCCACACGATTAAGTAGTAATTTTAGTTTGTCCAGGTTCTTTCTTGTGATAGATTCAAGGTTGTGTTCATAAATGAGGGCTCCTAATAATTCTAATTTTTCTTTGGTTGTGATGCGGATTCCCGGCGATATAGCATTGAATTTTCTTACAACCTCCTCGCCTGGCTTTCCGGATTGGAAGAACAATTTGCATTTTGTAGGGTTGATTGTTAAACCAATATCACTAGCGTTTTGGATGAGGTTTGTAAAATTTTCTAGAACAATATCCGACGTGTCGGCTATTGTTGCGTCTACATATAGCAAAGGTTCAACTTTGTTTCTAAAGCTTGGACTATTGGATGTACAGCTAGGCAGAAGGCCATTGGACCACTGGGGTCCCCTTGGTGACATTCTACTACTGAATGGATAGTTCTATTTCCAAAAAAAAAGCTGGACGGTTGATGGGTCGCGGGTAGCGTGAATACATGCTGCACATCCCAATTTTGTGGCGATTCCTAATTGCTGGGGTGTGAAGTGGATTTGAAGCGTTCGTTGAGCCTGTGCGCATGCGATTTTGGCAGTAAGTCGACGAAAGTAACTCCCCACAGCGATGGGTCTTATGCCTCCGTCTTTCTTTCTCAATGCGCATAGAGATGCTCCGTAGAGAATGTGAAGAATATCTTGATTTACTTTTCCCAACAACATCAAGTTGCATAGCTCGCTGATCGCTGTGAGAGCTCTTTTTTCTGCCTCGCCTGCTGAATGTGATATTAGGTCTTTCACATATTGTGGCCTGAAATTGTTCAATTCTGGTGTTAATCCGCAGTTGAAGGAATTTATAGTTTTTGATATACTATCTTCGTTTACAAGTAGTGGATGGCAGTTTGGATCATCGGGAAATGAAAGAGTCCGTGTGGCTGTTAGATGTTTTATAAGTAGAGCGTTGTAGGTTTCTTCGGTAAAAGGTGCTAAAGAATCGTCCAAGCTTAGTATTCTAACAGCTCCTTTTGTGTCGATGTCTCTTATTCTAGGCATATGGTCCATTTGTGATATTGTCTTTTATTTTTGAGGTAAGTGATTTTTTCTTCGATTTTAGATCCACGTTGAATGTTCGATAATAAAAAAGGAGAAGTGCTGACCAAGAATTGATAGAGTTTGATTTAATACAATCATTCACTATTGAAGTGAATGCATCTGCGGCTGAATATCGTGCTCCCTTTGGAATGCGGCGTATGGTGGAAATGTCTGTTTCTGTTGTGACTAGTTGAGAAATTAAGTCTTCTATTGGTTTTGCGCGTGTAGGGCAGTTTTTTGTGCATTGCGGGCAAAACCAGGGCAATTCATCATTCTGCTTTAGAGTTCGGAATTCATTCCAAGGGATTTGGAGGCATTTTTGATGAAACCAAATGTTGCAGTGGTCACAGCATATGGAGGCAGTTTTGTCGTCTTTATTGTTGGAAATACAGAATTCTTGATGATCTCTTGTTGGTCCGATGGTCGATCATCCAGTGGTAGTGTCTGATTGATTTCAAAAAATCCCCGCCAGGGCGGAGACGAGGGCAACACCAGATGTCATGGTGGGAGCGGTGGTGTATGCATCAGTTACTGCTTCAGATGTTATTGGCGGTTTACTGGAGTTGTCCGTAGTTGTGGTGAGAGTGGGGGTAGGTAACGTTGTCTCACCGTCGGGGGCTTCCTTCTCCTTTATTGTTACACAGTGACTTTCAGACTTTGACAGTGACACATCCATTCTATGTTCTATATTGTAATTAATATCATAAAAATTGCGACATTAAAAACATTATAAAACGGAAAAAATACCGAATAGCCCCCATGACGGATCAGGATGAAACTCATAACATATACTAAACTCATCACGAGAAAAACAATGGCACTAGTCCCATCGCCCGGAAAAGTCTAGTTATTGAGATATAACAAGTATAAATTAAAAATGAGAATAAGAATGGGATATATTAACCTAACTTAACGTAACCTAAACATAACCTAAACCTAACCTAACCTAAACCTAACCTAAACCTAACCTAAACCTAACCTAAACCTAACCTAAACCTAACCTAAACCTAACCTAAACCTAACCTAAACCTAACCTAAACCTAACCTAAACCTAACCTAAACCTAACCTAAACCTAACCTAACCTAACCTAACCTAACCTAAACCTAACCTAACCTTACCTAACAGTATAATAACCTGTTATTGATAAAATGCTTTCCAATAGGCTATTTGTGTAATTGTTCACAATATTTGTGTTAAAAATATTAAAATCAAAGAATAGTCCACTTTGGAATCGAACCAACAACTTAATATGCATTTTAATCCGACACCTCATTCAACTGAGCTACTTGTATTCACAAATACTTTTTTTAAAAAATCCTACCAGTTGCTAGCATAAATGTATCCTGTGATGTTTTGGACTATATCTCCAAAACTACCCATTTGCGGGAGTTGCGACTAGTGTCATTGTTCTTCCCGTCAGTCGTATAGTATAATGTACGGGTTTCAGCCCGATCCGACCTGGGGGCTATTCGGAATCAATTTCTTGAAAAACTTTGATGTTTTCGCTAATATTTTGACATTGTAATTGATATTGTACAAATAATGATCCTATTGTTAACAATTTCTGAACACTTTGTAAAGTTATTAACATTTTTTCAAGAAACCATAGAAACATAGCACATTAATTAAAAAAAGTTTTTAAAATTCCTAAAAAATACAAACCCGTGTTAATGTCAAACAGTGATTGCTCTTCGTCTATACCTAATAAACTAAGTTTTAAAAAAGTTTCACCCAAACAAGATATTATTGACTCTGAATCATCAAACATTTCCCGTTCTCATTATTCGGAAAATTTGGCCATTTTGGACAGAAGTTTTGGAAATTGGTCAATTTTATCACATTTGTCAAAAAGGTTTTGAATCAAGACGTAGTTTAAATATTCACCTAAATAAGATTCACAAAAGCAATGATTTACTCACAGTAACTTCTCCAAAATTAAAGTGTCGTATTTGCCAAAATTCAAATGTCTTCAAGAGTAAAAATGGTTTAAAGATTCCTTTATCGAGGTGTCATAAAGAGAAAACTTTTCTGGAACTTCGAACGAAACAAAATTGTCCTACAATTGTATACATAGGTTGAGTGATTTGAAATCAAATGTTTTAATTCTCAAGAGAATATTCCTTGTGGTGCACGTATCCAAGTTGCTACTAAATTAACATCTATAATTTATTCTTGTGTATTCTTAAACACTGTAGCGGCATAGGAAGAACTTTTCTTTTTCTCATATAAAGTTCTCTCTGTACCACCAAAAACAAACAGCAACGATATGCAAAAGTTAAAAATAACATCACCATTTACGAATCATCAAAATGTATTAAGAAATGCAAGAAATCTTCAATCCGATATTCTGTCTGCAAAACAGTGGAAAACAAGATAGGAGATGGAGACATTTGTGGTGCTATTCGTCTCTTAAGTACTTCTGGTAGTTTTGTTGGGGATAACTTCAATACTCTTGAACAACTCTATTTAAAGCATCCTTTATCATATCGATCTTCACAAATACCTACAGATTTACCGTCATCAAATAAAGCCATGATTGTTTTTGAAGATCAAGTCAAGTTTGGAATAATGTCTTTTCCCTCTGGTGCTGCTGGTGGTTTGAATGGAATTCGTCTACAACATATAAACAATCTGACAAAATCTTTTATCCGAAATTACAAATCTTTGTAGTTTTTTATTTTCAGGTAAGGTTAACAAAGATTTCGCAGCTTTCTTTTTTGGTGCCTCCTTATGTGGTTTTTCAAAAAAAAGATGAAGATATTCGCCCAATTGCAGTTGATTCTGTTTTTCGTCGACTTGCTTCCAAAATAGGTTGTTCTTATATTTCAAATATTTTACATGCTGTTGGAAGCTTTATTTCTAGAGATAATTCGACTGAAGTTTTATGTAAAAAACGCTTTTAATTTAATTGAACGTGATATTTTTTTAAGTTATGTTAAAAATCAAATTCCAGAACTCTTCCCATATCTTTTGCAGTGTTATGCTCAACCTTCGAATCATACAGTGACCGGCAAAGAGTTTGCATCAAATGGGAAAAATTTTTGTAATTTAGATATCCGAAAATTTCTTTCGGCAAATGAATTCAACATATCAAATGAAAAAAAAAACCTTTGACAAATGTCATGTAACCACTGTCATAACGGCAAATTAAAAAAATATCCCTTAAATATGTAAAAAGTGAGGTTAGAAGACAAGATATTGAAAAATGCCTAAGAGAAAAGTTGTTTAGAATTAGATTATACGTCATCTATGTGCAAATTTTCAAAAGAAAATAACGATTTTTCAAATATATATAGTATAGTATAGTAGTACAGTAAACTTATTCAATCTTGTGTTTGTGTACAGCAAGATGATTTTCTTTGTCCTGCCCTTTTTAGTCTTGCAATTCATCCTATTATTAGCAAACTTTCTTCTCATCTCAATGTTAGGTATTTGGATGATGGTACAATTGGAGGTTATTGCAAGATTTACAAATTATTTTAGATGAGTTTAAACCCTTAGGTTTAACGCTCAATTTTTCAAAATGCGAGTTGTGTTTTTGTAAAAATTTAACGAATTTAATCAATTAAATATTGTTTCTTCTTTTTGAAATGTTGATTTCTGATATTCGTCTTGTTGACCATAGTAATTTATTCCTTCTTAGTGCTGCTTTAACTGAAGATGCTTTTCCACGAATGTTTAGCAAAACTTTCTAAATTACCAGATAATATCCGAAACATTAATCCACATACGAGGATGTATTGATATCTAGTTAGCCTAGACCAGTTCCTTGCATAAACAAAATATTGCGTTACCATAGCAACGAACAATAACTTATTAAAAGTGTCAGTGTAAAGTTTGACGTCAAAAAAGTAAACCAGAGTCACGCAATAAATTAAATGAAAAAAAATGTCTACCGAAATTGTGAAAATCGAAAAATTGGAGTATCGAGCCATCATCAAGTACCTGTATTTAAAATGGTGAAGAGGTAAGCAGATTTACGAATATATGCTTAATACCCTTGGTGATCAATGTCCTTTGTATGCGACCGTCAAAAATTGGAATGCAAGCTTTAAAAGAGGTAAATTTTCCATTGAAGATGATGACCGATCAGGAAGGCCAGTTTCTGTGTCAGTCCCCGAAAATATCGATGCAGTTCATGACATGATTTTATCAGACCGTCGAATTGGGCTAAAACGGATATCTGAAGCACTGAATATTTCATACGAACGCGTTCATCATATGGTTCACGTCAATTTGGACATGAGAAAATTGTTGCAAAATGGATCCCCAAATGTTTGAATGTTGACCAAAAGCGTGTAAGGGTAGAAGCATCGCGTTCGATCTGTGCTCGATTTGAAAACGATGTAGACTTCTTAAACCGAATTGTTACTATGGATGAGACTTGGGTACATTTTTACGATCCAGAAACAAAACAACAATTGATGAATGGCGACACTCTGGTTCTCCAAGACCTAAGCAGTTTCGTGTTCAAAAATCTGCTGGAAAAGTTCTTGCTTTAGTTTCTTGGGATTGCCATGGAGTAATCATGATTGATTTTTTGGATAAGGGTAGAACAATAACTGGAGATTACTATTCGACATTACTGACCACTCTATGGAAAAATATTAAAGAGAAAAGACGCGGAAAACTATCCAAAGATGTTTTGTTTTTGCAGGACAACACCCCTGCACACAAATCTCATGTTGCCATGCAAAAAATTTGTGATTTAGGGTTTGAATTCCTAGAACACCCCCCTTATTTACCCGATTTGGCTCCGTCCAACTATCACCTCTTTCCTCAACTGAAAAAATGTTTAAAAGGTCGTACATTTTCTTCCAAGAAGGAGGTAATAGAAACTGTAGAGGTCTGGTTTGCAGAGCAAGAAGAAACATTTTTTTGAAAGGTCTAGAGACATTGCAGGTTTGCTGTAATAAATGTGTCCAATTAAGAGGAGAATATGTTGAGTAATAAAATATTTTGAATTTGAAATTTTGTTTGGTTCCATAGTAGGCTAAGAATTTTTCAATATATCCTCGTATGGCTCTTTTTTTGTTGCGTCATTGTTTTTGGATTTCCAAACTTAATTATATTTTGCGTTGTTGCCCTTTCTGGAAATTCAAAGATGTCTGTAAAGTTTTTGATGATAAAATTAGTAATTCCTTAATAGACATTTTAAACATACTCCTTTGTCTTAGATACATGTTTCATTTGGTGGTTTAGGAATCCGTTGTGTCAGTGATATCCCAATTTTTTTTAAATTCTTACTTCTACTCACGTTTTCGCTAATATCATTAAACCAATTTTTTTTAATAACTTTGAGATTATGTACTGAGCTGATGCATTAGATGTTTGGAAATCACTGTTCTCTAACGAATCTCTACCTGAAAAGTCTTGTTTACAACATAGTTCGGATACTCCATGTGACAAAACTATATTTAATTCTTTGTTATTACAATATGACACTCGGCATAAAACTATTTTACTTGCCAGTGCCCAACCAGAATCAGGTGCTTGGTTAAAAGCGCTCCCGTCTTCTCAACTAGGAAAATTGTTAGATAAATAAACTCTTCGAATTGTCACATTCTTAAGAATTGGAACTAATATTTGCCAACCACACAATTGTCATTGTGGTTCTAAAGTTGATACTCTTGGTCATCATGGTCTATCTTGTAACAAAAGTTATGGTAGGTTTTCTCGACACAACAACATTAATGATATTTTAAAGCGAGCTTTGGCTATAGCTGAAATCTCTTGTATTTTGGAACCATCGGGATTATTACGTGATGATGATGGTTTGACTTTAATTCCTTGGAGTAAAGGAAAAGCTTTAGTATGGGATGTCACATACGTCAATACGGTAGCTGCTTCATATTTAACCTCTTCATCTCTTCTCGCCTGTTCTGCTGCTAATTTAGCACAATCTACAACCAATATAAAACAATTAAAGAAGATTATTTTTCTTATGCATTTGCTGTTGAAACTTTTGGTTCTTAGAGTGTTCATGTAAAAAATCTTTTTTCCTCCATATCACAAATGGTTATATATCAATCTGGTATTCTTCAGGCAGTTATATTAAACAAAGCATTAACTTGGCAATCCACAGAGAGAACCCTGCTTCCATTTTACAAACCATTTCCAAGGAAAATACTTTAAAAAACATTTTTGATTTATTTTAATTTTAATGCCATTGAAATTTTTATTACCTTGTATTTATTTAATTTTTATTAATTTGTAACTTATTTGTAATTTTTTTATGTTCAATTACAATATTGCAAGATTTTATCAAAAACAAAATAAACTTTTAAAAAAATTCACATGTTATAGTTAACATATTATCAAAAAATTGTGAAATTATCAAAGAAATGTGGAAATATTGTAATAGTAGAAACTTGCATCGTGACGTTATTAGTAACAGTTTATGGAAAAACTATAAAATTATTACAATTGATTTTTAAAAAATCATGGTTTTATTGTTAGTAATCTGTTGTGAATATGTGCAATATAGACTGTGTCTAAAATAAAAATGTAGATCATGGAGATCTTGAAAACGGTAAAAGATTCAAGGTCGCTCACATTGCAAAAAAGTTGGGCAATTACAATATTTCTTACAAAATTAGGTTCTAAACAATTATATGTGATACATTGTTAAATTTATAATAAAAAAACACTACCAAATACAAGGTGTTTGTTGTATGCGGCAATATAAAAAAGTAAAGTTGTTGATGGTTTCTTCTAGATGAAATGTTAGATTAAAAATTTTCTAAAGATAAAACATTTTCGTGAAAAGTGAAACTATTGCTTAAAAGCATAAATATTCAGCGAAGTTATTACTAAGATTTGGTCGAGTAACCACCAAAATAATTTTTATTTTATAGTCTGTATACTATTGGCGCGGAGTAATAAATCATAATTACTTGAAATAATTCTTTATTTTCTTGTGAAAGCGGTACTTCTACGGTTAAGTAAAAACCAATAAATTCTAACCAAAATACGATCATTGTGCCGCTCTTGCAGCATATCGACCCATCTAGGGTCTGAGAACAATAGTTTAACCTGTGTAAACACGTGGCCATCAGCCCAAGTACTGACGAAACGAGAATCATAGCCGTAGATGTGGGTATTATACCAAGATACAAAAATAATAGTATATAATACGTAAGTAGTAAAATTTGTAATGTGATCTACTATACAAATAAAATAAATAACATATAACCACATAATAATTCATATCAAGGTAGATTTTACTATTATAATATATTTACCTACTAAAAATATGATTTTCCAAACGTATCAGGTACCTACGCCACTGCAATACGGGAGATTCGATAATTTTACAGGTTTATTACTCCGCGCCAATAGTATACTGAGTATAGAATAATTATTAATGTTTTGTAAAAAATTGTAGCTAATATAAGAAACGTTTTGTTGAAGGAATGAGAAAATTAGGCAAAATACAAAAAAAATCGTTATCTTTAACTGTCAAAATACTTGAAATTTTTACGGTCAATATTAGCAAAATAGTGGCGTTGACTATTTGTCAAAATACCGTAGATACATGGCAATCAATATTAGAATGTTCAGATGCTATTAATAATATTTTGTCAAAAAATCAAGAAAATATTAGGGTTGTAGATAAATCGTGTCAATATGTTGTCAAAAACAGTCAAAACATTGTAACGACTTTTAGAAAAACCATTAATAATTTACCGAAATGTATTGTAATTAATTTTGTTTAATTAGTTTCTTGAAAACCATTAAAATATTAAAAAAAATTGAAAAACTATTGACAGTTAATATTTTCTTAGTAGAAAGTGGAATTATAATAACAAAACTAATTTAAAATTGTTGTTTCTTTAACATTTTTAATTATACTCATTGCTATAAATTGAATATCCTTATTTTTAAAATTTCCCTTAAATAAGAGATTGTCTTTTTAGTCAATATTAGCAAAATATTGAGGTCGAGTATTTGTCAAAATATCGTAGATATATGGCTATCAATATTAGAATATCGGGATGCTATTTCTATTTACTTTTGTCAAAAAAACGAGAAAATAATGTAGTTAATTGTAGAGAAATTGTGATGTTATTGTCAACATTTTATCAAAAAACTGTCAAAATATTGCAACGACGTTTTGAAAAATTATTAATATTTTACTGAAAAAATGTATTCTAGTAGCAACATTTTTCGATAGCTCATTCCTGTGATCCCGAAAGTTCGAAAAACCTATGTCTGTAAACAAGCAAGCAAGCAAGCTTCCAAGTTAGTACGCGAGATAGCGCTTCACAGAAAGCATCTAGAACTTTAATTTTTTTTACAGTAGGTCTGGTTTACTACAAAGAAGAGCTGATTAAAAATTGGGTATGGTACGACGCACCCTTCCTGTTCCAACCCCACCACAATCATGTCCAAAACAAGTTTTTGGAGGCAGATTATTACCTTATAATTCAATTTTTAAGCTTCATGACTCAAACCAATGTTGTTCGTCATGACAACTCGCATATTTTGGTACCGGTGACATGGTACCTGCACTGCCAGCACATGGTGGATAACAAATTTTCTCCTCATTTCTTTTCTCTTCATTTTTTTATAAATTTTTTTCTCCTAATTTTTTCTCCTCATTTTGTTTCTTCTTTTTTTCGTAATTTTTTTCTCTTCATTTTTTTCTTTTAATTTTTCTCTCCTAATTTTGTTTGTCTTTATTTTTATTCTAATTTTTTATTTTCATTTTTTTAATATTTTTTTCTTTCATTTTTTCTTTTAATTTAAAAAAAATATTTTTTCTCAATTCATTTTATTTTATTTGCTTACATGTTGCTACCCGCTCGGAGAAGTGTCAGCCCTTTCTACTAGTTGCAATTGATTTTGTTCAATTAATTTGTTGAAAAACTATAAAATACTAAAAAAATTGAAAAAATATTGACATTATAGTCAAAATTCAAGTGTTTAAAAATTGTGACGTTATCGTTAAAAGTTTTTCGGAAAATTGTAGAAACAACACTACAATACATTTTTAAAAATCCTGATGTTTTGCAAAAAACTTTGGAAATACTATGATACTTAAACTTATGGTGACATTTTATTGACGAAATGTCAAAGTATTGCAATCAATTGGTAAAACAATGTAAAGTTATCGTTAAAAAATTGTCAAAAAAATTTAAATTACAGTTAAAAAAAAATCACGACGTCATTGTTAAAAAAGAAACCGTGGATCTATTAAAATAAATATCAAAAAAATTGTAATGTTATCTTTACCGCATTCTTGAAAAACACTGAAAATATTGCTTTATATTGTTGACCAAAACCGTAAAAGTTATGCAACTGATTGAAAAAACTGTCTCTGTTATTAACATTTTTTCAACAAAACGTGGAATTAGTATAAACAAAAACAAAAGTGTGAATTATCAAAAAATCGTGAAAATAATGCAAGACAGTTATAAAAAATATTGACATTATTGTTAATTTTGTGACGGAAACAGTAAAAATATGCCAATTCATATAAAAAAAGACAGTGACAATTTTACTAACATTTCCTGAACACTTTGTGTAGTTATCGTTAACATAACATCAAAATTTTCCGGTTAATTTTGGAAAATTGACGTGGCGTTATCTTTGATATTTCGTCAAAAAACTGTCAAAATATTGCAACTAATTTTAGAAATATCTTTTGTTAACATAGTCTTAACATAACTTGAAATTATTGCTACCAAGTTGGTAATTGTCGTCACAAATACGTGACTTTTGAATCCCAAATTTTTCTTCTCACGATAAAATTAATGGCCTATTTTTTCAATAATTTCTCACAAATAATTGACAAAATTGTTCTTTTACGAATACCCAAAGGACCTTCAAAGATTTCATCTCAGTTTGTCAGAAAATTCTGACGTTATTGTTAATATTTTGACCAAAAACCGTGGAAATACAATGACAATCCAAAGCGCACTCAAAAATTTATAACTTTAACCATCACAAAGCTGATCGTAAAAAACGTCGAAATTAGTTTTGGTACAGTTATCAATATTTCGATAAATCATTATAAAGGTTTGATGTAAATTTGATAGTTAATTAAGATCGACAATTACATCAACTTAAATTAAATTGATAGCTTTTTTAATTATCCTTTACGAGTTTGTTGACTTTCTTTACAATATATGCAGTTGGGGTGTCCCATGGTTCAATACCAGGTTCTTTAATATACACCTTTTACATTTAAAGCTTAATTAGGTCAAAATGCCAAATTTGTAAGTAAGAAATTTTCCGACAGGCTTCAATTAGGTTAAAAAGTGGTATCAAGGTAATTTTTAAACAATTATTTAAATTAATAACGGTACATGACTTGCACGAGCCTTGGAACCATCATCAGCCCTTTGTATGTTATTCTTTGCTTATTATTTCAAAAGAATGCCACTAATAATAATCACATGCAATCATATGTTGTAATTAACCTTCAATATGTTAATTATTGGGTTTTATTTGAGACGTGCCAAATGCAGGCGCCGATTTTAAAACAAATTTTACGGTGCCATAAAAAAATTTATTACACCATCCAACATCACTCAAAATTTATAATATAAAAAAAAAGAAAAACAAAGAATATGGTGCAGATTTCGAGTCATTCAAAAAGTAATCGTAGCTCTTCTCATAAGCATGAAACAGACAACGACCTGAACTAATCAAATGTGTTGTTGTACGTCATTAAAAAATATACAAAAAGAAAAAAATATATGAATTAAGCAAAACATATGATCAATAGAAACATAAATTGTTGATTTCTTAAAAAATAAAGAAAAGAAAAAAGAGTTAATAAAAAGAAAAAGTTTAGAAAGAAGAATAAAGAATATGGCGAATAAATAAAGAAATTTAAAGAAAAAGGAATTATAGATGAATGAGGAATGAAAGTAAATACCAACACAAAGAGGGCAAAGGGACATTAAATATTCTAAGAAATAACAGATAATTAATAAAAACTAAATATTTATAAATGAGAACATAGCAAGAAAGGAAAGAAAAAGTGTAAAAATAAAAGAACAAATGAAGAAACAAAGTGAAAAAAACAATACAAGATGAAGTAAAATTAAGAAAAAAAATAAAGAGAAAAACTACCAGAAGAAAAGATGTAGTTCGTTTAGAAAATAAAAAAGAAAAGTAGTACAAAAGAAGAAAGGACGTAAAAATACATTGAGAAAGTAAAGAAGAATAGGAATAATAAAAATACAACGTTTAGACACAAGAAGAAAGGATGGAAATGATCTGGAAGAGTATTAATAATAGAAAATCCAGAGAAAAAAGGAGAATGGTCTAAGGAATGGAACTGGAGCGTCTAGCTGTAACAAAAAAGAAAAACACCAAAACTGCAAAAAAACTATACTCGAACTTGAACGATGCGTTACACGCAGATAGTATACACTTGTGGCTCCTGGTTGTTTGATCACCTCTTAAAAAACACCAAATATATTCAAATTGAATTTTGAACTTTGATGTTTTTTTTGGATTTCTTCAAAAAATCCAATTAAAAAATAAAAATATCAAAAAATTGAAGTAGGTCTAGGGAATTTTGCCCGTTAACTCAGTTTTTTATTCTGCACAACTTTTTTTAATAACTTTTGTTTGTACCACGTCCCCAAAAAGCACTTTACTGTTGTGCAAAAAACGTTTTTTGAAAGTTCTAAGGACGCCCTTGCTTTTTAGAAACTAAAACTATGTCCCAAATTAGTTTCAAACCAAGCAGAACTGATCCCCAAAAGCTCAAAATTCAATTGAAATATTTATTGTCTTTTTCAAGAGACGATCAAATAAAGACGGACACACTGTATATAAGTCTTTTATTTTTAGTGTCAGTTTGCTGATGATGAGAGCTTAGCTATTGAAACATGTCTTCGAGTATAGTGTTTTGTGCAGTTTTTGGTGTTTTTTTGTTTTTTTTGTTAAAGGAGAATGGTGATAAAGGCAACAAGATAAAAAAAGAAAATAGGAACGAGGAAGAAATAATGAAATGAAAAACGTAAAAAAAACAAAAAAAAGAGCAGCAAGAAGAAAAAAAAATGGGAAAATAACGTAAACATAGAAGAATGTTAGAAATTAAAAAAACGGTACAAAGAAGGATGTTAATAAATAAAAGACAAATGTAACAGATACATGAAGAAAACAAGCAAACAATTAAAAAACGAAAAAAATTATGAAGTTTTATAAACAATAAGTGGAATAGAAAAAACAGTGTAGGTATAGTCAACAAAGAAAGCAAAACAAAGAGTAGACGACAGAGATAAAGTAGAAGAAGTAGAAATTTTAATGAAAAAAAAATAAGGTGAATATTGAGAGCAAGAGGAATAATGGAAATATATACGAGAGAAAAAATATAAAAAAAAATAATAAAATAAATATTAGTGTTTAAGACATAAATAAGAGAATGAAGAAACAACAAAATATATAGTAAAATAACAAAAGAAGAAAAACTTGAATATATAATAAAAAGCTAAAAGTAAAAGAAGATTCACTTTTGGTTAATATAAAAAATACAGGTGTTAGAAATCGAATCATATGTTAATTAAATAAAAATTAATTTCATTCCATTAGAGATTAAAAAAAAACAAAAAATGTTGTTGTAATAGATGTCATTTGCTATTGAATTAAAACTAAATTTCAAAAAAAAAAACCAAACAGAAGAAACAAAAATAAACTGTAGTGGTGGAAGAAAAAATCAATAATATTCTTCTTTTAGTTTCTTCGTTGCAGGTTTAATGAATAACTAAGAATGACCCTTTACTTATTTGTTCCGTCATCAAAAATGGCCAAAAATCACCTCATAAGAAAAAAAATAGAAACTCATCCGCGGTTTCAGTATTTTCTCCACAGCCAACTTATTGGACCGGTATCGTCCTACGTGGATTTAGGTATTACAGTGGCGTCAGATTTAACTTTGTCAGAACATATTATAAAAAATTGTAAACGTGCTAACTCTGTGTTATATCTCCTTCAAAAATCGTTTATAAAAATTTCATTTCAATCCTCAATCAATCATACTCTTCTACTTCATTTATTATTTTTTGGAGTTTAAAGAATAACTTTACATCGTTCTTTAAATTTGGCCAATAATTATCCCATAAATAAAAAATTAAGACTAACTTAGGTAACGAATTATAGAAGAAGAAAAAAAATGTTTACCAATAATATTCTTCTTATTCTTTTTATTATTTTGTTTGCAGTTTGAACAATAAGTGTATAACGTGCGAAAATGAAAAGGATGAACGCGAAGACCTGAACTAACAAATTATAGAAGAAACAAAAAATTGTCAATAAAAATGTGAAAATTGTGAAAGAAGACATTGCAGAACAAAGAAAAAAAAATGTCTATCAATAACTTTCTTCATTATTTTAATGAATAACTTTATGGTGAAAAGTTCTTTTTCTTTTTTTATTTTATTCTTTATTGGTTGTACTGATCCTGATCCGTCATCAAAAATGAACAAAAAATCGTTCCATAAAAAACCAACAAAAAACAATGTTGAGAAACATTGATTAATTGTCAAACATAAAAAATGTTTTCAATTATATTCTTTTTTTACTTTCTTTATTATTTTGTTTGCAATTTTTGTTATAATAATTTTTAGATTTATACAAGAAGATTATCAAAATCATTCTATAAACTAGAAGAAATGAATGAGGATGGATAAAAAATATAAACAAAGCATAAAATTGTGTAAGAAACATCGAGGATGTAAAAGTTAGAAAAAAATATCATTAACATTCTTTTTTATTTTCTTCGTTTTTTTTGACAAATAACTAATATTAAAAGTAAGTATAAGAAGGAGGAAAACTCACGTAAAGTCAAGCAGCAAAAAAATAATGCTGAGAATCATGTATGAATTAGAAAAGAAGAAAAAATTTTTTTTCCAATAGTACTCTTCTTTTACTTTCTTCATTATTTTTTTCCAGTTTGAAGAATAACTTTACAACGTTCTTTAAATTTGACTAATAATCATCCCATAAATCAAGAAAATGAACACCCTAACTTAGGAAACGAATGTGTTTTAAAACAAATTATAGAAGAAGAAAAAACAATGTTTACCAATAATATTCTTCTTATACTTGTTTTATTATTTTGTTTGTAGTTTGAACAATAAGTGCATAATGTGATAATACCAAAAATAAAAAGGATGAACATGAAAAGCTGAAGTAACAAATTATAGAAAAAACAAAATAAGTTGCCCAGAAAGGTTTGAAAAAGTTCTTGTCCTTTTCTATTTTAGCCTTTAATGATTGTACTGATGAAAATGAGCAAAAATCATTCCATAAAAAAACCAACAAAAAAACAATGTCGAAAAACATGAATTAATTGTCAAACAAGAAAAAATCTTTTTTTTTACTTTCTTTGTTACTTTTTTGGTAATTTTTTTATATTTATCCAAGAATCACTCAAAATCATCCTATAGACTACAAGAAAAAATGAGGAAAAATAAATTTTTTTTTTGACGAATAACCTTCGATATCGAATAAGATCTAAATTTGTTCAATGTTATTATTTTCTAATTTTTAGTTTCCCACTAAATCATGCAAGGATTTTGTAGTAGGAAGATCAGTGAAAGTCGATTAAAACTTTGTACAACTCTTTTTTTACAACCGTCAAATCTTTATCAAGGCTGTGACCAGACCTCCATGATGGTGTTGACGATGTTAAAGCTTTTTTCTTAAAAGTGATTGTTGTTATTTTCAGTTGATTCAATTGAACGTTTTTTTGTGGGAGGGTTAGTGATAATGTGATTGTACTACATAAAAATCTCTTTAATGACGACGTTTCGGTTAGAGCTGTCTGACATTTATTAAGGCTGTAAATTGACTTGATTATTTTTCGGTCGTATTGGATTAATCTAGACCATGATGTTGTTGATAATGTTGAAACCTTTTCTTGAGATAATTGTTGTTACTTCTTATTGTATAAACGTATTAATTTTGAGTTGTCCACTAGATGATGTTTGTATAAGAGTTAGTGATGAGTTGATTAGAACCCCATTAAAACCATTTCTATGAAGACAAATAACAAATTATTCGATTTACATCAAACTAAACAAATACATAAGCTTCTTTCTACCACTTCCTTTTGTTCATTTTGCTTCTTCCTCTTTTTCTCTGAGTAGTGTCTTCTTCTATGTTTCTTCTCTTCTTAGCTCTCCGCATTCGTCGGTTAGATTTTCTACATTTTATCTCCCTTCCCCGCACATTCTGCATCATTTTTCTTCTTCTTTTTTCTAATATTTGTTCTTGTTTTCCTTATTTCTCATTCTAAATCATGGTGTCGTCTTCTTTTATAAAAAGTTGTATAAAGACACCAAAGCTATTAGTGATGTTATTAGAAAAGGGTAGATAATTAGATATTAGAAAACAAGGTAAAATACTAATCAGATAAGAGTTGATAAATAAAATTCCAACACACATTTAACATCACAACAAATAGTAACGTACACGCGCTGCGCTGTTCCGTAAGTTTGGGACTGGCCCATTTAAATTGAATTGATATAGCGCGTTAAAGTACCAGTGGCGTAACATAACGACGGTCGGTGAAAAATAAATACGACAGATACATACACGTTATATCTGAAACAAATAAAAAATTAAAAGAATTAAAAGAGAACGTTTAAATTAAAATTAAATGAACAAATTGGAAGACAGGAAATTTAGAACAAGAGCTAACAGTTTACCGGTGAGTGCAGAGAAAATAAATATTAAAAGATCAGAAGAAACATTAGAAGAACCTAAAAACCTAGAAGCAGAAAAAACGGCGTTTCAAAATAATAAGAAAACAATAAGATCTCCACAAAAAACTAGTAAGGGAGAAAAATTAATAGGACAAGAAAAAGAAATTCTTGAAATGGAAGAAATATTTAAGAAACTAAAAAAATGGAAACAAGAAATTAAAGACGCCAAAGTAAATATAGAATATTTAAAAGAAGAATTCAAAAAGAATCAAGACGAAATTAAAGAATTAAAAGAAAAATTAGAAAAGAGAGACGAAGAATGGAAAATAATAAAATCCGAAAATCAAGATTTGAAAACAAGATTAGAAAAGATAGAAGAAAAACTTAAAGATCAAGACAAAAAAAAAGAAAATTAAATATAGTAGTGAATGGAATACAAATAACAACAACAGAATTAAAGAAAAGATTGAAGAAATCATAGAAGAAAAATTAGGTGTGAAACCTGAAATTGAAGATGCGTTCAAAATAGGGAAAGTGAAGACAAATAAAGCTATATTAGTAAAAATTAAATTATGGGGGAATAAAATGCAAATAATGGGAAAAAGAATGTATTAAAATGAACAAATATCATAATCGAAAATGACCTTACAATAAAAGAAAGAGGGATACAATTGAAAATTAAAGAATTTGGCGAAGAAGAGAAACGGAAAGAGAATAAAGTCAAAATTGGATATCAAAAAATATGGAGTTATAACACGATGTATTTGTGGAACAAATGCGAAAAGAGATTACAAATTCAATTACAGAAAAATGAAACAAAAAACTAAATAAGAAACAGCACGACGGAGTTACGGATACAAACAAAGCAAAGAATAAAGTTAAAAAGAGATGGAAAAACACACGACATAGATATAAAGAATAATAAAGACAAAAAGAGAAAGAACTAATAGAAGAAGATAAAAAGTATAAAATAGATATTATCGCAATTACAGAGACCAAAAAGAAAGAAGTAGGAGAAACAACAATGGAAGATTATTGAATATTATACAGTGGAGTTGAGATGAGTAAACGAGCCGAAGCAGGAGTTGGATGTGTGATAAGTCCGAAATACATAAAAAAGTTAGTTGAATGGAAAGCGGTAAACAAAAGGCTAATGAAAGTAACATTATCACATAGGAAAAAATAGATTTAATAATACTGTACGGACTAGGAGAAAATAATACAAAAAATTAAAAAGAAAAATTCTGGGAGGAATTACATATATTATATGATGAAACGAATAATACTACTATAATTACCGGAGTTTTTAATGGGAGGATAGGAAATGTAACAGAAGGAAGACATGGAGTAATAGAAAGATATGGAGAGAAAATAACAAATACAATAGATTTTTGTATACAGAATGGACTAGTGATACAAAATTCATTTTATCAACACAAAGATAAGCATAAATACACTAGAGAAGAACCAGGCAGAAATGAAAGGTCTATAATAGATTATGTAATAACAGAAAGAACAAACAGAAAAATTATACAAGATGTTAAAGTGCATAGAGGAGCAGAAATATCAACAGACCATTACCTACTAATCACAAAAATTAAAAAAATAGAGAGAGAGAAAAAAAACGAAGAAATAATGAAAGGAAATTTAAACAAAACCAAAGTTAAAACCATTGAAATACATAAACTACAAGACGAACAAACAAAAAACGAGAAAGAAGAATGGATCGTGAAAGAAATACAGGAAGTGAAGGAAAAAATAGCTGTAATAAATATTGACGAGAAGTAAAAAATATTAAAAGACGTTATTTACAAAGCTGGTGCAAAAACATGTGGGATGACCACAAAAGAAGGAACAAAGGAAAGAACATGCTGGTGGAATGAAGAAATCAAAAGTACGATCAAGGTAAAAAAAACAAGATGGGAACAGTACTTACAGCAGAGAAGTGAGGAAACCTACAACAACTACAAAGAAGCGAAAAAATAGTAAAGGAGAAAGTTAAAACAGCCAAAGCTAAGAACTGGGAAGAATTTGGGGCTAAAATAAAGAATGACAGTCAAACAAATCAAAAACTACTTTATAGAGTTTTGAAGAATATGAGAAACAAAGGAAGAAAGTCAGGAAAGAGACAAATTACAGATAAAGAGGGAAGCATAATTATGGATGATAAGAAAATAATGGACAGGTGGAAGCAATACTTTTAGGATACGCTTGAGAAAACTGAAATAGCGGAAGAAAAAATGGAAGAAGAAAGAGGAACAGAAAAAAAGAAGAAACTAGAAGGAAAAAGACAATGAACAAGAAGAAAACATAACTAGCAACATAAAATTAGAAGAAGTCAAGAAAGCAATACAAAAATTAAAAAATGGAAAACGCACTGGGAGTAGATGGAATAAAAGCTGAACTACTTAAATGCATGGGAGAAGGTGGATTAGTGCTACTCCACAAAATTATTGAAGAAGCTTGGATAACACAAACAATACTCACGGAATGAAAAATTTCTGTCATAATACCCATTTTTAAAAAAAGAAACCAAAAAGACTGCGCAAACTATCGGAGAGTGTCACTACTGTGTGCAGCATATAAGATGTATTAAATGGTATTGTAAACTAGATTGAGAAAAGAAGTTGGAAAAAATACATGAAGCAGAAAGTGGATTTATATTTACCATCAGAAATGTAATAGAGAAAACATTACCGTACAACAAGGAAATTGTATATATGCAGTCTAGACCTACAAAAAGTGATTGACAATGTAAAGAGAAGAAATATATGGGAAGTGCTGGAAAAAATAGAAATAAACATAAAATTGAGAGAAGCTATAAAAGCATTGTACAATGACACATATAATATAGTTAGGAAAGATAATATGAAGACAAACCAATTTAGAACGAAGCAGGGAGTGAGACAGGGAGGAAATCTTAGCCCACTGCTTTTCATCATTTTATGGACGAAATAATTAAAAACGTTAACAACAAAAACAAGAAGAAAACAATAGGATATTTTAAATTAAAACCAGTCAAAATAGGGGAATGCGTATTCGCAGACGATATAGTAATGGGAAATACAGAAGAAGCATTGTAATTTAATGTTAGTGTATGAGAAAAGCAACTAGAAAAAATGGAATAAAAATAAACATCAAAAAAAAAACCAAAAGTAATAGCTGTATCAAACGAAAAAGAAAAAAAAGTAAACATAAAAATCTATGATCAAGAAGTGGAGCAAGTTAAAAGTATCAAATATCTAGGAATAACTATAGAAGAAAAAGGAAAACAAGAGGAGGAAATCAACAACAGAATCACAAATGCGACGAAATTGTTTTACAGCATGAAGAGAGGGTTTCTAAAAAAAAAAGAAATTAACGACAAAACAAAAATGACAGTATATAATCAAATCAAATCAAATTTATTTGTCTTTTAAAAATAACAAAGTGATTCGGTTCTTTCACAAACTTTTTAAACTTAAAACAAAATACGAAATTTAACTAAAAAAACCTTAACAATCATTTTCTTTTTATCCATATTCGATTCCATTAATTATTAAATCGTTGTATTTGTCGTTATATCTTCCTTGTCTAATCTTCGTTCTTCTCTCCTGCACCTGGTTATGTTTGTCTTTTTTTTACTATCTTCTCTTTCATCTTTCCTCCTTCACCTCTTAGCTTTTTATTTTTTTTCTTGCGTATCCTCCTCTTTGATAATATGTTTTCCTATCTTCTTTACCTTATTTCACTTTTGT
This sequence comes from Abscondita cerata, assembly GCA_030710515.1. NCBI lineage: Eukaryota > Metazoa > Arthropoda > Insecta > Coleoptera > Lampyridae > Abscondita > Abscondita cerata. The sequence continues at coordinate 321,656 of JALBCR010004788.1, read as the reverse complement.
TCCTCTATCTCTTTCTAACATATGTACAGCATTTTATTCTCTTTTCTGTTTTCCATCTTTTCCTTCAGTTTCAATGCTCTATTTCCTGTTTGAATTATTAGGTATCCTGGTCTTTTATTATCTAAACCTATCTTCACCTCTTTGAATAACTAATTCCTGTTTCCCTCTTCAACCTCCCATCCCTCTCTTCTCTAAGGTTTCAGTATTTTTCTTTTCCTCTCCTCCATCACTTTCCTCCTCTCCAACACTTCCCTCATCCATTGTTTTCCTTCCCCTTTTTCTCCTAGTAGTAACTTCCATTCCTTTTCTTCGTGTCTTGTTTCCCTGCATCCCTCTTTCATATGTATTATATTTTCCCATTCATTCCCACACAACCTGCATAATCTCTCCTCATCACTCATCCAATATTTATTTTCATTTTCTTCATTACCCATTCTGAACCTTGCAATCATTCTTATTTCATTCATTCCTTTTCCTTCTGTTATGTACCTTGGTGTCTTGTCTGTCATTATTTTTATGTATTTCTCGTTATATTTTCCTTCCTTTATTTTTGCCCTTCTTTCCTGCTTCTGAGTATCTTTATCTCTTGCAATTATTTTCTCTTCCATCTTTCTCCCCCTCTCTTAATCTCTTTATCTCTTCTCTCGCGTATCCCACTCTTTCATAGTATTTTCTTCTTTCTTCTTCCCCATATTTTACCTACTGTGCCTCGATCTCTTTCCAACATTCATATAGTATTTCATTTTCCTTCCTACTTCCCATTTTTTCTTCATACCTTACTGCAATTCTTCCTGCTTGTATCCTTATTTTTTCTATTTCTAGCTCTTCTTCCACTATATACCCCGGTGTCTCCTTCTCTAGTCCTAACGTCCACCTCCAGTATTTCTCCTGTATCTTCTCCAGCTCTTGCCATTCCCTCCAACCCCAAATCTCCGCTCCATACAGTACCACACTTCTTACCAACTTTTCAAACATCCATCTCCTTTTCTCTATATCTTTACCAAATATTCTTTCCCTAACCCCCCATACTTGTCCTACTATTCTATTTCCTTTCATTTTCATCTCTTTTATATGGTCTCCATCTTTGTTATCGTATCTGATGTTGCAACCTAAGTATCTATACTTGTCTACTCTCTCTACCTCCTTCTCTCCCCACCACCATTTTACTTTCTTTCTTTTTTTTTCTTTTTTTAAATTCCATAATTTTTGTTTTACCGACATTTGCTGCTAGTTTTTTCTTTTCCAGGTATTTCTTCATAAATTTAACTACTCCTCTCATCTCTTCTTCATTTCTCGCTATTGCCACAATGTCATCCGCATATGCTAAAACCCATATCTTTTCCTTCCTACTTCCTCTTATTTGATTTTTTCCATTTCCTCCTCAAGATCACTAATGTATATCGAGAATAAGATTGGGCTTAGCGGACATACCTGTTTTAGTCCTTTTTCCGTCCTAAATTCTCTACCTAGCTTCCTCCCTACCCTCGTTCTACACCTTGTTTCTTCGTATATTTCCTCCATTGCATTTTTTATATCTCTGTTTATTCCAACCCCCTCCATCCTTTTCCATAATCCCCCTCTTTCCACATTATCAAATGCCGCTTTAATGTCTAGGAATATTGCGTACATCTTTCCTCCTTTCTTTGCTAACTCTTTATTGATTATGTGCTTTAATATGTATATATTGTCTATCGTTCCTCTTCCTTTCCTAAATCCTTCTTGCCAATCCGGTATTATATTCTTTTCTTCTATTTCTTTTTCCAATTTTTTTCTAACTATTTCCGCATATATCTTATAGCCCGCATTCATTATACTAACTCCTCTATAGTTGTTCGCTTTCTTCCTATCTCCCCCCTTGTAAATTGGGCATATTATTGCCTCTCTCCATTTTTCTGGAAACCCTTCTCCTTTCCATATTCTCTCGAATACTTCTCTTACTTTTTCTCTCATTCCTTCTCCGATGTACCTTCATTGTTCTCCTTGTATTCCATCCGTCCCTTCTGTTTTTCATTTTTTACTTTATTTATTGCTCTCTCCTATTCCACTCTCTCTGTGTCTTATCCTTTTTTCCCAACTTCTTCATTTCTTGCTTTTTTCACTCTCTCCTATTAACTTCTTACAGTGTTCTTCCTATTTTTCCTCATCTTAGTTTGCTTCCATCCTTCCTCCTTTTTCTCTTTTTATTAATGAATTCCCATACCTGTCCGTCATTTTGAATTTCTCTAATCTTTATCTCGTTTTGTTTTTTATGTTCTTCTTTATTTTTTGCACATATTCCCTTAAAATTTACTTTTAACCTTTTGTATTCATCTATCTCTATCTTTCCTTTTTCCATTTCCTTCTTCCTTTTCTTTTTTTACGTCTTTTTTCCCCTTCTCGCATTCTCCGTTCCACCAATCTTTTCTTTTCCCTAATTCTTGTTTTCTTAATCTATAATTTCTCTTGTTTGTTGCCATTTCCATCCTGGTTGTAATTCTCTCCATCTCTTCCTCCGTCTCTCCTTTAGTATTTACTTCCTCTTCCATTTCCTCTTTATATCTTTTTATACTCTCTTCAGTCCATACTTTCTTTTTTTCCATACCTCTTCTTGTTCTTGTACCTTTTCTCTCTCTCTTCCATCATGACTACTTCTAGCGGCTGATGGTCCGATTCTATCTCCTCTCCTATTCTTAGTGTTTCTATGTCCTCCTTACTTTTTCGTTTATAATCACATAATCTATTACTGACTGGCCTCTTTCTCTTACATATGTAAATTCCCCTTTTCCTTCTTCTTTCAAATTTCCGTTCATTATTGTCCAACCTCTTTCTTTACATAGTTCTATCAAAATTTTTTCTTGTCCGTTTATTTACTTATCCATTGACATCCTATTTCTTATCTCTCCATTTACCATTATTCCTTCCTCCTCTCCCAATCCTAACATTCAAATCTCCTCCTATAATCAACTTGCCTTCATCCCTTTCTTCTATTGCCTTTTCTATAGTTGCTTTCGTTGTGTCCATTTTCTTTCCATATATCGTAAAATATTATATTTTTCCCCTTTTTCCGTCTTTAGTCTGATTTGAATCATCCCTCTACATTTTCTTCTTCTATTTTCTTTTCTATTTCCCATTCTTTTCTTACCCCCACTATTAGTCTTCCTTTCGCCCTTCCCTTCCTCTCTTTTCTTTTTGCATACTGAATTTCCCATACATATTCTTTCGGCATCTTATCCTTCTATGTACTCTATTCTTTTCCCTCCATCCAAGTTTCTACTAAACCTACCATTTAAAAACCCTTTATACAGTTCCAAAAATCTACACCTTTGTTTTTTATCCCCGCAATGTTTCAATATAAGATCTTATTTTTCTCTTTGTATATGACAGTATATAAAACAATATACTTACCTACGCTCATATATGAATGTGAAACATGGGTGCTTACCGAGAAACAATACAAAAAACTTTAAGTCTTAGAAATGAAGTATCTGAGAAAAATAGCAAAAGTAACGATAATGGATAGAATAAGAAATGAAGAAATAAGAAAAAGACTGATGATTGACAACGTTAAGAAAAGTTTAGAAAAATCGCAGTTGAGGTGGTGGGGGCATCTCAAAAGATTACATAAAAAACGACAAGTCAGAAAAGTATGGAAAGCAAGAGCAACTAGCAAGAGAAGAAAAGGAAGACCGATAAAGACATAGGATGAAGAGGTTAATGAGTTACTAAAAGCAAAGAGAATAACATGGAATTAGGCTGAGACTATTGCGAAGAAAGGGACAGATAGAGAACACTAATACAAGAGTGATGAAGGAATAGTAATAATTTAATTAATTTATAAAAGAGTAGAATTTTATTTGATATTATATTATTGTATAGTATTTAGTATTATGTGTATATATTTATATTTATATATATTTCCTCTCTTGCATATTCTTCTTTTTCATAGTATGCATTTCTCTCATCTTTTCCGTGTTTTACTCTTTGATTTTCTACCCCTTTGTATACCAGTTAGTTAACTTTTCTGTTCTCCATCCTTTCTTCAAATCTCACCGTTCTTCTTTCTGCTTGTATTCTTATCTTCCATAGCTTCAACTCTTATTCTATTATATACCCGGATGTCTTCTTATCTAATCTTAGCGTCCATATTTAGTATTTATCTTCAGTTTTCTTCAACTCCTCTCGTTCCTTCTATCCTCAGATCTTATCACCGTGCATTATCATGCTTTTTACCAATTTTTTGAATAGTCATCTTCTCTTCCTTATTCCCAAATATTTTTTCTCTAATTCGTCAATCTTGTCGAATGATTCTACTTTCTTTTTGTGTTAACTCTTTTGTATCTGCTCTGTCTCCTTGTTGTGATACCTGAGGTGTTAATATACTTAAATCTACCTAACTTCTCTATCTCTTTCTCTCCCACACACCATTTTACTTTATTTTTTCTACCTTTTTTTTCCCTATATTATTTAATGGTAATCTAAAAATTAGAAACTTTTATACAATAAGGAGGATTTTTTCAAAATAATACCTCATACATGCTTATACATCATAAAATCAACCAATTGACCGATTAATTAATATTAAATAAAATAAATTTAATTTTCTTCTCATTCCTCCTCTCTTTCTTCTTCGTATAAATACCTTTTTAGGGTTAGAGCATTGTAAAAAACTTAAGCACTAAGTTATTAAAAGCTTGTTTTATATTAAGAAACCTAATGAACAATGTCTCAGAAAAAGTAGCTAAGTTAGTATATTACAGGTATTTCCACTCAATAATGTGTTATGCACTAATAGCATTGGGTCATTCTTCTTGTATGCCTAAAATATTTAAAATTGAAAGACGTGCGGTCAAAATTATTAGTAATATAGAATTTAGGACGTGTTGCAAAGATCAATTTATCAGTGTTGGTATATTAACACTTCCCTCTATTTACATCTTAAATTGAATACTATTAATGAAAGATAATTACCAGAATTATCTTTCATTTTCCGATATTCATAATTACGACACAAGAAACAAAAACAACTTAAACCTGATTCAAGTCCGTCTTTCGTCTTCGCAAAACAGCAGTAATTATTATGCGATAAAACTATTCAACAAACTACCTAATACATTAAAACAACTGACATATAAACAACTAAAATCTTGCATGACTAAATATTTAAAAAATAAAGCTTTTTACACGATTAAAGAATTTCTAGACAACAACATCTATAATGATTTCAAATTAAATTCTGTGATGTAATATGTTCTATTAGATTTTATTTATACAATTAAGTTATTTATATAGCAAATATTTCTTATACAAGTATACATGTATTTTATAGTTAGTATTAACAATGACGTATTTAAAATAGTTTTCTATTATCAAATGAATAAAATTATTAGAATTATTATTATTATTATATCCTTCCTTCTTCTTCTTTTTCTTTTTATTACCTCTTTTATCTAATTGATCCCCTCTCCTCATTCCCCTATTTTCTATCCTCGTCTTTCAACCAATATTTGTTTTCTTTTCCTCATTCCCTATCCTAAACCTTGTTATAATTATTTTTCTCTTAATCCACTCTTTCCAATTATATATCTTGGTTTTCCCTCTGTCTTTATCTTCCAATATTTCTCTTTTTTTATTCTTCTCTCGTTTTACCAATCTTCTTTTTTTATTCTTGTTATCTCTTTTCTTGCGTACTTCCCTCTTTTATAATATAACTTTCTTTCCTTTTCTCCATATTTGTATTTCTTTCCAGCACTGTTTTAATTAATCTTTCTCATTTTTGCTTTCAATCTTCTCCACATATCTCATTGCCCTTTTTCCTGTCTATGTTCTTATCTTTTCCATCTTGACTGCCTTCTCTACTATGTGTCCCAGTGTTTAATCTACTACTAATACCTTAAATGGTGCGATAATTTCAACAAATATAACAAAATTGCTTTTGATTTATTGTTTATATCAATAAACTACAAAATAATCTGTAAAAAAGTTGGTATTATTGTTGTAGCTTTTAGTTTTAAAAATCCGGTCCATCTGTAATTACTGAGAATCACCGTTAAATGACCTTAAATGGTGAGTTAATTTTAACAAATACAGCAAAATTGTTTTTTTTATTGTTTATATCGATACTCTTTCTAATCCTAGTGTAAACTTCCAGTACTTTTTTTAAATTTTTTTACTCCATCCATTCTTTCCATCCTTATAATTCTTTAACCATCTTTTTACCATCTTATCAAACAGCCACCTTATTTTCTCAAGATTATTCCTAAACATGCTTTTCCCTATGCTCCACACTTGCCTCACTACCTTATTTCCTTTCTGTTCCAGTTCCTTTATATGCTCTCATTATCGGAACTTATAACGTATCCCTGGTATCTAAATTGTCCACTTATTCTATGTAGTTTTTTTTCCCGCTTTCTTCTTTTCCCGAAATTCCATGATCTTCGTTTTTCCCACGTTCGTCTCTAATCCTTTCTTCTCAAAGTACTCAATAGGCATCCCTGTGTCAACTTTCTTAGTGTTTTGAATCCGTTCCCATTTCACATTTCACTTTCGTCTTGCATCTGAATTCAATATAACATTCCTCGATCGCCCTTACCAAACCTTCACTTATCCATTTTCTTCTCAAATACCCCTTTCCACCTTGTCCAAAGCCTTCTTTTTGTCTATAAAGATTTTCCACATTTTACCTCCCTTCCTCTCAATCTGCTTATTTACCAAGTGCTTGAGTAATTACAATTACCTTCAAGAAAATGGCTTCAACATCGTCAACACCATCATGAAGGTCTAGATTATTTCGACACGACCAAGAAGTAATCAAGTAAGCCCAGCCTTGATAAAGGTCAGTTTTAATCAACCCTCTGACAAAGAAGCCCCTACATCATTTAGTGGGAAACGTTAATACAACAAGGAGATCAATTCAAAATTATTATGTGTTACCATAGAAATTAATGTCATTAGAACATTACATGTCGAAGTGAAAGAACACAATAAAAAAAAACTTGAAGAAGTATGTAAACAATGTGAAGGTTGAACAAATCAAGACATTTACACGCGGAACCCTGACAATCATCTCTGATTTGTAATCCCCATAAAACCATACCGTTTTATGATTTTCATAACAAATTTAATCGTTTTCATATCAAATTAAATATAAACTTCGAAAGGATAATCTATAATAAAACGTTACATAACCTTTAATTACATTTTCCCATTTGATTTGATTATTGAATACATAAAGAGAAACAATTCTTGTATCAACCTCTAATTAGATTAAGTAACGTGAAAGTCTTCGTAGTTTTGTGTAGAAAAATTCATTTGTTTAAAGCAAATATCCTTTAATGATCTTACGTAAAAAAAAAATTTGGTACGCCTTGCGGCACCAAACGATTTAAAAATTTTTACATCTGCGTTAATATCACTTATAATAATTATTAAAATTTTACTCACGGCCAAGAGGATTAATTACGGCTCGATTATTTTTGTCGTCGTCTGCCGTAACGGATGAAAGCTCAAACTCGCCTCAAAAAAAAATTGACGGGTTTAAATGCCAGCTCAATTGCATAAAACAAAAAAAATTTGGTCCTTCGAACGAGGACATACGTCTTTTTAACCTACTTCATTTATTTTTTTTATGTTGTAGTGGTTATTAGATAAAACTGGGACACCAACAAATATTTTATATTCGAGGCTCAAAACAAACGTGTGTGTTTATTTTAATTAAGAAATTAATGTATACATTGAATGTAATTAAGAAGAACAATGTTGTGTGCCCTTCGAGACATACTGAAAGAAATTAAGATCGGTGAGATCTTAAGTTATTAATTAGTTATACATTTTGAAGCGACAGGAAAGGTTAGATTTATAATTATTCGTACGAGTCATTAAAACGTTTATTAATTTGCATGGGTAACACACAATAAAATAGGAAAAAACTCCTGCTGGTATGCGCTCGTAAGTCTCGTGAATGTCTAATAGTTTAACATCACGATTACGTGCAACTTAAATTATTGTTTTAATCTTTTTTGATGATCTTCTTTTTTTGTTACTTAAAAAAAATATTTAAGTGGCGAAATTTTTTTGTGCCAATAACTTTTTTTTGCAATTTGCCATGGCGATAGATTTTAAATAATAAATTACGACGTAATTGGTGGTTTTAATTATTTTTACCCAATCAAAAAGTATTAGTTTTAAGAAATATTAAATTTGAGTCAGAGGTTGTGTGCTACTAGCCTTTACAACAAAAATAAATTTATTTTTTATTAATCACATTAGATGGTAAATATTTTAAACCGATACTAAAGGGTAACTATGGATTAGGTAATAAATGTAGTCAAAAAAGCTCCACCATGTCTGTTCCGGGAGGGAAAGTTCCCATTATACTGACAACGTTCTCTCTCTGTATTGCCAGACTTATCATATAAATAAACTATTGTTTCTCCGATTACTGTTTTCATTTTTTACTCACGGACCAAGGTTTTCCACTGAAAAATGCAACGAAAATAAAGTTTGAGCCAAGTAAATTTTTCTTGGTAACTATTTCTCCAAAAATTTAATTTAAAATAAAACCATTTTTATTTAAAATTTTTCTTCTTCTGAGCTGTAAACTCATGAGTGCCAATGCACGTTGCATCCCAAACAACGCTTTGACCTTGCAACTATACAACAAGCATCATGCCATCTGGTTGTCCGTCATCATCCCTGGAAACTGTAAATCTCTCTAAAGCGGATGAAAAACGAACAAACTGCAAATCAAGTTTAATAATATAGTCTAAAAAAAGTTTTGATACTTCCGCCTGAACTCTTTTTGAAGGATTAAATACAAGTACCTGTCTTGTCCATAGCTTCCACATATGCAAGTTTGGGGAACGTGGTTATCACAACCATAACAAATTGCAATCGCGATTCTAAAAGTACTATCGTCTATCTTGATGGAGTCATTGTAAACCAGCTGTCTCTGTCTTTGAGATCCTTAGAAAAGTGCATGTGATGTGGGGTCAAAAATTCCAATTATCAATTAAGTCTCACTTTTCTGCTGAAATATGGTGTAGCTTCATCGTAATGAGGTAACATAATAGAGACAAAATAGATAGATATTTATTTTGTTTTTTAACATTAACAAAAGAATTCGGTTTACACTAAAATTTTGAATTTTGAATTAAACCCAAATATAAATGCATAAAAAACAATACTAAAAAATAACCCCTCCTTCTTCTATCCTAATTACTTTCTTCCATATTTTATCTCTTTTCTCCTTTCCAGATTTTTCCTTCTTTCTAGACCTTCTCTCATCCTTTGCCACGTTCCTCCAATACCTCATTCTTTTGTCTTTATTCCTACTTTAGTTCTTCATATTCTCCCCTCATATGAATTACGTTTTTCCACCTTTTCCCATATACAAACCTATCCTACATTTCTTTTTGACATTCTCTCACCAGTGCTTGTTTTCGTTTTCCTCGTTCATCCTTCTAAACCTCGTAATCATTCTCTTCTCCATTAAACTCATTACCCCATTGTATATTTTGGCTTTACGTTTGTTATTAAATGCTTATACCTCTCGTTATACCCTACTAATCTTTCTTTCCTGCATTTACGTATCCTTGTCGCTCATTACTATGCCCCTTTCCGTTGATTGAAATATTGGTAAAGATAGTCAACCTTACGGGATTATGCGACCCCGAAATTTGTTCTAAACATCAGAGGTCGGTAGTATCGCTTTGTGCTAAGAAAATACGTCAATTGTATTGTAGAATTTACAGAACAGTATTGCCGATAAATGTGAAATAGAAAACTGTAATTTTGCTGATAGTTTATGCTAAGGCACGACATTGTTGCCAATGCATCATGCCGTTGATTGAAATATTGGTGCATTGAGTCAATGTTGACAAACAAACAAAAACATGCGTTCTAAAATATACAAGAATTTATTGATTTTTGTCGACGTACTAATTAAATGTGTGTCCTTTGTTATATATTTTTTTCTATTGTCTGTTAATTGTTCAATGTAATAATATTTATTTGTATCTTTCTTACGTAAGGTTATAACAATGGTTATACCATCATGACAAACACATATATGTACAAAGATTGTATACATACACATGTGAATAAAGTTTATTATTATGAAAAAAAACCTGCAGATTTAAAAGTATTAATTTCGTAAAGAAATCGTTGAAAAACGTTCTCCCAAAAAAACAATTTCTTTAAATACTTTTGAAAATTCCATACTCATATATTTATTACATTAACATCGTTTATCCGTTGAAAATGTTTTAAAATCTATTAGGCTTACGCAAGTAAATTTCTAAATTTTGGTCATTGAAATTAAAATTTTTTAACATAGAAACGCTATCCCTTTTTATGTTGGAACGAATGTTGAATTTTCTTATATTACAATCTAACGTACTCAACTGTTTGCATCTAAACAATATTATAACAAGCCTACTCATTTACTAAAGGTGTTGCTAAAAGTATGCAATTGTAGAATTTCTGACTAAGCCGATAAGGAATGTGACTCATAAACGATAATCCGGAAGACTCCTCGTAATACATTTGTTTCAATATCAACTTTAGGTGTACTTATATTTTAAGATATGATAAACGCATTAAAGAAGCATCTATGCAAAGCTTAATGATTATGATGATCTGATGAGCTCATAATAAGAGCGAAATGCAGCATCAGGTGTTCTTTCGTTGCGTGTAATGCTTCTGTACAAGTTTTTACTTGGCTTTATCGACACTCGTGCGTTTAAGGCATTGAAGCTGTTACTTAGATAGCGATATGCACGTAAACGCACACATGTCCTTACTTTTAACTGTTGGCATTTTCTTACTTAATGATTATCTGTTTATTTGTTACAATGAAAATATTACAATCAAGATTGGTTTTTAAGTATGTATTTCCTGAGCTTTACTAATAACAATGGTAATAACATTTACAAAATACTATCAAAAGAACACAAAATAATCGAAAGTAATAATACCCCACCACTTTTAGTTTAACAACAAAACCGAAAATTAATTAGTCTTCCTGTTGTGCTCAGTTTAAGAGGTTTTCGGTTCGAGTTTGATTTTGATTTTTTAAAACATTTCGGTAGTTATTATTTACATGTAAGATCGGATTGCTGGTTTAAAAACTTATCCATTAAAATGAGTAATACTATTGCGTGTCATCGCTGTGTATATCACGGTTGCAATAATTCGAGAAAAAATTGCCCGACGATCAGCTTTTATCGGTTTCCTACTAATTGTCTAAATAGATGCAAAAATTGGGTGATGAATTGTGGTAATTCAAAGCTAGTACTACTAGATGATCTTAATTTATTACGAAATAAATTAATCTGTGAAAAGCATTTTGAATCTAGTAGTTTTCGAGATCCTTCCTCTGCGAAGAAGAAACTTAATATTACAGCAGTTCCTAAGAAGTTTGTTTCGGGTAAGTAATAATTTTTGTTCAGCAATGACAATTTGCTAATACTTATTGGTAGCGGTCTGGTAGGTACCCAGTGGTGAGAAGTATCTTAACGTTCTCAAAACTCAATTTTTTACATAACACTTTTAACCACTTTCATGTCTTCAATCTTCTCACCACTACTGGTATCGCAAAGTACAAATTACAAAATCAATTTCAAGAAATACTTTCATTTTTTATTAAAAATTTTGCCAATACATAAATAAAGTTCTTTTAAAAGCCCAAATTTCAAGAAATACAATTATTTGCTTTGATTGCAGATGAACCTAAACAGGATACATCGAAGTCTTTGCGATTAGAAAGAAATCCTACTCAGAAATCACCAGAAGTTCTGACAGTTTATAAATCTGATAATGTGCGAACTTATGAAAATATATTTTCTAGCGGAAAGTATTTGCAACGTAATTACAACTATTTTCTGTCAGCCAATAAGAAAAAAATTGAGAACAACGCCGATTCAGTTAGTGATGCCTCCTTTGTGAATGTTCTTCAAAGTGCAACAATCAGTGCAAGTATAAGTTCTGATAAACCTATACAGACAACCGTTTCTTTTAAAATTAAAAAGTTTAAAAATAAATTGAATAGTCAAAAGTGTGAAATATTTAGATTGAAGCGCAAACTTCAAAACAGCACAATTTCGGGTCTTTTAAAAACAAAAACCGGCTTTGAAGACATTTATTAATATGCAATGTTTTCATCGAACACGAACTCCATGGAAGGATTCAGAAAAACAACTGGCATTATCATTGTATTATAAATCGCCTACCGCTTACAAATTTATGTTGAACCATTTAGGATTTGTTTTGCCAGCAATTTCAACAATCAAGTCGTGGTTGAAAATTGTTAATTTAAGATCGGGGACAAATAATGTTCTTATACAAAAATTAAAAAAAAAGTTGAAGGAATGACAGACAAAGAAAAGCAGTGCGTGGTAATGTGTGACGAAATTACTTTAAAACGAAATTTAAATTATAACCAATATTGGGACTACGTCGAAGGATATCAAGATTTAGGGGAATTAGGACGTAAACCGTTTTTAAGTAACCATGGATTGGTTTTTTATTTGAGAGGAATATTGTATAATTGGAAAATTCCATTTTGTTATTTTCTCAGTAGTGGTTCAGTTAAAAGCGAAATATTATGTACTCTTATAAAGCAAGTGATGCATAAGTTGTTTCAAATTGGATTGAAACCTCGAGCGTTAGTTTGCGACCAAGGATCTAATAACAGAAGTGCTCTATCTTGTCTAGGCGCCACAAAAGAAAATCCAACAATTCAAATCGACAATAACAAAATATATGTAGCGTATGATCCTCCTCATTTACTAAAAGCTTAAGGAACAATGTCATGAACAGCAAACTGGAAATAGTCGTCAACAATAAAAAATTCAGTGGACCGATTTTGTCAACACTTTTTATATTGATCAGTGTAGCAGTGTAGCAAGATCCATGTTAAAATTACGGACAAACATATTAACCCATCAAATTTTCAAAAGATGCGTGTTAAATACGCCGCTCAGGTATTTAGCAATTCTGTATCTGCAGCAATTAGCAGTGCTGTGATGACGGGTCAATTAACAAGTAATACGGCGTTAGATACTGCATCTTTTTTAAAACAATTAACAACATTTTTGACTGTTTAAATAGTTTTTCAGTAAATGATCCGAATCCCTACAAGCGTGGTCTTTCAGTTTTTAAAGACATGCCATGCGAAACGTTGAAACGTTCTGTACAATACTTCAATTCCATCAAGTTTTATGAGAACGGTGTAGAAAGAAAAAATATATACTGTATCGCAGGTTTCCAATGGACTATAAATTCAATTTTAAGTCTGTGGGAGGACTTAAAGGGAGAAGGAACTTTGTACTTTTTAACGTCACGAATAAATCAAGATCCTCTAGAAAATGCCTTTTCAATGATTCGTGCTAGAGGAGGTTATAATGCCCAACCGTCTGCCCGCGAATTTAGGCTTGCATTACAACATAACATGCACATTCGCTTGCAAATACCAATAGAACAAGGGAATTGTGAAAAAGATAACGACGAGATACTATATGGTATAGATGAACAATTTAACACTAACTATGAGGAAGAGGATAACAAAATTGGGACAAATGAAAGTGTAGAAAATAATGAAACAAAGAGATCGTCTAGAACCTGTCTGGAGAACAAAATCAATGAAGACAATGTCGTAATTAATAGTTCTTTAGAATCTTGTTCAGTGTCGTATGTTGCGGGTTATTTAAGTCACTACATATATAAAATTGTAATACGTGTAAGGAAATGCTAACAGTTAACGACTCAAGTGTTTTCAATGTGAACGAATCATTAATTCTATATAAAGATTACAGCAAATCTGATGGAATTAAATACTTACACAGACCATCACCCGAATTCTCAAAATTTGTGTTTTTTTATTGAAACTTTTTACTGAAGAATTTCATCTTTTTAAAACAGATTATGGTTTATTGGAAAAATTAAACTCCGTATAAAAAATGTCTCAACAGCAGTGTGAATTCATGGTTCAGAGAATGCGACACTCATAAACTGTTAATTATCGATCAGTTGGTTAAAATAAAACTATATCAAACCTTAAAGTGGGAGGCTAATAAACATATTTCTAATAGCTATAATTACAGTGATGTCACAAAACCACACCGTAAAATAAGAATATTATCTGCATAAATAAGTGTAAATGTTTGGATATGTTTTATGTATAGCATTGTATTAGGTACGTTATTATTTATGTGTAAATTGTTTGTAAATTATTACTATTATTTTAGATCAGTTGGAATTGTAATTTTTGAAACAATGTTTATAATTAATGAGCTATTTTTACTTTAATTAAACTATTTTAATTCGAAACCATGATATTTTGATACAGTTTCAAAGAGTAAAATCCTAACTTTTTATCTCTACTAACAGATAACAAAGTGTCACTTTTCGTAAATTATTTTTTCCCTCGGGAAAAAAGTGAGTACTATTTTTAACACCAAATTTCCCTCAATAATTTTCTAATTCTATTGTAATATGATTTTTCAATATTAAATCGTCATTTATTTCGTCACAGAAAAGAATAGTGTATTATAAACGTATTATCCGCACCGCGTCGGGAGACAACACACCTCAAGCTAAAATCTAGTACTTTTATTTTTAGAAGTAATAGGAATAGGTTTTATTACCAAGTGAATTTAAATTTGAAGGTCTAGTGGAACCCACTTTCCCTAAAAACACGGTAACTTGTTGCCTTTTGAATTGAAAAATTTGAAAACCAATTTTTATTTAAAATCCTTTTCAACTGAACACGTAAAAACAAGTAGATACAAAAACCAATAATTTTGCGTTTCTGAACTCTAGTGGTATTTCTCCCAGTATGTTCTACTTTATTCCTAACGAAGTTATTAAATGACAAACAAATGTCAACATTATTATTTGCAAGTTAAAAATAAAGTGCAAGCATAATTTGTAAAATAATTGTTTCTTATTTATCTAACACCGACCAAACCAAACTGTTTTAACAAATAACGCTTCGCATGTATTTTAGTAAATTATTAAAAAAAACATTGTCATTAAAATCCAAGATATGTATCATCAATGGTATTATTCATAAATGAAAAATTCGTCACTTTTAATTACTAGTTAATACGTTTACTAAATATTTGAAAACGTTGCAACATTGTATTGACAAAAGTAAATTTTACGGATTGTATGTTGCGCCATTTTTACAACGGTGGAATAAATTGAACTATTCTATTTCAAGAATCGTACACATTATAACTTAGCGCTTCAGTACAGGTGAAAAAAGTAAACAAAAACGCAACCCAACATGCATATGTGAATTGCATCCGTGATACAAGCAAATACAAGCGGTTGACTATCTTTACCAATATTTCAATCAACGCCCTTTCTATCCTCTTCTCTTCTCTTCTATATCTTTGCACCTCCTCTCTTGCGTATTCTACTCTTTCATAATAAAACCTTCTATCTTCCTGTTCGTATTTTATTCTCATACCTCTCACGTACCTCCAACACTTGTATAAAATTTTCTTTTCTACCTTCTAGCTCTTCGTCATCTCATTGCTCTTTTCCCCGCTTCTATTTCTATTGTTTCCAGTTTTATTTCCTCCACTACTATGTATCCCGTTGTCTCTTTAACTAACCCCATAGTTCATTTCCAATAATTTCTCCAAAATCCCCTACTCCTTCTATTCCTACACTTTTGTTCTATACATTATTACACTTTTTACGAGTTTTTCAAATAACCACTTTCTCTACTCAATATCTCCTCTAAACATCTTTTATCCCTATTGTCGTACCTAATTCTATAACCTAAATATTTCCACTCATCTAAACTTTCTAACTCCTCTTTACCTCACAACTAATTTTCCTTCTTTCTTCTTCATTGTCTTTTCTGAAAAACCATTATCTTCATTTTTTCTGTATTCAACTTTAACTTCTTTCATCTCTTTTTTAATATTTGTTAGCACTACAATATGCCAACCCCCATATTTCTTTACCCTTCTTCAACTCCTCTACCAAATCCCCAATATATAGTACAAACAGGACATTCCGGTTTAAACCCTTTCTATCCCAAAAAGGTTAATCCAACCCTACTTTTACTCTTATCCTGCACCTGTATCCTCTTTAATGGCATCCATCAAGTGCCCACTTATATAACTTTCTTTCTTAGTTGCCCACAAAACTTTCCTGTCCACATTATCAAATGCTGACCTTATATCCAAGAACATTTCATACAGTTTTACATCCTTCTCTTGTATTTCTCTATTAACTATTTTCATTAAAATATATGTTTTCCACTGCTCTCCTTTCTCTTCTAAAACCCGCCTGCCAATCCGACAACACATTTTTTTCTTCATCATTTTTTCCAATCTCCATCTTATCATCTCCCCATATATTGTTAAAAATTAAAATGTTATTAACTATGTAAACTACGCATGCATTTTTTGGTTTAAAATTCTTCGGTACCACTACTTTTAAAGTCATTTAAATAAGGACCATATTACATATTGCGATGACTTACAGGCAAATTTTTAAATTTTAATTAATTTATTGTTAGCGCCAGCCTAAAAGTCAACCGAATTAATTATACTCTTAAATCTCAGAATGGTCTTTTCTAGGGTAATTACGGATCTTATGCACATGTGGAAATTCGGATACTTTTTTTTAACAATGTTGCAGCCTCACTTAGAAAATTAATTTAAATTTTACCTTTTCAACTTTTACTTTATTCTTTTAGTGCTCCAACAAATAATACTCAGCTTTTCAACTTAACAAACAAAGTTTACACACACAAATTTTAAATTAGTAAAATAAAAATTATAGCAATACTGCCTAACATGCGTCACCCGGTTACACGTGCATTTTCAGTTGACTTGCGCCGGTGTAAAGTGTATGATCGCGTTTATCTTTATAACTAATTACAAATGACTACTAGTATTTTTTTTTACAAACTATTTTTAACTACCACTAACCTTAAGTACCAGGGTCGTATAGTTGTTCTTTTATTTTATTTTGATTACAGGTACTCTCTTTCTAGGTCACCGTCCTCGTAAACTTGACCGACTTCGAACGCACAGCTGATTCAGAGCGCTAACCCTCTATCTTGCAAACACTACTTTGCTGCAGCCGCATACACACACTACAGATGAATTTTTTCTTAATTCTGGCTTTTACTTTTAATTTTCGTTTACTTTTTATTGCCATTTAAAATTTTTACAGACGACCGTTGGTTTTCGCTGTCTGGAACCATCCAGTGTTTTTTTCAAATTTTACGCCAAACACTAGCGCATCTAGCGGTTTTTCTTGTGAACCTTTATCCAATTTACTGCTTTCTGTATCTCGGCTAATTAATTTTTCCGAGAAAATTGTAATTATCTTCTTATCACACCATTTCTGCTTCTATTTCTTAATTCGTTCTTTATTTTTTATAAAAACGCTGCGCCATTCCGTAATTCGAAATCCAATTTTTGTTGAATTTATCTAACTTTACTTGCGTTGTTTATATTACGAAAAACACTAATTTTCGGTGTTTTCGGCACTTGTTCACATTAACTTACATTTATAATTTAGTTTTACGCGTTAAACAACGTCTTAAACACGCACTCACATAGATTTTTCTCTTAAACTCCACTGACCTTGACCCATTACTTCTTTTCTAATTATCTTTTTTAATTACAACATTTGTTTCAGGTTTTATGGCTGAATAAGATTGCTGAAGCTGCTGGGGAACTAACCTAAACAAATTTTCCAGTGGCACAAAGCCCAATGATAACAACTTCCTGAAATGTTCAACAATCTCTCCAAACCCTATCGATTCTACAATAATTATCTCAACTTTCATGAAAACACTAAATTACTTATTGGAGCGCTATTTTGAGGCTTTAACTCAAGATTTGGGACCTGGCTGTATGCGTGAACATTGCAATATTGAATGATCTAAAAATTAACATCGCTTAAAGCGATGTTTAATACTCAATCATATTCATCTTTCTTTAAAACTTCAAATTTTAAGAAAAATTGTCATAACTCATTACACCCTGTATTTAGGTTTAGGAAATCATTCTAAAAAGTATACTTTATTTTTTTCCGGGCGATTTTAATGCCAAAGTTGGTAATGACCAAAGTTAAGGATTTCATAAGACCTTTCGGACTCTGAGAGCGTAATAAGCGTGGAGAACGGTTAATTGATTTTGTGATGAAGGAACAACCAAAATTTATTTGAAGCTCCCTTTCAGAATGCTGTATAGGTACCTGAAAATAGCCTTAAGACACCTCAGATCATATAGTGAGAAACCAGATAGATTACATCAGTCAAGACCTATTTAGGAGGCCAATCAGATCATGGCTTCCTCCTTGGCATAACCAAACTTGAAGAGAATCTATCAAACAAAAACAAAAAAATACGACATAAGGCAACAGAAAAACAAACACATTAAACATAGTGCTCAACAGTACATGAAAGAATACCTGAATACAGAAAAGGACTTCTATGAGAATGTGGTTGAAAAAGTACACACGACACAACACAAGACATACTCGACAAGTACCTGAAACCGACAAGAACAAAGAAGAAGGCGTAGATGACTGAAGAGATCTTAGACATGATGGCAGGCAGACGATATGGTAACATACAAAAATATAATCAAAGAAATCAAAAGAGATGCACAGAAATACAAATATTACAACAAAAACATGATTATTTCAACCTCCACACACCTCCTGACCGATACTCAAGAAAACTTGATAATAGAGGCAAAACAAAGAAGGAACACTTGGATGAGATATGTGGAAGAAATCTTTATAGATAAACGACATAATAACACAAAGAAGACAGACTGTATAAGAAGGCCTTCATTAACAACCGAAAAGGTAGGAAAGGTTATAAGAGAAATCAAGGAAGGAAAATCAATGTGATTACAAAAATATTCAATAATATTTATAATACTTGTAAATTTTCTCAAAGCTGCCTGAAAGTGCGATGAGCATAAAATCATTAGCCAAATGAACCACTTACTCAAAACCTTCCTAAAAATCATATGCAGGAGACTGTACAAGAAATGCAAAGAACATCTAATACGGACACAATTTAGGTTTCACGATGCTCTGGGTACACATGAGACGCTTTTTACCGTGCAAAGACTGCGATATATGTATATGTGTGCTTTGTAGACTATCAGAAGGCGTCCGATAGAGTGAAACACGACAAACTTATGTCACTAGTTGAATAGATTAGCATAGCTGATGAAGATCTGGGAATCATCAAGAATATATACTACAACCAAACCGATAACATGAACGAGTTGACAGAAGAGGTTTTGATAGAGCGGGGAGTGCGGCAAAGTTGTATGTATACTATCCCTCATGCTATTCAACATTTACTGTCAACGTATCTTTAAACAAGCTCTAGAAGAACATGATACTAGTTAACGGTGAACGTCTGAACACTATCAACAAGTTGAGAGGGTTGAAGCTACACATACTTTGTCACTAATGTAATTAGCTAATGGGATCACTCATTGGAAATTAAACAACGTATAACAAAAACCAGAGCAGTAGAATGAGAACAATATTCAAAAGCTGGGTTCTGCCGCTGAAGATCAATAGGTCAGTTCTGCAGTGTCTATACTTTCTAGTTATACTCTACGGAGCTAAAACTTGGACGCTCTCTAAAGCCACCATGAGAAGACTTGAAATGTTTGAGAGGTGGTGCTATAGACGCATCTTAAGAATCTCCTCGGTCGACTGAGTCACAAATAATGAAGTTCCACCACAAGAAGAAGAGTTCCATAAGAAAATATTTGATCCACACTTTTTTGGGACATACCGTATATTTCAAAATAAATTTAAAATGTAATATTTATCAACCTGCATGCTACTAAAATGATAAAACTTCTAAAACTTTTACAGATTTGCTAGTAATTTCTGTCCCGTTATTGGTGACTTACCCTGTATAATAGCCCATAGGCATGTGTTAAAAACAGGAACATCTACTATGATTCGTTGGAATCGTATAAACCTATACATTACAAAAATTTTTGGTACGAGAACCTTAAGTGTGGCCGTCAACAGTTATGGCGACAACAAGGATGGCGCCGTCCAGGAATCAAAAAAATTGCTGTACCTTTGATAATATGTACCGCAGCTCAACGTATTATACCTCGTTGGAAAGATAATTTAATTATCGTTAAAAAGTTTTAGAACAATAAATACCGAATTCTTTGTATTTTTGGTACTATGGCAGAAAATCAAATTTTTGGCTTTCACTTTCATCCGTTTTTCTCGACACAACCATACCATTACCAAATCATGCCCAATGACTTTTTTTATTACTATATAAAGTTATAGACTAAGAAAGCGTTTGTTATTTAGTATTTGGGACCCCCCAGGTACCAATTATGGTGTCATTAAATATTGCCTAACTCAGGAAATAAAGAAACGATTATATGCAGGGCTTCTAAAAATTATTGTCTCATCAGGTGAGCGTTGGAAAATTAAAAAATGCAAATTTTGTTTATTTAATTGCCAACTTGATAAAACAATCATTGATAGAATAACGGTAATATTTAATTTAGTAACAAATCTTAGCTAAATGTGAGATATTGGATCACAGCTGTGTTTGAACGTTGGTGAAGAGATATATTACGTAACAATAGAAAATTGAGACCGTTTGCTAACGTAAGCTAAAATTAATATGTATTAATATTCTCTGTCTCTCATAAGAAAGTTTTCTTTTCCGTTGGCCAGTAGCTCTCCCTGGATTTCATGCATTATCAGGATGGACTATAATGAATGGTAATCTGGATGAAGGAGGGAACGGCAAGTACACATATATAGGAAAAGAGAAGAGTTAGTCATAAACTACGTAATAATAAATGAAGAAAGTAAAGAGGAGATAGAACGGCTGAGGATAGGAAAAGAGGAGGAATCCGATCATCAACCGTTAGAGGTGATAATGATGAATGAATCGAAAGAAGGAGAACTAAACGATAATGGAGAGTGGGAAAACAAAGTGTGAACAAGGGAAAATATAGAGAAGTACAGGGAGAAAATGGAGGAGGAGCAAGGGATGTCTTATGAGCTTGAAGAAGAAATAAATAAGATTGTGAAGAAAATGGATGATGCAACGGAAAGAAAAGGTATAAGAAAAGAGCACATATATTAGAAAACAGCAAAAAATAATAAAATGGTAACTGCGAAAAAAGGAAAAGAGATGAGAAGTGGGAGACAAAAATGGAAAAAAGGGAAGATAGAGTTAGAAAAATACAAAAAACTACAAAAAAGTTTGAAAGAAGGGTGAGAAATGAGAGCTACAAAAAGGAGTTGGAGAAAAGATAGAAAAAATAAAGAGTGAAAGTCAAGTATGGGAGTTCATTAACAGAAGGAGAAGAAAGTTTAGGAAGTTTGGAAAAGAGATATGTGGAGAAAAATGAGAAGAACATTCTAGAAGATTATTAGAAGAACAAAGGAGAAGCCAACAATTGTAGAAAATAGGAAAGAAGAAGAAAAATCAAGATGTGAAGATATAAAAAGGAGGAGTTGGAGCAAGCATTAAGGAAGGTGAAAATAGGCAAAGCCGAAGATACTGATAAAACCCAAGAAGAGCAGTGGAAATATATAGGTGATAAAATGAAAGAAAGAATAAGGAAGGTGTTTGAAAAGATATGGAAGGGAGGAGGAGTTCCTGAAAAATAAAAAAAGGCGATAATATGTCCAAAATATACAAAAAAGGGGATAAAAAGCAAACTGAAAACTACAGAAGGGTAAGTTTTATAAATGTGGGGTACAAAATATATGGAGAAATATTAAGCAGCAGATTGGAGAAGGAAATAGAAGAGAGAAAGTTAATACCAGTTTGGCAGGCAGGCTTTCGTAAAGACAATATTTATATTGTGAAGCACATTGTTAATAAAGAGATAGGAAAGGACGCAGGAAAAATGTATGCCTTATTTTTAGATATTAAGGCAGCGTTTGACAATGTGGATAGGGAGCTGTTGTGGAAAGTGATAAGGCAGAAGGGGGTAAGCAAAAATTTAGAAGCTGGGATAGAAGAATTGTATAAAGAAACTAGAGTGGAGGGGAGGATAAGAAGAGAGTTTTGGGTAACTAAGAGGCTTAGACAGGGGTGTGCATTAAGTCCAAGTTTATTTGCAATTTATATTAGTGATTTAGAAGAAGTGAAAAAAAAACAGCAGACAGGAGAAATAGTGATACGGAAGAAAAAAGTGTGGGTGTTAGCGTACGCGGATGATGTGGTTATAATTGCAAAAAATCAGATGGGAATGAGAGGCATGATAAAAATAGTGAGAAAATATTTAGTAAAGAAAAAGCTTACAGCAAATGTGGAAAAACTAAAATAATGGTGTTTAAAAAGAAAAAAAGGGAGAGGAATAAAATAGAGATGGTTATGGGGGCAAGAAGAAATACAAACAGTAGACAAATACAAGAATCATGGGTATAATTTTAATTATAATAATACGGATAAGGGACATATAAGGGAATTAGAACAGAAAGGAAACAGGGTATTGAGTCAGGTATGGGGGATAGAAGAAAGGATTTTTGGAAAAGATGTTGAAAAAAAGATGGTGGTTTGAAAAGTTGGTAAGGAGTGTATTATTGTATGGGGAGGAAATATGGGGATAGAATGATTGAAAAAAGCTGGAGAAGATACAATTAAAATACTAGAAATAGACGTTAGGATTGGAAAAAAAAATTAGGATTTGGACAGAATAATTGGCAGTGAGATTTGAAGAAAGGATAAGAAATAGGAAAGAAATAAGATACTAAAGGAATGTTGGAAGGAAGTGAAGAAATATTTAAACAAATACGGTGAAGAGAACCGGAAACATTATTATGAAAGGGTAGGGTACTTAAGAGAGAAGATAAACAGAAAGAAAAGGGAAGGGAGAAGAATGAAAAAGGAAGTTATAAGTATAGATAAAGATATACAGATTCAAGAAAGAAGTGCGAAGATAGAAGAGGGAAGATACAATGTCAAGTACTGAAGAAATACCAGGATATCTAAGAGAAAAAAAGAAGTATAAAGAAAAAAGAATCATAGCGAGGTTTAGATGCGGGAATGAAGAAAGAGAGAATATGTACTGGAGGAATGATGAGGAGAGAATATGTATGATGTGTGGCAAAGGGTAGGAGAATATCGAGCATTTAAAAGAAAATTGTAGAGAACTGCGGTCCGAAGAGAGAGAGAGAGGGAAGTATATTATTAAGAGTGATGATAATTTCTCCTAATAATGTTCACACAGTTTAGAAAATCCTTCTTAGTGGAGAACAGGGCAAATAAAACTACTTCAAGTGATTATCTTGCGACGTTTCGGAAACGTTATATTTAAATAATTAAACGAAGTGTTTCCTTCCTCAGGCGCTAATGAAGACACAAAATACAGGTATAAGTTACAAAGATAACAACAGAGCCTATGTAATAAATTTAACAAATTGATCATTTTTAGGATCAATTCCAAGAACAACAATATAAGATGACATAAAGTTGATAAAATACTTACTTCGATATCAAAATTGAAGCCGTTTGTCATTAAAATTAAAATTAATAATATGATTATTTGTCATACTATAAAACTATAATAAATATGTATAAAAAGACAAAATTGACGAATAATTAACACTACCAAACTAACAAACATTAAATTAAATTAACATTAAAACGGTACATTGATATTAACGGCACTATTGTAAATGTGAGATATGTATTTTAAATATGATATAAAATGACCAAAAAGAATAAACAAACAATTGTACGTGTATGTAAATGATAAAGTAAAATTACGACCTAGTAATAAATTCGCGAAAATACAAATTGCAAATATACCTTATAGATATGCAACCCAAATTACGCTTAAATAACATTATGGGGGATGGATAGCAACAATTATTAAACTAAAACTTAATCTTACTAATTATGTTGTTGTAACAAGTATTTAGATTATTCGTGTCTGTTTTGAAGTTAATATTATTTTTATGACATTAATGTAAATCATTTCAGAGATAATTCTTTTATAATAATTGATTCAACATCTACAATTATAGGTTCTTCAAAATTAAATATATGTCCTGTCTGGTTATGGTGTAATGAAAGTGCAGTACTATCCATCTTTTGAGCAATCATATTTGTGATTTCTGATTCTATTTTTTAATTTTTGTTTTGTTTGGCCTAAATAGCAACTATTGCATCCCTTGCAATTTATCCTATACACAAGACAAGATTTCTAATGGAGGGCGTTTTGTCTTTCAATTTGGTATAGCATGTGTTGTATATTGTATTATTGTTGTACAGAATGATTTTAATTTTTCTTTTTTAGAATACTGATTAATTTATGACTTAGATTAGGAATATTAATTAGTTTTTTGTAGTGGGAATTTGTATTAGTAGTAACGGTGGTGGTATTATTAGTATTAGTAGTTGTAGTATTAGTAATGGAGGAGGTATTATAATAAATAAGTTTTTTAGTCAATTTTTAGGATAGTTATTTTTAATTAGAGTAGTCATTAATATTGTTAAATTTTTTTCCGTAATTCTTCACTACATAGTGTGATTAATTTGTTTTAATAGAATTAATAATGTTGAGCTTTTGATGGAAAGGATGTTTAGAAAAGTAATTAATGATTCTATTTGAAGCAATAGGTTTCGTGTAATGATCTATTAGTAATGTATTTGTGTTAGTATTTCTTATAAGTTCTAAATCTAAAATGGTAATTTTTATCAACTTCTAGCTCTACTGTGAATTTTATGTATTGATCATAGTTGTTCAAAATTTTAATGTTTCATTGACACTATCATGAGGTATACATGCTATAATGTCATCTACATACACGTATAATAAAAATGGGGTATAATGTAACAATTTAGTGGACTCCGTCAAAATATCATGCATTATTAAATTCGCCATTATAGGCGAGACTGGCGATCCATAGCTGTACCAAAAATTTGTAAATAGAAATTATTGTTGTATTGGAAAAACTAGAATCAAAAATAAAGTTGATAATAAATAGAAATTCATGAATATTTAGTGTAGTGTAATCTTTTAGTTTTTCCCAATATTTTTAATTACATTAATCGTTACATTTTTAGTTATGTTGGTGAACAGAGAGGTAACATCAAACGAAATGAGTATATAATTATGAGGTATCTGTTTTGATTAGCTTTTTAATATGTTCTACTAACTCATAAGAATTTTTATGTTATAATCAAAAATAGGGGAAAGATTTGACATAATATTAGACATGAACTAGATAAGTTGTAAGTCGACTACCAATACATGACACTATGGGTCTCATAGGGTTATTATTTTTATGGATTTTAATTAGACCATAAAATTTAGATGGAATACTGGTATAAGTCATTAATTTTTTTACATATTAACATCTATGTGACCTTTAGTGTATAACGATTTTATGATGGAATTATTTTTATTTTGAAAAGAAATAGTTGGATTGAAAGTCAGTTTTTGTATATTTCTTCATTATCTAATAATTTTGTAATTTTCGATTGATATTCCTGTCTGTTTAACAAAACAGTAGCATTCCCTTTGTCGGATCTACAGATGATAATGTCATTATTTTCTTTTTAAATTTTACAGTATTATAAATAAGTTTTTAATAAAAAATCTTGTTTATTATAATGAACAGAGTATTATTTAAATGATTGGTAATACAGTTAACTGCTTTACCTCTCAACCGTTCTTTATCAACTTCATCGTTAATGACAGTATATCTTCCACATCCTTAACAACATTCACGATAGGAATTTTTGTGATCATAATTATACATGAATTTTGGGTTTAATGCGAACATTGTTTACATAATTAGGTATAGGAGTTTTGTTAAATTGTACACACATTTTCTGTATTGATAATTTGATTGCAGTGTTGGAAGTCGTATAATTTTGGAATTTGTTCTTTAGTTTCGGTTTTATTAAGAAAAGTTTTTTTATTTTGTATTTAATATTGTTTTTTAGCTTTTTAAAATCTGTGGATCGAGAAGTTACTTAAATTAATATGATATTGTGTGATTATTTTTTGTAGGTTAGAAATTTTGAAGTAAGTAAAAAAACTAAAAACACGAATAATCTTAAATACTTGTTACAACAACATAATTATAAGATTAAGTTTTAGTTTAATAATTGTTGCTATCCATCCCCCATAATGTTATTTAAGGTAATTTGGGTTGCATATCTATAAGGTATATTTGCAATTTGTATTTTTCAGAATTTATTACTAGGTCGTAATTTTACTTTATCATTTACATACACGTACAATTGTTTGTTTATTCTTTTTGGTCATTTTATATCATATTTAAAATACATATCTCACATTTACAATAGTGCCGTTAATATCAATGTACCGTTTTAATGTTAATTTAATTTAATGTTTGTTAGTTTGGTAGTGTTAATTATTCGTCAATTTTGTCTTTTTATACATATTTATTATAGTTTTATAGTATGACAAATAATCATATTATTAATTTTAATTTTAATGACAAACGGCTTCAATTTTGATATCGAAGTAAGTATTTTATCAACTTTATGTCATCTTATATTGTTGTTCTTGGAATTGATCCTAAAATGATCAATTTGTTAAATTTATTACATAGGCTCTGTTGTTATCTTTGTAACTTATACCTGTATTTTGTGTTTCATTAGCGCCTGAGGAAGGAAACACTTCGTTTAATTATTTAAATATAACGTTTCCGAAACGTCGCAAGATAATCACTTGAAGTAGTTTTATTTGCCCTGTTCTCCACTAAGAAGGATTTTCTACAACTGTGTATATTATTAAGAGAGAATGAACAGGAAATAGAATGGATGAAAGAAGTAATAAAGAAAAGAGAAGAAAATGAGAGGAAAAAGAAATATATGTAAAGTGTAATTTAAGAAAATTTTTGGTATTATTAATATGGGGATACATTTTTTGTATTGATTAGTTTTTGGAATTAAGAAAAGGGAAAGGAAATTATATATATATATATATATATATATATATGGAGTTTGGTTTTAATTTGTAAGAAATCAAATCTTTTTTTTTATGTATATTATTACAAAGAATAAATAAAAGGAATTGAATTAAATATAATATAAAGATCAGCTTTAATTGAGAACCTTACATCTTTGTTGGGTAAAATCACGGTAATATAATTATAATCTCATCGATCAGAACATGGTACATATAAATAAATAAATTGTTAAAGTGTCTAGTTATTAGCAAATGTATTTGATATCATTTTTTTAAAACATTTACCACAAATATTTTTTAATATCTATTTAAAATATTTTATAAATATTTATTTCAAATATTTATCCAATCTATGAAGTTATTGACTGGCATTTATATAATGTTTTGTGCTACTTGGGTAACCATAGAAAAAAACCGTGTAGTGCTAAACTCGGTCACGAGTTTGGCGTTAAAATTATTAGAAAAATATGTATAAAACCTAATTATTAAGTGCAATAACATTTAACAGCGATTGTTATCATAATTGTAAGCATTTTAGACGTGTGTGTTGGAACATCTTAATACGTGATGATTTTCAAATTCGATACAAAAGCAATTTCGGACAAAAGGTGAAGGCAAGTGTTTAAACCTCATAAATAGGTTGATCATTTGCAAGAGCAAATCACATTAATCACGATCTTCATACAAACGAATCATTTTTTTAAAATTATTTAAACAAATAGTATTAATTAATATAAAATATTTAAATCAATTTCTAACGGATGATAGATAGTTTCTTGTAGACAAAAGGAAATGGATTTGAGATCGCATCCTAACACCGGTAGTGTTATGTCATCGGTCAGATGATGAAAGTAAACATTCTTTTGTAATAACCGAACCTAATTTTTATTTACAAAACGTAATTTTGATGATTACTATAATCACAATCCGAATTTTGTACAAATTAATATTTCAGGTATCAAAACTCACCTTGGCATTTATGTTTGATGTATTTTTTCGTTAATGGTAATTCATCAACTTTTTGTGCGTAATAAATTAGCTTCAACAAATTAATTGTTTCGTTTGGTATACAGAAAAAATCGATACATAAATAATTTTTAATTGATAATTACGTGGGCCAACAGGTGATAGACGCTCGTTAAATTTATGCGCTCGTAAAAGATGCTGCCGAAAGTGCAGTTGAACACGCTGTTGGGTAACGCTCGTTTTACTTTTATTTTCGCGCATTGTGTAATTTATTACCATTATGTGGTAGTTAATAAAACGGGATTATGTATTGTTCGCTTTGAGATGATCATCTTTAAACAATTAATTTTTTTAACACAAAGCTTAATTAAGATCTATTCAGTTACTATATTTTTATGTTTAGCTCTTGATGCAACATTGATTTTTATAACAATTACGCAAATATTTGTTAGTATAAAATTACGATGACATTCATATTATCGTTTAACAGGCGGTACTAACTTTACCTGTTTACATAGTGATTTTGAAATTAAACGACGACTTTGAAAAGGGAAGACGTAGGCTTATTATTTCTTCTAATTTAAATTATATTTACATAGACGCTAATACCAGTAGTATACGTAGATTTAAATTCGCATTCAGCCGACTTTAACCTTCGTCGGGTTTATCAAAGCGGTGACCGCGCGACGTTGAAAAACGAGTTTTATACTTTGCGGCTTCAAAATAAATTCTACTTTGATTCTTGTTTAGTACGACGTTTGTAAATAAATCGATTTGAACTTACGTTCTACTCGTTCTTTAACTATATAGATTGTTAACACAATTATTTTTGTCGTTTATCGTGTGTTTGCTGCGTTTTACATCCGACTAATTTTTTTTGTTTTAGTGTTAAATTTCTCCACCGCGTTAGTACTTAATTATCTAAACGTCGCGCGCTTTTCGGCAAAAATCGTAACCGGGTATGGTTAACAAGAATTCAATTATCTTTCTTTTTTATTTTTCTCCTACTAATTAGGACAAATTTTCTACTGATTCTAAAACTTATTTGCCTAATATCATCAAAAACAAATGGTAAGTGCTCAAGTCGTTTAGTATAGCATCTATCGTTTGACATTATTCTTCATTTTGAACCCAATCTAATTAGGTGCATACATTTTTTTAAGCATTGTTTCTTTATACTTCATGAAATGCAGGAATAATTTTGAATGTGTTTCAGGCGTCCCAGTGATGTTCTTACATTTAGAATTTACAATACACTCGGTTCTACAATTAAATAAAATAACGTAAAAACAACCTCATGTCTAACTAAAATCTAAACTCTACCCAATATATGGATATGATCCATCTACACTACACTTTACTCTATAGTCTCTCTTACTGCATCTTTCTATTCTTTTTATCACTTCCTTTATTGATTTTATCTCTTCTCTATCCTCTGCTTGTAATTTATTTCTTCTATACTCTGTTTCATATGTCTGATGATTTTCCATCTTTTCTTACATAATGTGCATATCGTTTTTTTATTTTTGCACGAGTATTTATTTTGCTTTTCTTATTACCCACCCTAAATCTTGCAGTGTTTTATTCTTTAAAGTCATCACTGTTATTTATTTCCAAATATTACCTAGAACACTACTCATCTTTTCTAAATACTTTTTTTATGTCCTTTTCCTTTCACCACTTCTTCCATATCTCTTATGAACAAAGAGAATAGAAAAAACAAAGAAGACCTTTCTGTTTTAATCTCTTTCTGTTCCAAACATTTTACTTAATGTTTTTACTAATTTTACTTTATTCTTTGTTTTCTTGTATATTTTCTCCAATCTTACTGTTATTCCTTCATCTCTTAACGTCTTCCAAATCTTTTCCTTTACAATACCTCTTTTTATAATATAAATATTGTCGATTGGTTTTTTTTCTTGCCTTTTACATCATTCTCCAAACTCTTCTGTACTCTGTTTCTTTATGTCTCCACTTTTTAACATTGTACTTATTATTGTTTCTCCTATTTATTTAAGAACCTCACTTCATTCCACAGCATACCGATTAGATTATCTTCTCGTTTCTCTATCTTTTTTTTTGTTCAGTGCTATTGTGTTGCTTTTCTGCTCTATTCGTTTAACATTTCTATGTAGTACCCAATTCTGTTATGTTTTTCTTTATTTTCTATACCGTTCTTATTTTTATAAACTTTCGTACTACTTTATTTTTAAAATTTTTATTTGTTTTGAATAATTTATTAATTCTATCTTCTCTATTTTTGTTTCTCAATTTTGTTTTATTGGTTACACTCCTCATCTTTCTTCTACCTCTTCCTTCTTTCATTTAATTTTTTTAACTTCTTTTTATAATTTCTTTCATTCATTCTCTTTTTCCTCCTTTACACAAACTTATTTTATGTGTATTCTTCTATATTCCCATTAAGTATTGTCCTTGATTTCGCCTCACGTAATTCTAATAATTTTATTCGTTGCTTATTTATTGTCTTATTCATTTCTTTTGGATTAATTGTAACCACCCCCTTTTCCCTATTCTTGCATGAAAGTTATCTTCCACTATTACTTTTTTTACCTCATCTCTATTTATCAATTATTTCAATTTCATTGGGCTCTGTTTAGTTTTTGACCGGACATTGTTTCATTCATTATTCATTCATCAATATCTCATAGTCTTGCCTTTTCTCCTTATTCCCAATATTATACTCTATTTTGATCTTCCTTTCTTTTTTTTTTTATAGCGAATTATAACTCTTTGGGTATGTCTCTACACCCAATCTACCTTTAACATTTTTACCCCTGCAACTCAATCTTTTCGTCTTTACTTCTTTTTCTACTTTTGTTATGCCAGTTCGTATCAGTTTTGCCACATATACCTAGTTGTTTGTCTCCCTCGTCCCTATTTTTTTTATCAAATCTTTTTTTATTTTACCCATGATTTTGAAAATCTTAATTTTATCTTTTTTATTGTTTTCTTTAGTCCAATTTGACCAACTTATTGTTTTACTCTTTACTTTCTTTTGTTTCTAAATTTTTCAATTTATTGTTATCTTCTTTCATTTGTTTGACTTCAGTAATGAATTCCGTCTACATTATTCTTTCATGTTCCTCTGTTCTATTTTCTTTTTTTTTTGGTATTTTATCTTTGCTTTCTTATCCTGCTATTTCGCTCTTTTTTTGTGTACCCGTCCATTCTGTATCATAACCCTTAACGAATAGATCAGTAAAAAATGTCCCCGATTCTTACATAATAACTTTAAATGACGAAGGTGTTTTCATAACTCTATTGTTAATATCGATTTAATATTGAACGCCAACACAATAAAAAAATACTCAATACAATGTAGAATACGAAAATAAGTATTGGATGAGTGATAAAGAATGAATGAGAAAATATAGAACACATAGAACTAAGGCTTGAGGAAACAAAATAGAAGACGCTATTAGGGAAGAAGAGATACGTAAAATAATGGACAAAGAAAGTGATGAACAGAAGAAAAAGATGAAGAAGTAGAAAAAAGTATTTCAGTTAAGTTGATAGAGGTAGGGAAGATCAAACTTTTTAAAAAGCAAATAAATATTAGTTATTCCTTAATTCAGTTTTTGAAATGTCTTTAGGCAAACCTCTTTATCAAATTTACTAAAACCAAATTTAATGCTGTCTTTTTGTATTTGATTTAAATTGTATAAAAAAATGTGTAATACGTCTTATTAAAATTAAAATTTTATTAAGTAGTTTAAGTAATGAATGAAAAATAATACCCAACAATTAAGGTTATGTAAAAGAAACGGGTAAAAATAAAAATAAATAATAAGTGTTTAAGAACAAATGAATTAGAATAGGAATAAAAGATGTTGAAAGTGGTGGTATAAACATGAAAGAAATTAAGAATGCAATGTTACGGTTCGAATTACTAGAACCCAAACGTAGGCCACGAGCCTTCTGAGTAACGGTTATCGTGAGTTGCACGTTACGACAAAAATTGAATGTACCCATTGGTGGATCGATTATTCACAAAATTTATCGAGACGACGAGCGGACTTCTTGTGATTTTCCTTCTATTGGGCGGTTGTCGGCGTGCTTCGTTAAGCTTTTACACGTAATATATTAATGTGGTTTCAATAATTCCAAGTTAAATTATTGGTGTGTAAAGATAAATCCGACCGCATTCGCCGTAAGTGATTTCTTTTTTTATTTCTTTTGTTTGCCACGTGGTTGTGTTAATTTCTAATTACAACGTATGCTTTAGCATATTTTTTGACTTCATACTCTACTCGTGTATTACCATCTGAATAATTCCTTATCGGAACTACATGCCTCAGTGCACAGGTAAGTTTATTGTTTAAGGAACCTATTCACTTTGCATGCGTATCCCTAGTATATAAACAAATTTTTATTTCGGGTAGACTCTATCCACCAACGTTCGGTTTTGTTTTCACTAATTCCATCAGAGCTTGAGCGTTTAAATAAAGTGGGTGAAGCTAAAACAAAAGGCCTTTTGGGTTGGCGAAAGCTACTTACCGTACTAGTCTGAGTTTAATTCTAGTTTTTAAGTCACCGTGTGTAAGTGACGTGTGTACTTCGAGTTTCCTTAATCACCAATCTTCAATTGGTACGCTAACTTTAAATTGGGGTGTAACAAACAAAATCTTAACTGAATTTAGACATATTTGATTGCGAGCTTTGATCAATTTGTTGTTGCTAACGCCTGTAAGTTTTATGCGACAGAATCTCTTACTTTTCACATTTACATTTACATGTCTATTTGTCTCTCTGATTTGTGTTTGTTTTAGCGCAGTAGACCTTAAGTAAAACTTATTGAATTCCTGTTGGTTGGTTTTATTTTTCTTTATTACCAAGCATGTGGCGCTTCGTTACGCAGCAATTTATTTCTTTCAGTTTCCTCAAGGACCTCCCCAACTCACTGACTAAGCCGGACACTGCTGTGCTAACTCTTATAAATTCGGGATCTTCCATGAATTTAGTGCGCTGTTTCGAGCCAAATAGTATTGTTCTTTTTTTTTGTTTAGGTTGGATCGCTAAAGCTCTCACTTTCTTTTCTTATTTTTATTATTTGTGAACTATAACCGTTACAGCAATCCAAAGAGTAATAAAGAAAAAAAATATTTTTGATTTTAAGAAGCTTCAACAAGCTCATAATATTAACTGAGGATGTTAACTCAAAAAATGTATTCTGGATGTCAGCTTTTATCGGTTGAAGAAATGAAATGGTGGTCGAGTTCACGTTGTCAGTTATACGTGCGGTATAGAAGATTTTAAACAAAGAATCATTAAGTAAATATAAGTACGTTAGATAGATCCAGAGTAAAATAAATGTAGCAATTAAACGACGTACATAGAGAATAGAAACAAAAATTAAAACTAATAAAATAAAATGAGGAAAACTAGAGTTACGTGTAAATACAACTAATGAAATGTTTTGAAAAAGAAAATTAGAGTGAAAGAAAATGTTTGGTGAGGGGAGTGATAAATGATCTTTAGTAAGAACGAGCATAAAAAACATTACATAAAAATTTTGCAAAACGCAATTACTAAATAGTATTTGAAATGAACTAATGAGGACTCAAGACTTGTGTGGTTTTCATTTTTATTTTAAACATATTCCATTCAAAATATTTTTCTTTTTCTTCTTTAATTTTTGTGCTTCCTTCTCTTCCTGGTTTCGTTGCCTGCCCAAAACACTATTTCTTTAAATTAAGTAAATGCCAACAGTTAACTGTAAAGACTTGTGTGCGTTAAAGTGCATGGCGCCATCTAAGCGATGGTTTTAAGCATTACACTTTAATACATTACATTACTATTTACACGTGTCCATGTTTAACAGGAGATGTCGCAAGTGACACATTTTACTTACTATTTTTGTCAACAATCACTCCGTTTATTTTTTTTGCACTACCCTGTTTTATCTACTGCTTCATTAGATGTTTCTTCAGTTTTCAAGTTTTTCTTCTTGTAACTTCCGTCTTAATATGCTATTAATTTATTTCTTTCCCCATTTTTTGTTACCTTGGTAACATCTATAGTTAATTTTTGACCGCATTGACTAAGTTATGGTCCATGTTATTGCATCTTCAAGTGCCACTATTATCTCAGCTGTGATTATTATCCTTTGGCGATTAACACCAAACAAGGTTTTTTGAGTGTGTCTCTTCCGTCACTGTTTGTTAGGTAAGTAGAGTGAATGGGTGAGTGAAATGTGTCAAGTGGCCATGGAAGTTTTGGTTCTTACCCCAACTTGACAACAAAAAAAAAGAAGGAAGAGTAAGTGTACTGCGACGCTAAGAAGTTTCGCAGTCGTCAAGATTCCCAATGTGGAGGTGAATATTGATGTAAATATTAATGGAGATGTTAGTAAGGTCGCTCAACGTGATCATACCTTAAACTTCAGTCCTATTAAATTTATAAGAATGCAATTTCAGAGAACACTGGAGAGACAGCAAGTTATTGAGTGGATTGAAGAGATAAGTCGGATAGTGTGCAACTCAGATATTTAAAATATATTGTACAAAATTCATGGTTTTATTTAAACTGTATAAAACCCGTATTTTCTTCTCTTTTGTTCCATCACCAGCACTTACTTGCTTACATTTTTCTTCTTTTTTCTGTGTCCGTTCTACTTTCTAACATCTCACTATCTTTCATTTGAATTTCTAGCTTATTTTTCCGTGAACTCTTTTTCTTTAATCTTCTTCTAGCATTCACATCATTTTCTAGTTGTTTACCCGACTTCTTCCTAACTATGATTTTTCTTATTTCTTGTATTTTTCTTAAATTTCTATTAATGTCCTCTACACCTTCTGTTCACATGTCTCTGTGTCTGTCTTTTTCACAGATTTGTGAAAATTCATCCTAAAAAACAATGTACCACTCCCAAAACGTGTCCTAATTTTTTCTTTCCTTTTTCTCTATTATACCCTTTATACTTATTGTGTATTCCACTCGCCTATACTTGTTATCAGTTTTACATTTCCTTATCTTCATGTTCATATTTTTTCTATTTTTTAAAAACCAGTACTTTCTCAGCACTGCTGTTATTTCATTTTCTCCACACATTCATCCTTCATATTATTATTTATCTTCTTTAACTTCATATTTTTTTTATAAAATTTCTTATATAAAATGAGATCAAATTTGGTTTACCTTTTACCCTGCACTTTGTTTTCTTATACATTTCTTCTATTACTTTCAGTATGATTTTCTCTGTTACCTTCTCACAAAGCAATTGTCTGTTCACACTGTCAAATGCCGCCTTTATACCTAGAAACATAGCAAAAGTTTACCTGCTATTTTTCGTAACTTTTTATTTACGAATTTTCTGTCTATTGTGTTTCTGCTTACATAATCACCGTTTCTTCGTCTTTAGAGATGGTTATTCTTCTCTAAATTTTGCTAAATGTTATTTCCCTCATCTTCACCCTTTTAAAATTACATTTCTTTTGCAAGGTTATAAACCCGTCTCTTTTGTTTAGTCACTTATCCCTTTGTACCTTCCTGGTTTGCTTTTATGTCACTACATTCTATTTTGTTTTTCCAACTTTTTCGTAACTTTTCTTTCTTATCTTTAATTTATTTATTATATTGTTTTCTTGGTCTTATTCCTCTCTATTTTTATTTGCCAAATTTTCATCTTAATTTTTTTTGCTTTATCACATTCTCAGTTTTACCATTCTCTTTTTAATTATTTGTATCTTTTCTTTTCTACCAATTCTATTGTTTTTTTATAACCATGCTTTTGTTTTTAGTTCTTGTTCTAAACCCATCTATACTTCTTATTTATTCAATATCACTTGTACTTCTCCCTCCTGTAGAATTGAATTTTTCTTAATAGATTCCATCCGACCGTTTTGCTTTTTTTGTTTTTTCCTTGTCTTTTCCTTTTTAAAAACTTTTCATTTATTTTGTTGTCTCAGTTTTGCCAAATCTTCTTTTTGTATTTTAATTTACCGTATTTCACGTTTTATCTTTTTATTTGTTCTATTCATTTTAATGATTCTACTATTTTTCTTACAATCCCGTTCCTATTTTTTTTACTTCTTATTTTCTTTCTTGTACTTCTCCCAACCTTGTTCGATACCCACCTATACTTCTTACATTCTGAATTTCTGTATTTTCACTTTTTTTTCTATTCTATATTTTTATAATTCTTTCTTCCAGTCATTCTCCCATTTTTCTTATATATGCAAACTTTACTTCCACTTTTTCTTTATGCTTTGGTTTTAAAATTTACTATTACTTGTTGTTATTCTTCGAATAAAAATCCTCTTTATTGTTTATTATTATTTATTATTCTTTTCTTCTTTTGTTATTATTATTATAGCTTCCGTTTTTATCTTTGGAGAAGTTTATTCTTCCCTAATTTTTTCCAATCGTTGTTTCTCTTCATCCAACCTTTCTGCTTTTCTGGTTTTCTTTTTTATCGTTTCCTTTCATTTTGTTTTCTCACTTTTTCGTCTGCACATTTCTCGCTTGCTTTTATGTATTTATTTTTTTTTTTTCCTTTTTATTAACTTATCTACTGAACTGGTTTCTTGGTATCTTTAGTTCCTCATTTTATTTGCCAAAACCTCTTCATAAACCAGTCCTTTTATTAATTATTTGTACCTTTTCTTTTCCACCGACTGTTTTTCTCATCTTGCTGATTTTCCTTACTTTTCTTTTTGTTTTTCTACGTTTTCCAATCAATACTTGTTTCCTCCATATTATTTCTATGGCTCATTTTTTTTTATTTTCACATTTTCATTTTCATTCATTCAATATTACTGGTACTTTTCCCCATCCTTTCTCTAGTGAAATTGCATTTTTTATAACACTTTTAAGATCTCCTGGCGGTTGCTTCTCCATGCGCAGAAAACTTAAATCGGTTCTACATATTCGGAAAACATGCTTGCTTACAATCCCCACCGCGCACCTATATGAAGGTCATTTTTCTCTTTAATATTGTTTTTTTGGTTTTTTAGTTCCTCCATTTATATTTACCAAATCCTCTTCTTGTTTTTTGCTTTATTGCATTCCACTTCCACTCTAATTCTTTTCTTCTTTATTCGCTCTATTTATTTCCAAGGACTCGACTAAGTCTTGAAACAAAACAAATAGTTTGTGTTGAGAATTGAATTTGAAGTTAAAAACCCTGTCGTGGAAAAAAAGTAAGGTGTATATATTTAATAAGTTTATCCACTTATATAAAATTGCAACAAACTATTATTTTAATACACAGGGTGGCCCACCGAAAACGAAACTGACCGTTTTTTAGAGCTGTCTTACATTTTCAAAAAAAAAAGCTCGGACACGTAAATTTTTGTTTGGAGGAAGGCATTTTTCAAAGTCGTAGTTGACCCCTAAAATATCAACAGGGTTGCCCCGGCAGCTCCCATGTCAAAAATCTTAAATGTTTTAATGGGTCAACAGATACCTCATATGAAAGCCCTTTCAATTCTCTATACAGCAATATGCAACTTATTTCGGTCAGAGAACAACCTCCTTCTGAAAAATGTTAATTGCGATAAGGGTGGAGTGACACTTCATTCATAAAATTTTGTTTAAGTCTTTATCGTTAATGAATGTCTTTCGTAAACATGAAATGGCATCCCGACTATATTGCAGTATTTTCAGATTTTTTTTTATTTTCAAAAATAGTTCTGCCGGGGTCCTTAAGGTTCCTGACCAAATAAAATTGCATATTTCTATATACAGAATTAAAAGGGCTTTCATATGAAGTACTTGTTGATCCATCATGACCATTAAGATTTTTGTCATGGGGGTTGCTGATATTTTGGGGTCAACATTGTCTTTGGAAGATGTTTTCCTTTAAACAAAAATTGACTTGTCCAAGCGTTTTTTTGAAAATGTTAGACAGCTCAAAAAAACGGTCTGTTTCGTTTTCGGTAGACCACCCTGTATATTGAGATGATCGTTTGTTGCAATTTAAAAAAAGTGAAATAACTTTTTAAAGATGGTATCTTACTTTTTTTCTACAACAGGGTTTTTAACTTCAGATTCAATTCTCAACACAAACTTTTTGTTTTGGTTAGAAACAGCAGAAAACTTAGTAGTGATTAAAATTTTTTAAATA
This sequence comes from Abscondita cerata, assembly GCA_030710515.1. NCBI lineage: Eukaryota > Metazoa > Arthropoda > Insecta > Coleoptera > Lampyridae > Abscondita > Abscondita cerata. The sequence continues at coordinate 283,664 of JALBCR010004788.1, read as the reverse complement.
TGTTTTAACAAAACATCTGTTTTGAAGTCAGATCAGAGTTACTCTCAGAAATGGCTAAATATATTTTGATAGTATAGAGTAATCTGAGCTTGTTTGTATTTGTCTTTGTAGGTCCGTTTGTATCTCCGGGTTAATCTCAGAAAACGTGATTAGGTCTAAGAATTAGAGTAATTTTTTTTGTTGTTCCCTTGCCCAGTTGAAAGAACATCAATAGATTGAGTGTTGATTATTTTATTGCTACCTTCCTTTTACACATCCGCAGTCATAAACGTTTTTGATTTTAGATTCAATTCTCAACGCCAAACTTTGTAGTACAGCTATTAACTGCCCATTTTCATAATGTTTTTCCTCTACGACAAAACTCTTGCATTCAGATTTAATCCTCAAAGCAAGATTTGTAGTACAGTTTCAATTTATTAATCGTTTCATTTATAAGGTCAAAAAGATTATACTCAGTGAAGCAAAGTCCAAAATTTATTAATTTATCACACGTTGTGTTTTATTTTACATTTTATTTTGTGTTCATTGTGTTCCCCGATTGTTTGGTTGTCTCTTAAAAAAGACAAAAATATTTAGTTTCGGAAAATTAAGGGCGCCCTTGAAATTTTCAAAAAACGTTTTTTGCACAACAGTAGAGTGTTCTTTGAGGACGAGATACGTACAAATGTTGTTAACAAAAGTTGTTCAGAATGAAAAACTGAGTAAACGTGCAAAATTTCGATTTTTTTGATGTTTTTATTTTTTAGTTAGATTGGATAAAAAATCAAAGTAGGCCAAGGAGTTCGAAATTTGGCACTTTTACTCAGTTTTTTATTTGAAACAACTTTTTTTAATAACATTTATGCGTATCTTGTTTCTAAAGAGCACTTTACTGTTGTACCAAAAACATTTTTTGAAAATTTTGAGGACACCCTAGATTTTTCAAACCTAAAATTATGTGATAAATTAGTTTTAAACCAAACGGGGCTAATCCCCAAAAGTTCAAAATTTAATTCAAATATTGTTTGTCTTTTCAAGACAACACTGTGTATATTGAGATAATAGTTAGATTGTTGGAATTTAAAAAAAAACGTGAAATAATGCTTTAAAAGTACATACTTTCTCTGAAGATTTAAGGAATTGACTAGTAAATAATACAATTCGAATAAATAAAAAGTTGTGGGTAATTGGCAGAAAAAATTGAAAAAAAAGTTTGAGTAGAAGATAGGAAAATCTTCAATTAAATTGAACAACAAAAGACAATGACCTTTGAAAAAAGTAACTCAAATTAAAATTTTAATTTTATTACATAAATCGATTAATATTTCTTCACTGCATCTAACTAATGTCAACCCTCCTGTCAAAAATATTAAATGAGAGGAAGTGCAGTATGTAAATGTCGCAAACATTCTCAATTTCATTCAAGAAATATAGTTCAGCAGAAGGTCAACGTAACATCATCGTTTCGTGTTGCACGTTATTTAATCTAATGATTGGTCCAGAAAAATTACGTAGCCCACGTTTTTTATTTCGAACTGCTAACGATCAATATTCAATTTTTCCAAAAAAATTTGCAACCATTACCAAACGCATTATTAACAAGAAGGAAAGGATTTTTTTTGGAGAAGGTCGCCGAAGACGCTTCATTAATTCAAATATCGGAACGAAACCCCTACCGTCTGGCGCATCTTCCCCACTTTGGGTGAAGGTATAAAATGCAATGATATGTAATAAAACCATTACATTACCGACTTACAGTGCCAGTTAAAAAATTAATTTTTTTTAAATCTTGATGTGAAGTTTGGCAATTTCCGTGTGGATTAAGCACTCGCAATGTACCTTAAGGTAGGAGTTATTTTTCTTATACCATTTACGACATAATTATAGTTAAAATAACATTGACATTTATTTTTAAATTGTGATTAATTATACCAATCGTTACTAATCAATTTATCCGAAGAGTTTAACCAACAATTACACTGTCATAAATGTTGTTCGTTTTGTAAATTAATGAAGCGGCGCAAAATTATGGTAAATGACATGTATTTACAATTACGTGAATGCTTTCTACTCGCACATCAATTACATTAATTTTTGTTGCTTTAAACACGAAAAAATTTTGCAATTAATTAATTAATTAAGCTCACTCGCGCTTGATTCCAGAAGCCTAATTAATAGTGGAAAAGGGTGCAACAATCTATGCAAATGTAACTTGTTTTTTTTTCTTGTAAAGTAAATTATGTTGTAACTAAATAACAATAGCAATATAAAGTTGTTTACGATGTCGGAGGATTGTGTGTACGCGTCCGGTTGCTCAAGATTTATTTTTTTTACAATTAGGTACGAAAAAAATTTTTTTTTAGATCAAAATCGATTAATTCAAACCTTGTCTGCGTTTCTCAAAATTATTTATGTGCAAGCGATTGTTTCGAATTTCTCACAAAAAATTTTACAATTGTGTATTATGGAATAGTAATAATTATTATTATGATTGTGATGTTTTTGCGAAGGTGTCACGAATTTTTTTCCTAATTTTTTTTTAATAATATTGTATTTGACAGTGGGTGCCACAAAATGTTTTGAGTCAATGCAAAAAGTCCATAAATGGAAAGTGATAGTTTGTGGTGGTCTTCGACGAAGGTCTTATGCACTAAAAAAATAATTATTGTAATTACATTGCTTTGTAATACTCTTTAAATACTGTGAGATTTAGTAAGTGTTTCGTAAGATCAAATTAAGTTCTCATATGGATACAAAAGCATAAGTAACATTTTTTAGTGTGCAATTTATACCATCACTTCTATAAAGTAAATAAAAGCTTAAAAGTGAATAAAATAAATTTTTTTGTTAAAAAATATAAATATTAATACTGCCGATGTGCTTCTCGAACGACCTAAGCATAAGTAGACGGCATCGACCACTAAAAATAATACAAAATTTCTGAACGCATTCTGAATGTAATTGTTTTAAGATTTTTCTAAACACTAAAACATTTTCCAGATTTATACACAATTAATGCTAAACAAAATAAACCATTGTTTAAAATTGTTACAATATGCATGTGTAAATGTTAAATATTTACAGCGTTTAAATGTTAATATTGTTGTTAAATTACAGCAACATCTGATTTAGTTTGCTTCTCGAACGTCCTGTATATACAGAGTGGGCCATCAATACGAACACAAGCGATATCTCGGTGCAGATCAATGAGTTTTATTTTTATAAATTATTCTTGTTTATACAGGGTGTTTTTTTTTTAAATAGAACTACCTACTTTTTATTGCAAATTTGGATTTCTTGGGCAATTCTAACGTGATTTTATGTATCATACATGGAGTCTGAAATTGACGGTTTTTGCGTTATTTCACTTTTTCCGGAAAATTGACGTTTCGAAAAAAATAAATTATTCAGTTATCCTGAAATTTATCAAACTACGATTTTGCAGCTTGTTCACCTTTCCAACGTTGCTAAGTTTTGAGTAATCAATAGAATTTTCGTAATCCGTAAAAGTTAGATACCTACAGTCATATCATTAGAAAGCTTTCAAAATTCTACGTTCAAAGCCACATAAACATTACGTGGTGCTCAAATTACTCAAGTAAATTTAGAAAGGTCAACAACTAGCTTTAGTTAGCACATGTAATGCATAATTAAAGCCGTAAAATCGCAGTTGGATAAATTCCAAGATAACTGAGTTATTAAATTTTTTCGAAACGTCAATTTTTCCGGAAAAAGTTAAATAACGAGAAAACCGTTTATTTTAGACACCATACATAGTACATAAAGTCACATTAACATTGCCCAATAAATACAAGTTTGCAATAAAAAAATGGGTAGTTCCATTTAAAAAAACACAACTTTGATATGTCGCGTTTTAATGTAACACTGTGTATAAACCAAAATAATTTTAAAATATGGAACTTACTGATCTGCACAACTTTTAAGGAAAAAAATTTTTCTAAACCCAATATTTTCCGAGATATCGCTTGTGCCGCACTGATGGCCCATCCATTTGCAAAATCGAATGTTTCCAAAAATTGAAGAGAATGACATGGACGACATTTGGCTTTAACAAGACGGGGTCACATGTCACACAGTCAAACTAACTATCGAACTTTTGCGAACTGTTTTTGAAAATCGAATAATCAGCCGAAATGCTGATGTCAATAGGCCGCCTCGAAGCTGTGGTTTGAGCTTTTCGGACTATTTTATGCGGAGAACCGTTAAGGATAAATGTTACGGAAACCATTCAGAAACAATTAAAGCGTTGAAACATGAAATCAAAGTTGCCATTGAAGATATTCGAGCCGAAACAATCGAAAATGTACTAAAAATTGGGTTAATTGGATGGGGTACTGCCGAGCCAGTGGTGTAGTCATATGAATGATATTGTGGTCTATTCTTAAATAACAAAATTCAACCTTTCTAATAAAACCAGAATTTTTAAAAATACCAGATTCAGATTTACATTCATAATTTTTAACACCTTTATTTCATAAACTAAATTTTTGTTGGAAAGTGTTTTTACTTAAGCGAGTAAAATTATTCTACAAACAATTTTTTAGAATTAATACTAACATAATTTTTTTCAGAATTTACTCACAAATACTTAAAATAATTATAGAAATACAAAAAGAATTAACAATTATAACAATTAAAACATTTCTCGTTCTAAAAATAGCTTTGCCGCATAAAATAACAAAAAAAACAAAATACCAAACCAATCACACCTTTAAATTATAATAAAATTCTATAATAAATCAATTTTTTTGAACCCAATAAAGACAGAATCTACCGATGGCCCACCCTGTATTGTTAATACAATTTTTACAATTGAAACAACCTAGATATTTTAAAATGCAAAAAAATGAATGTCATCAATTTTTGTTCTGAAATAAATTTGCTTAAAATAAAATATTATAGACCGCTATTAAATTATAGAAAGATCTGATTTAACTTGGTTTTCGAACGACCCAAGCATTCAAGGATAGTGAAACCTTCCGGAGAACTTTCAATTGTTATAACTTTTTAATTAAATATACATTTTTTTTAAATATTTCATTTTATAGTTGGAAAGTGTTTTTTTTCACTAAAGCAATGAAAATTGTTCTACGAACATTTTTGCATTTTTTATAATTAATACCAAAATAAAAAAAATTTTTAATATTTATTCACAATTACTTAATATAACTATAAAAATACAAAAAAGAATTAGAATTAACAATTATAACAAATAAAATAATATTTCTTCTTCTAAAATAGCCTTGTTAAATAAAATCACAAAAACCAAAATACCAAAGCAATCACATCTTTAAATTACAATAAATTCTATAATAAACTGAACATACAAATTCCAGAGAACTTTCAATTGTGATAATTTTTTTAATTAATTATAATTTTTTTTAAATTTCATAAACTAGATTCTTTTTTTTTCTATAATGTTTTTTTACTAAAGCGATGAAAATTGTTCTACGAACAATTTTGACATTTTCTTATAATTAATACCAACATAAAAAAATTTAAAAATTTAGTCACAATTACTTAAAATAATTATAAAAATACAAAAAAAAATTAACAATTATAACAAACAATATATTTCTTGTTCTAAAATGGCTTTGCTAAAAAAATCACAAAAAACCAAAACACCAAAGTAATCACAGCTTTGAATTACAATATTTATTCACAATTACTTAATATAACTATAAAAATACAAAAAAGAATTAGAATTAACAATTATAACAAATAAAATAATATTTCTTCTTCTAAAATAGCTTTGCTAAATAAAATCACAAAAAAACCAAAATACCAAAGCAATCACATCTTTAAATTACAATAAATTCTATAATAAACTGAACATACAAATTCCAGAGAACTTTCAATTGTTATAATTTTTTTTTAAATTTCATAAACTAGATTCTTTCTTTCTTTCTATAATGTTTTTTACTAAAGCGATGAAAATTGTTCTACGAACAATTTTGACATTTTCTTATAATTAATACCAACATAAAAAAATTTAAAAATTTAGTCACAATTACTTAAAATAATTATAAAAATACAAAAAAAATTAACAATTATAACAAACAAAATATTTCTTGTTCTAAAATAGCCTTGCTAAAAAAATCACAAAAACCAAAACACTAAAGTAATCACAGCTTTGAATTACAATAAATTCTATTATAAGCTGAACATACAAATTTCAGAAAACTTTTAATTGTTATAATTTTTTAATTAATTATAAATTTTTTTAAATATTTTAATCTAAATTATTTCTTCTTTTCTATAGTGTTTTTTACTAAAGCGATAAAAATTGTTCTACAAACTATTTTGAGATTTTTTATAATTAATACCAACATAAAAAATTAAAATTTACTCACAATTACTTAAAATAATTATAAAAATACGAAAAGAATTAACAATTATAGCAAACAAAATATCTCTGGTCCTAAAATGGCCTTGCTAAATAAAATCACAAAAAATCAAAATACCGAAGCAATCACATCTTTAAATTACAATAAATTCTATAATAAACTGAACATACAAATTCCAGAGAACTTTCAATTGTTATAATTTTTAGTTAATTATAAATATTTTTTTAATATTTTATAATCTAAACTCTTTTTTTCTTTCTATAGTGTTTTTTTACTAAACGATGAAAATTGTTCTACGAACATTTTTGACATTTTTTTATAATTAATACCAAAATAAAAAAATTTTTAATATTTATTCACAATTACTTAATATAACTATAAAAATACAAAAAGAATTAGAATTAACAATTATAACAAATAAAATAATATTTCTTCTTCTAAAATAGCCTTGCTAAATAAAATCACAAAAAAACAAAATACCAAAGCAATCACATCATTAAATTACAATAAATTCTATAATAAACTGAACATACAAATTCCAGAGAACTTTCAATTGTCATAATTTTTTTAATTAATTATAATTTTTTTTAAATTTCATAAACTAGATTCTTTCTTTCTTTCTATAATGTTTTTTACTAAAGCGATGAAAATTGTTCTACGAACAATTTTGACATTTTCTTATAATTAATACCAACATAAAAAAATTTAAAAATTTAGTCACAATTACTTAAAATAATTATAAAAATACAAAAAAAATTAACAATTATAACAAACAAAATATTTCTTGTTCTAAAATGGCCTTGCTAAAAAAAATCACAAAAAACCAAAACACTAAAGTAATCACAGCTTTGAATTACAATAAATTCTATTATAAGCTGAACATACAAATTTCAGAAAACTTTTAATTGTTATAATTTTTTTAATTAATTATAAATTTTTTTTAAATATTTTAATCTAAATTATTTCTTCTTTTCTATAGTGTTTTTTACTAAAGCGATAAAATTGTTCTACAAACTATTTTGAGATTTTTATAATTAATACCAACATAAAAAAATTAAAAATTTACTCACAATTACTTAAAATAATTATAAAAATACGAAAAGAATTAACAATTATAGCAAACAAAATATCTCTGGTCCTAAAATGGCCTTGCTAAATAAAATCACAAAAAATCAAAATACCGAAGCAATCACATCTTTAAATTACAATAAATTCTATAATAAACTGAACATACAAATTCCAGAGAACTTTCAATTGTTATAATTTTTTAGTTAATTATAAATATTTTTTAATATTTTATAATCTAAACTCTTTTTCTTTCTATAGTGTTTTTTACTAAAGCGATAAAATTGTTCTACGAACATTTTTGACATTTTTTTATAATTAATACCAAAATAAAAAATTTTAATATTTATTCACAATTACTTAATATAACTATAAAAATACAAAAAAATTAGAATTAACAATTATAACAAATAAAATAATATTTCTTCTTCTAAAATAGCCTTGCTAAATAAAATCACAAAAAAACAAAATACCAAAGCAATCACATCTTTAAATTACAATAAATTCTATAATAAACTGAACATACAAATTCCAGAGAAATTTCAATTGTCATAATTTTTTTAATTAATTATAATTTTTTTTTAAATTTCATAAACTAGATTCTTTCTTTCTTTCTATAATGTTTTTTTACTAAAGCGATGAAAATTGTTCTACGAACAATTTTGACATTTTCTTATAATTAATACCAACATAAAAAAAATTTAAAAATTTAGTCACAATTACTTAAAATAATTATAAAAATACAAAAAAATTAACAATTATAACAAACAAAATATTTCTTGTTCTAAAATGGCCTTGCTAAAAAAAAATCACAAAAAACCAAAACACCAAAGTAATCACAGCTTTGAATTACAATAAATTCTATAATAAGCTGAACATACAAATTTCAGAAAACTTTTAATTGTTATAATTTTTTTAATTAATTATAAATTTTTAAATATTTTAATCTAAATTATTTCTTCTTTTCTATAGTGTTTTTTTACTAAAGCGATAAAAATTGTTCTACAAACTATTTTGAGATTTTTTATAATTAATACCAACATAAAAAAATTAAAATTTACTCACAATTACTTAAAATAATTATAAAATACGAAAAGAATTAACAATTATAGCAAACAAAATATCTCTGGTCCTAAAATGGCCTTGCTAAATAAAATCACAAAAAATCAAAATACCGAAGCAATCACATCTTTAAATTACAATAAATTCTATAATAAACTGAACATACAAATTCCAGAGAACTTTCAATTATTATAATTTTTAGTTAATTATAAATATTTTTTTAATATTTTATAATCTAAACTCTTTTTTTCTTTCTATAGTGTTTTTTACTAAAGCGATGAAAATTGTTCTACGAACATTTTTGACATTTTTTATAATTAATACCAAAATAAAAAAATTTTTAATATTTATTCACAATTACTTAATATAACTATAAAAATACAAAAAAGAATTAGAATTAACAATTATAACAAATAAAATAATATTTCTTCTTCTAAAATAACCTTGCTAAATAAAATCACAAAAACAAAATACCAAAGCAATCACATCTTTAAATTACAATAAATTCTATAATAAACTGAACATACAAATTCCAGAGAACTTTCAATTGTCATAATTTTTTTAATTAATTATAATTTTTTTTAAATTTCATAAACTAGATTCTTTCTTTCTTTCTATAATGTTTTTTACTAAAGCGATGAAAATTGTTCTACGAACAATTTTGACATTTTCTTATAATTAATACCAACATAAAAAAAATTTAAAAATTTAGTCACAATTACTTAAAATAATTATAAAAATACAAAAAAAATTAACAATTATAACAAACAAAATATTTCTTGTTCTAAAATGGCCTTGCTAAAAAAATCACAAAACCAAAACACCAAAGTAATCACAGCTTTGAATTACCATAAATTCTATAATAAACTGAACATACAAATTTCAGAAAACTTTTAATTGTTATAATTTTTAATTAATTATAAATTTTTTTAAATATTTTAATCTAAATTATTTCTTCTTTTCTATAGTGTTTTTTTACTAAAGCGATAAAAATTGTTCTACAAACTATTTTGAGATTTTTATAATTAATACCAACATAAAAATTAAAAATTTACTCACAATTACTTAAAATAATTATAAAAATACGAAAAGAATTAACAATTATAACAAACAAAATATCTCTTGTCCTAAAATGGCCTTGCTAAATAAAATCACCAAAAAATCAAAATACCTGAAGCAATCACATCTTTAAATTACAATAAATTCTATAATAAACTGAACATACAAATTCCAGAGAACTTTCAATTGTTATAATTTTTTAGTTAATTATAAATATTTTTTTAATATTTTATAATCTAAACTCTTTTTTCTTTCTATAGTGTTTTTACTAAAGCGATGAAAATTGTTCTACGAACATTTTTGACATTTTTATAATTAATACCAAAATAAAAAAATTTTTTTTAATATTTATTCACAATTACTTAATATAACTATAAAAATACAAAAAAGAATTAGAATTAACAATTATAACAAATAAAATAATATTTCTTCTAAAATAGCCTTGCTAAATAAAATCACAAAAAAACCAAAATACCAAAGCAATCACATCTTTAAATTACAATAAATTCTATAATAAACTGAACATACAAATTCCAGAGAACTTTCAATTGTTATAATTTTTAAATTAATTATAATTTTTTTTTAAATTTTATAAACTAGATTCTTTCTTTCTTTCTATAATGTTTTTTACTAAAGCGATGAAAATTGTTCTGAACAATTTTGACATTTTCTTATAATTAATACCAACATAAAAAAAATTTAAAAATTTAGTCACAATTACTTAAAATAATTATAAAAATACAAAAAAAATTAACAATTGTAACAAATAAAATATTTCTTGTTCTAAAATGACTTTAAAAAGATACCGAAAGATTTAGTATTAAAACAACCAAAATATTTTAAAATAAAAAAATCTATTTATGTTCTGAAATGATATTTCTTAAGAAAATATTAATGCTGTTGTTAAATTATAGAAAGATCTAATTTAATTTAATTTGCATTTTTTAAAAATATTTTATAAAATAAATTATTTCTAAAGTTGGAAAGTGTTTTTACCAAAGCAAGTAAAATTATTCTACAAACAATTTTGACATTTTTTTAGAATTAATACCAACTCTAGAACGATGTTTAAAAATTTACTCACAATTACTTTAAATAATTATAAAAAAGAATAAACAATTATAACAATCAAACAATTCTTGTTCTAAAATAGTCTTGCCAATTTTAGTTTTGCCTATTTTTATGCACGAATTGCGAAATTTAAAATATGAATATCACTAATGGTTAATCTCTTCTTACATTTTTTAATAGTGACACTTTTAATTGAAATTTTTTTAATAACACTTTATTTGAATTAAACAACAATTAAATATAATACCAGTGTGTCAAAAGTGGGTTTAAAAAAGAGTTAATAATTCTTTACATTTCTAATACATTGTTATTTTCAAAATATTGTTTATATTTTATTTATTTTTTTACATTAGAAAACTAACTTTGTTTGAATTAGAAAATGTTAATAACAATACGTTAATAATTACTAATGCTTAATCACTCCTCAAGTTTTTTTTTTAATATTGACACTTTTCTCACTCACAAGACACGAATATCACAAAACTAGAAATACTTAATCACTCTTTAATTTCTGCAATAGTAATATTCTCCCCACTTACAAAAATGTTCAGAACACGATTTTTATTTAAAATGTATTCAAAAAAACTCTAAAAAAACAATACCGTGTAAAAAATAAAGATTTCTGCACCAGTTGTACAAATAATACAAAATCACAAATACTTAATCATTCTTTATATTTTTTTTAATAGTGATAGCATTTCTTACTCACTAAAATTTTTATTTAAATTTTTGTAATAATAAAACTTACTTTAGTTAAAAACAATAAATATAATACAAGTGTGTCAAGAATAAATTTAAAAAAAGTTAATGGTTCTTTACATTTTAATATCTTGTTAATAGTGACACTTTCTGCCCTCGTTTAAATTTTCCATACACAATTTTATTTTATATAATTTAAATTAAATAACAATAATAATAACACAAAACTGTGAAGTAAAGTTGATATGCCTAAGTTGTAAAGTTTATAACACGAATATCACAAAATCACTAATGCTTAATCACTTTTTACATTCTTTAATATTGACATTTTCCTCACTCACAAAACACAAATATCATAAAATTAGAAATACTTAATCACTCCTTACATTTTCTTAATAGTGATACTATTTCTCACTCACTAAAATTTTAAGAACAAATTTTATTTGATTTTTTTTATTAACATTTACTTTATTTGAATTAAAAACAATTAAGTATACTACAAGTGTGTCAAAAGTAGATTTAAATAAAAATTAGTGACTGTTTACATTTATAATATATTGTTGATAGTGATACTTTCTGCCCTATTTCAAATTTTTCAGAATACAATTTTTATTTTATTTATTTTTTTACATAAAAAACTCACTTTATTTAAATTAAAAAAACTTTAATAATAATACAAGGCTGTGAGGTATGCACAATTTGCGAAGTTTAAAACACGATTACAAAATTACTAATGCTTACTAACTCTTCAAATTTTTTTAATATTGACACTTTCCTCACTCATAAAACACAAGTATTACAAAATAAGAAATACTTAATAACTCCTTATATTTTCTTAGTAGTGATACTATTTCTCACTCACTAAAATTTTAAGAACAACATTTTTGTTTGAAATTCTTTTAATAACACTTATTTTATTTGAATTAAAGATAGTTAATTATAATACAAGTGTATTAAGAGTGGGTTTAAAAAGAAGTTAGTGACTCTTTACATTTCTAATATATTGTTAATAGTGATACTTTCTGCCCTAGTTCAAATTTTTAGAATACAATTTTTATTTAATTTTTTTTTACAAAAAAACTCACTTTATTTGAATTAAAAATTTTTAATGATAATACAATAATACTCACTCTTCAAGTTTTTTAATATTGACACTTTTCTCACTCACACTTAACTACTCTTTAACTTTTGTAATAGTAATATTATTCTCACTGACAAAAAGATTTAGAACACAATTTTTATTTAAAATATATTTTTAAAAAACCCTAAAAAACAATATCGTGTAAAAACTAAAGTTTTTGCACAAGTTGTACAACTAATACAAATATTTAATCACTCCTTATATTTTCTTAGTAGTGATACTATTTCTCACTCACTAAAATTTTAAAAACACGATTTTAGTGGAATTCTTTTTAATAACATTTACTTTATTTGAATTAGAAAAAGTGTATCCAGAACGGGTTTTAAGCAAAAAAATTTAGCGACTCTTTACATTTCACTAGTTGTCTAGTTTAAAACGCATATATCACTAAATTACTAATTCTTAAGCATTCCTTAGATTCCTTTAATAGTGACATTTTCCTCACTAACAAAAATAATACTAAATTTGTATTGGAAAATAGTTATTTATGATACAAGTGTGTCAAGTTAGAGTTTTATGCACGGCTTGCAATATTTAAAACATATGAACATCTCAAAAACTTAGTAACTCTTTCCATTTCTCATATTTTCTTAATAGTGTCTAATACTTTCTGTATTTAATAAAATTTTCAAGATACAAGTTTTATTATAAATATTTTTTAAATAAAAAAAGCTCATTTTTTATATTGGAACATCGTTATTTATGATTCAAGTGTGTGATGTGAAAAAAATTGAAAATTTTTTACTCACAATTGTTTTCATTTTTTGAGTAATTATTTCTTTATTACTAATAATTTGTTCAATGAAAGTTTTTTATTGAATCAACAAAGTAAATAATTCTAAATTAATATTTTAAAGTTTATTGTTTTTAAAAACAATAACCTTCAGTGAATAATTCGTATTATTATAAAATAACTTTTTTGACAATCACGGATTTAATCAACACACTAGTGGTATTCGGTAGGAAAATTGCTTGACATTCTTTTAAATAAACCGCTAATAAAATTGACGCAGAATTTTAAGGTTAGTTTTGTTGTCAAAAAATTTCCAAATATTAATTAAGTAAACGGGTAAGTTGTCGAAGCATTATTAATCTAAAATTTTTTTGTGTTGCTATGGTAATCATATTATATTACATAAACTATTTTTAACCCAAAAATTTAAATATTGCTGTAAGTAACGCCAAATAATAAATTTTGAAATTTTACAGTGAAAAGTATTATAAAGAAAGTATTAATACTAAAACTTAAAATTTTTACACCAATTTTTTTATTTTGTTAATAGAAAAACTTAAGTACTTAACTTGAAATAAAGAAATTAAATTAAATACAATTTTCTTTATTATATTACAATATATTAATGTTAAAGTTTCCATACACTTTAACAAAATATCTTTTTTTGACATAAATATGTAAAACGTGCGTATGAAAACATAAGCATCAGTTAAATTGTTAATAACACTAACAAATCTTTCTTAACTAATTAATTTAGGATACTTTATGATTGTTTTTACAGTAAAAATTGCTTAAAAATTTTGAAAAGATAAGCAACACATATGAATAAAATGTACCAATAAATGGGCCTGACATGTAAATGGCAACATTGTCAATTTAACCTTCAATTTTTATTGTTTGTGATTTACTTATACACAGTTAGTTATTCTCACATAAGTCACAGTAACTTTGATTAATCTACAACGCTATATCAACTTAGGTTAAATCGATGGTAGAGCCATCTACATGTTGGGGCAATTTTTAGTACATTTTGTTGCGTATCTTCCCAAGTTTTTCAATCAACGGTAATAGTAAATATTTCAAATACAAAATGTTTCCAAAGAATACTACTAAATTTTTGTTGTGACGTATGAAAATCACCAGAATTAAAACGCGCCAAATTCAAATGCATTAAAATCATTTAGAAACTCTAAATTAAAATTGAACAATAGTTTTAAAAAAAATATGAATACATTTTTTAGTTGTATACATTTCTCTTTTTTTTTATTTCCTTTTCTCTCTTTTCTATGATTGGTACTCCTCCCTCTCTTTCTCCACACATTTTATTTCTCTCCAAAACTACCTTTAAAAATTTTTTTTTTCTAAAGTTATATTTTATATATGTATTTTCTTCTGAACACATGACCAAACAATTGTGTTTTCTATTATTTTACTAATTTCTATTTTTTTATCATACTAAGTCTTACTTTTCATCACAGTTACTTCTGTTTTAGGATTTTTATTTTTAATCATGTTTCACTGTGTTCTAGTTGCAAATTTAGCTTTTTCGTTTTTTATTCAAAACACATTTCTACAGTTTCTGTTCTACTAACTCTGTATCCTCCATCTGTAAATTTTATAACCTTATCTCAATAAGGATCAACACGATTTTCATTTAAGCCCCGCATATTTTCTTCTCGATCCGTTCCTTTCTTAGCAATTTAAATATTAAGTAATTTTTGCACATCTCCATTTTTTCTTCTTTTTTCCATTTGTAACTACGAAACTCTACCCATCTTTTTTAAGTTTGCGGTCTTTTCATTGTTTGGTTTGTCTATGTCATCTCTTATGTTTTTATTTCTTACTGTGTCCCTCCTTGTCTTGTCCATCACTCTATGTAGATATTTAATTTGTCGAGCGTTAACGCGTTAACTTATTGCTTTGAATTTTTACTTGATATTAAATGTCTAGTATTATAATATCGGTCACCAACCAACAATCACGTGTACTCTTCACGGTTGCTTTGCTATTGGGTATTTGTAGGACATTCTTTTTGTAACTAACCTTTACCATTTAATCGGGTTTGAAGCTGGCACTAAAATTGGCTGGATTGCACCTCTAGTGGTCGTTTGTATATCTTTGCAAAGAAATTTTTTGTTTAGAGAACACATTTGCTTGTAGGTAAAGTCTATTTGCGTTAAGGATAGAATGACGTCAAACTTAGTAATTTATTACTGCCAATATAACATTGAAAATTTTCTGTTACCATAACGTAAATTATAGTTACTTTACTTATGTTAAGTTGACAAAACTTCACAATGTTAGAGTGCAGGCTATGCTAACTTTGCAAACAAAGTCGTTTAAATCGATAACTATAAAAGAATGGGTATAGGGAAGCCTTAATAAAGTGACATTATTTTGGTCAGTATATTTCAAAAATAAAATAAATTGCCGGGTGTTTCATTCAAAAAAACATAACTTTGATATAACACCCTGTATATGTATGACTAATTTAAAAAAGTAGCCGTCACTAACCTACGTACTCTTGCCAAATAACTTTTTCATATAATTTTTTGTTTTCCCAGTAAGCTCCGTCCCGTTGAGCGTAGCCCACCCTGTATACATTTTTGATTGACACTTGAACACGTAGTTATTATGTAAAAGTAATAAACATCGTTTAATATAACAATTCAAAATTCAACCGTACCGTAAGAACAAAAGGAGGCGTTTTTACTAGTCCTGAGAAAGCTTAAGTGCTGGTAACCTATTTCGATAAAACTCTTGCAAAGCTTTGTTTTGTCAACTGCTAAAATGGAAGGATTAAACGTCGGTCTCAAGGTTGATGACAAAAAATCACACAAGACATTACAATGTCTCTTAAAATGCCAGTAGAAGTAATTAGAATAAACCTGTAGCACAGTTTAGATAAAACTTTAATCCTGAGCAAAATGTGACATGGTTTTGCTCCACCTATTATAAATATTTAGAAAGAAATAAGAGGATTGGAACAATCTGGAAAGTGCTCCATGTAAAAGCTACAAACAACTAATTACATAAAACGGAACTACTTGTAGTAATGCTTAATAAGTTTTAGATAACAGCGATAAGAATAAAATGGACGGAGTAAAAAAAGAAATAGAAACATGCTTTTTCTATATGATCTTGAACCTGCATCCGGTAGGAGAAGTATATGCTAGAAAATATACACAATTTTATAACAGTAATAATTAATTAATTGTTATATTAGAGATAACAAATACCCCGAGAAAAAGACGTTGTTCGTTATTTCTAACTTTTAAGATAGAAAACGGCCGTAGCTCAGGTATTTAGTAAGCGTACTGGTTCAAACAAGATAATTAATTAATTAGAAAGCGCCACCTACCCAGTACTAATGTTATTAACAAAGCATAAAACGCCTTAAAGTAAGATATAATTAAAAACTTTGGCAATTTAATGCAATCGAATCTAATATGGTGTTGTCGTGCAGCTAAAACTTATTCTAGTAAATCAGTTTAGTGATTGTAGAAGCTAGTACCTAGTATCAGCTTTTTTTGGTTTCCTAGAATAACAAAAGAAATAATCGGCAGAATGATTATAATCGACAACCAACGTCAAGATACAATGATTCAGTGTCTCCTAATTAATGGTTAATAATATCCGAAATACGGCTTCATAACATAATATTCCGTATTTATGAATGTATAGCGTCTTGCCAAGTTTATAATACCGAATAAACTAAAAAAATCCATGACAGCGTCAGCACGAGGTGCGTGGAAAGAACAATTTTTAAACGTGCATTATGTGGTACATTCACAAATTTTAGACTACTTATATTTGAATTATTTTACAAATTATTTAAAATTATGTTCAAAGAAATATTCAAAAGTTGAGATATTTTTAAAATACCGAAAAAATTTTTTAATGAATGAAAGTTTAATCTATGTACACAATTTCAGTTAATATTTCCTAGTTCAAAAAAAATAAATAAATTAAAAACAAATGAAGTAAAATCTAGTGCATTGAAAAGTACACTAAAATGATAAACTCTAGAAACTAATATAGTGTAACCAGTCCCCATCATTTTTTAGTAAGTTAAAAGTTGATCAAATTGTTATTTAGTAATACGCTCTATCTGTAATTTTTTTTCAAGAAAGAACCCAAAATTTGCGGTTTTTTGCAAATTTAGCACGCATGGCATTAAAAATGGCGTGTTTTTATACTTTTTTAAATTAAAAATAAATTAAACAGAAATGAAGTAAAATTTTGTGCATTGATGAAGGTTACCAAGATGGCAAACTGTGGAAACTAATACAGTGTGACCAATAGAGTCCCATTAATTTTATTAAGACAAAAGTTGATCAATAAAATTATGATTTTTCTTTAAAAAATATTCAAAAATAGGGTTAATTTTTAAAATTCAGAAAAAGTTATTACAAAAGGTGTTTCTTAATGCAAATTATAACCCATATCTAAAAACGTAATTGAATAAAAAATTTAGATATTATACTCATTATGGCATTAAACAATGGTTCTTAAATATTATTTGATTTTTTCAAATTCGAAAAAAATTAAAAACAAATGAAAATTTTGATACAGTATGACCAGTAAAACCGCCACATATGAGATTTTTGATTCATACAAAAAAGTGTGGTTATGTGATACGTATTATCTGTTACATTTTGTTTAAAAAATATTTATAAGCTGGATTTTTAAAAAAAATTTTTTTTTATTAAACATTTGGGGATTCACTTAAAAATACTTTAACGTATTTGCTCAACCATCAACCTACTTATTTTTTTTTGTCTGTAAGTAAGCGTCAAAATTTAGAATTTGACATTAAAACTTTTTTTGGACTATTTATTACAATTCAAAGTAGTTGGATTTCAAAATGAAAAAATAAAAAAAATTAATTGCAAATGCTTTGCTTAAAATACGTATACGTTATAATATATAATTAAAAAGGTAAAAATATAAGGAATTCGATCGATAAATAATATATTGTTAAGTGTTCCATTAGAAAAAACCTAAGTTTGATCATTATTTGAAAAACTATTTGATTTAGAAAAATTCTTAGTACGCTACTGGGTTCTACGGAGAATTTTACCTAAAGTGCTATTTTCCTGTTTTCCGAATTCTAAAAGCAAAGAAACTGCTAAAGGGGTCCCAAAACGACAAATTTTCAATAACGCCCTGTAGCTCAGAAACGAAGAGGGCTACGAAAGTTTCGCATGCACCATCAATTGTTTCTTGAAAAAGTTTCGTAAAAACCATCGAAAATTAGACTGTTGCAAACTGTTGAAAGTAATACTGTGCTAACACACTGTGACCCCATCATATGGAATTTTTTTATTAAAATAAAAGTTGATCAAAGAAATTGGGATAACGTGATACGCTTTGTCAGTTAAAAATTTTCTTCAAAAAATATCGAAACCTTAAGTTATTTTTAAAAATATATTATACAAATAGGCACATTCAAAATGGCTCTTAAAAATTTGAAAATTGAATTAAATTTTGCTTTGCAACAGTGTTGCAATTTACAAAAGTCTGTAAAAAATCTAAATTGTCTTATACTTATGAAAAGCTAAAAAGAAAATTTAGAATCTTTTTAGAAAAAAATTGAATTTGAGAGATAATGCGCATTACGTATTTTTTTGATTAATTTTGATCAAACTGAAACCAAAGTTTTACGCTGTTTTGGGCCACGTTCTATTCCAACAGATTTATTCATCATCATTAACCACTGTATCCGTTCTTTCCAAAATATTTGGTCCCTGCATTATTCAAACAAGCGAAGTAGTTCTTGTTTAATTTTAGTACTATTGGTGTGAAGTTGGTGAACGTTACTTTCAGTACCATTCTAAAGACTATTAGTGAAGATTACATACGCTCGTTATCGACTACACTTTCAAAAGTAATTCAGTTTTAGTCAAGACTGGTTACATAACTTATCGTTAATCTCACGATAATAGAACTCATTAGCGACATTACATAAAATATGGGTACTAACATTAAATCTTCACTCAGATAGTACTTAAGATATAAAGAGTGATTCGAAGCGGAATGATGGTTCCGGACGGCTTCATCTAAATTGCCCCTATAACATTTCACAGGAAACTGTTAATTACCATATTGGTTTTTATTTACTGGCTAATAACTTAAACAAAGTACCATACAACGCTAACAAAGTTCCATAAAAATGTCGTAAACTCGTAAGTTTAATTGATGAAGGTTGGTTATACAATAGTTAAGATATTTGCATAAAGACTATTGCTCTTATATCATTTGTGAATGCCAAATGCATAAACCACTGAAATGTCTCATCTTCGTTCGCACAATGCCACAATTTTGTTCTCACGTACCACGCAATAATTTCTGACGTAAACTGTAATTGTGCAGAAACTCGCCAATGAGCTACTTTACGTTTTACGTGTTAATTAGTCGTTCAGAACTTTTTTGTCCGCGTTGCAAAAGTCGAAGATTTCTGTTCCACATTATTTTTAATAATTATCTTATTGTAAATATAACCTACTTTTTAGTTCTCGTCCTTGACGTCGAGATGTAAATTGTGGGAGTCGCATAACTGAATTGATTTATAGGAGATTCTTAATTGTTGTGTATCCTTGGGGTGTAAACGGATTTTATATTTAAGGTTGGTCATAGAAAAATTGTAGTTATGAATTTTATGCACGCGATGCCGTTTCATATTTATTGCATTTATATTCAAATGAACTGGAACAATTTCTATTTAAGTACGAAAAATATTTTTTTGTTGATGATATCATCAAACTTTTGTAAGATTATCTTTGCGCTCCATTTCAGGAATGATTTATTCAATGAATATTCAACATGACACTCATCATCTGAATATTTTATTGTCTTTGAAATATAAAATAGCCAATTTATTACGGTACCACTGCCATCATCTACCTAATCTATAGGTTGGTCATGGAAAAATTGCAGTCATGAATTTTATGCACGCAAAGCGTCATTTATTTATTGCATTTCTATTATAAATTTATTTAGGTATGTTTTGGTTAATAATATCATCAAACAACAACCTTAATCAAATCTGTAAGATTATTTTTGCCCTCCATTTTAGCAATGTTTAATTTAATAAATATTCATCAAAGCACTCCCTTTGAATATTTTAACATTTTTATTGTTTTTGAAATTTAAATTGACCAATATATTACTGTACCAGTTATGCATGTCACCATTTACAATCATCATCTATAGGGCATCTAAATATTTAAGGTTGGTCATTAAAAAACTGTAGTTATAAATTTTATGCTCGCAAAGCCTCATTTATTTATTACATATATATTTAAATCAACTGGAAAATTTTTCATTTAGAAGCAAAAAACCTAGATCACTTTTGTAAAATTGCATGGATTATTTTTGAGCTCCATTTCAGGAAACTTTTATTCAATAAATTTTTACTTTTTGTAGATTTGCATATTGTTATTGTTTTTAAAATATTGAACGACTAATATATTACGGTTCCACCTATGTATGTCGTCATCTACCTAATCTATAAGGCAAGTACATATTTTAGGTTGGTCATAGAAAAACTGTTATTTTAATGAATTTTATGTACGCAACGCCTTATTTATTTATTAAATTTCTATTTAAATAAACTGAAGCATAATTTCCATGTAGATGCAAAAAATGTTATTTTGGTTCCTGATATCTTTAAACAACAACCTTCATTACTTTGTAACATTGTCTTAGATTATTTTGCGCACCAAACTGATCTATAGGGCAAGTACATACATATTTTAGGTTAGTCATAAAAAAACTGTTATTGTTATGAATTTTATGTACGAAAAACCTTATTTATTTCTTGAATTTCTACATAAATAAACTGAAAAATAATTTTCCTGTAGGTGCAAAATTGTTTTTTTTTGGTTGATGATATCTTTAAACAACACTCTTTATTACTTTGTAACATTTTCCTAGACTCTTTTTGCGCACCATTTCAGGAATCTTTTATTCAATAACTTTTTACTGTCTGTAGATTTGAATATTGTTATTGCTTTTGAAATATAATATCGAACGACCAATTTATTACGGTTTCACCCATGTAAGTCGTCATCTACCTGATATATAGGGCAAGTACATATTTTAGGTTGGTCATAAAAAAACTGTTATTGTTATTAATTTTATGTACGAAACGCCTTATTTATTTATTGAATTTCTATTTATATAAACTGAAACATAATTTCCATGTAGATGCAAAAATGTTTTTGTTTAGTTCATGATATTTTTAAACAACAACCTTCCTTACTTTGTAACATTGTCTTAGATTATTTTTGCGCACCACTTCAGGAATCTTTTATTTAATAAATTTTTACTTTCTCTAGATTTAAATATTGTTATAGTTTTTGAAATATCAAACGACGAATATATTACAGTTGCACTCATGCATGTCGTCATCTACCTGATCTATAGGGCAAGTATATATTTTAGCTTGGTCATAGAAAAACTGTTATTGTTATCAATTTTATGTACGCAAAGCTTCATTTATTTCTTGATTTTCTACTTAAATAAACTGAAACATAATTTCCATGTAGACGCAAAAGGTTTTTTTTGGTTCAATATATTTTTAAACAACAACCTTCATTACTCTGTAACATTGTCCTAGATTATTTTTGCGCACTATTTCAGGAATCTTTTATTCAATAAATTTTTACTTTCTGTAGATTTGAATATTGTTAATGTTTTTGAAATATCAAACGACCAATATATTATAGTTCCACCCGTGTATGTCATCATTTACTTAATCTACAGGGCATGTACATATTTTAGGTTGGTCATAGAAAAACTGTTATTGTTATGAATTTTATGTACGCAAAACCTTATTTATTTCTTGAATTTCTTTTTAAATAAACTGAAACATAATTTTCCTGTAGGTGCAATAAAAATTTTTTTTTGGTTGTTGATATCTTTAAACAACAACCTTCATTACTCTGTAACATTGTCCTAGATTATTTTTGTGCACCATTTCAGGAATTTTTTATTTAATAAGTTTTTACTTTTTGTAGATTTGAATATTGTTATTGCTTTTGAAATATCGAACGACCGATATATTACGGTTCCACCCATGTATATCGTCATCTAACTGATCTATAGGGCAAGTACATATTTTAGGTTAGTCATAGAAAAACTGTTATTGTTGTGAATTTTATGTACGCAAAGCCTTATTTATTTCTTGAATTTCTACTTAAATAAACTGAAACATAATTTTCCTGTAGGTGCAAAAACTGTTTTTTTTTTGGTTGATGATATCTTTAAACAACAATCTTTATTACTTTGTAACATTGTCCTAGATTATTTTTGCGCACTATTTCAGGAATCTTTTATTTAATAAATTTTTACTTTCTCTAGATTTAAATATTGTTATAGTTTTTGAAATATCAAACAACGAATATATTACAGTTCCACTCATGTATGTCGTCATTTACCTGATCTATAGTGCAAGTACATATTTTAGGTTGGTCATAGAAAAACTGTTATTGTTATGAATTTTATGTACTCAAAGCCTTATTTGTTTCTTGATTTTCTACTTAAATAAACTAAAACATAATTTCCATGTAGATGCAAAAAATGTTTTTTTTTGTTATGATATCTTTAAACAACAACCTTCATTACTTTGTAACATTGTCTTAGATTATATTGGCGCACTATTTAAGGAATCTTTTATTCAATAAATTATTACTTTCTCTAGATTTGAATATTGTTATGGTTTTTGAAATATCAAACGACCAATATATTACAGTTCCACTCATGTATGTCGTCATCAACCTGATCTATAGGGCAAGTACATATTTTAGGTTGGTCATAGAAAAACTGTTATTGTTATGAATTTTATGTACGCAAAGTCTTATTTATATTTTGAATTTCTACTTAAATAAACTGAAACATAATTTCCCTGTAAGTGCAAAAAATTTTTTTTTGTTCGATGATATCATTAAACTACTTTGTAACATTGTCTTAGATTATTTTTGCGCACTACTTCAGGAATCTTCTATTTAATAAATTTTTACTTTCTCTAGATTTAAATATTGTTATAGTTTTTAAATATCAAACAACGAATATATTACAGTTCCACTCATGTATGTTGTCATCTACCTGATCTATAGGGCAAGTACATATTTTAGGTTAGTCATAGAGAAACTGTTATTGTTATGAATTTAGGTACGTAAAACCTTTTTTATTTCTTGAATTTCTACTTAAATAAACGGAAACATAATTTTCCTGTAGGTGCAAAAAATGTTTTTTTTTGGTTGATGATATCTTTAAACAACAATCTTTATTACTTTGTAACATTGTCCTAGATTATTTTTGGGCACCATTTCAGGAATCTTTTATTTAATAACTTTTTACTGTCTGTAGATTTGAATATTGTTATTGCTTTTGAAACATCAAACGACCAATTTATTACGGTTTCACCCATGTATGTCGTCATCTGCCTGATATATAGGGCAAGTACATATTTTAGGTTGGTCATAAAATAACTGTTATTGTTATTAATTTTATGTACGCAACGCCTTATTTATTTATTAAATTTCTATTTATATAAACTGAAACATAATTTCCATGTAGATGCAAAAAATGTTTTTGTTTGGTTCATATTTTTAATTAACAACCTTCATTACTTTGTAACATTGTCTTAGACTATTTTTGCGCACTACTTCAGGAATCTTTTATTTAATAAATTTTTACTTTCTATAGATTTAAATATTGTTATAGTTTTTGAAATATCAAACGACAAATATATTACAGTTCCACTCATGTATGTCGTCATTTACCTGATCTATAGGGCAAGTACTCATTTTAGGTTGGTGATAGAAAAACTGTTATTGTTATGAATTTTATGTACGCAAAGCCTTATTTATTTTTTGAATTTCTTTTTAAATAAACTGAAACATAATTTTCCTGTAGGTGCAATAAATATTTTTTTTTGGTTGTTGATATCTTTAGACAACCACCTTCATTACTCTGTAACATTGTCCTAGATTATTTTTGCGCACCATTTCAGGAATCTTTTATTCAATAAATTTTTACTTTCTGTAGATTTGAATATTGTTAATGTTTTTAAAATATCAAACGACTAATATATTACAGTTCCACCCGTGTATGCCATCATCTACTTAATCTATAGGGCATGTACATATTTTAAGTTGGTCATAGAAAAACTGTTATTGTTATGAATTTTATGTACCCAAAGCCTTATTTATTTCTTGAATTCTTTTGAACAAACTAAAACATAATTTTCCTGTAAGTGCAAAAAAATTTTTTTTTGGTTGTTGATATCTTTAAACAACAACCTTCATTACTTTGGAACATTGTCTTAGATTATTTATGCGCACTATTTCAGGAGTCTTTATTTAATAAATTTTTACTTTCTCTAGATTTAAATATTTATATAGTTTTTGAAATATCAAACGACGAATATATTACAATTCCACTCATGTATGTCGTCTTCTACCTGATCTATAGGGCAAGTACATATTTTAGATTAGTCATAGAAAAACTGTTATTGTTATGAAATTTATGTACGCAAAGTCTTATTTACTTTTTGAATTTCTACTTAAATAAACTGAAACATAATTTCCTGTAAGTGCAAAAAATTTTTTTTGTTGATGGTATCTTTAATCAACAACCTTCATTACTTTGTGACATTGTCCTAGATTATTTTTACGCACCATTTCAGGAATCTTTTATTCAATAAATTTTTACTGTCTGTAGATTTGAATATTATTATTGCTTTTGAAATATTGAACGACCAATTTATTACGGTTTCACCCATGTATGTCGTCATCAAGCTGATCTATAGGGCAAGTACATATTTTAAGTTGATCATAGAAAAACTGTTATTGTTATGAATTTTATGTACGCAAAGTCTTATTTATATTATAAATTTCTACTGAAATAAACTGAAACATAATTTTCCTGTAGGTGCAAAAAATGTTTTTTTTTGGTTGATGATATCTTTAAACAACAATCTTTATTACTTTGTAACATTGTCCTATATTTTTTTTACGCACCATTTCATGAATCTTTTATTCAATAACGTTTTACTGTCTGTAGATTTGAATATTGTTATTGATTTTGAAATATCGAACGACCAATTTATTACGGTTTTACCCATGTATGTCGTCATCTACCTGATCTATAGAGCAAGTATATATATATTAAGTTGGTCATAGAAAAACTGTTATTTTAATGAATTTTATGTAAGCAACGCCTTATTTATTTATTAAATTTCTATTTAAATAAACTAAAACATAATTTCCATGTAGATGCAAGAAATGTTTTTTTTGGTTCATAATATCTTTAAACAACAACCTTCATTACTTTGTAAGATTGACTTAGAATATTTTTGCGCACTCTTTCAGGAATCTTTTATTCAATAAAATTTTAGTTTCTGTAGATTTAAATATTGTTAATGTTTTTGAAATATCAAACGACCAATATATTACAGTTCCACCCGTGTATGTCATCATCTACTTAATCTATAGGGCATGTACATATTTTAGGTTGGTCATAGAAAAACTGTTATTGTTATGAATTTTATGTACGCAAAGTCTTATTTATTTCTTGAATTTCTTTTTAAACAAAGTGATACATAATTTTCCTGTAGGTGCAAAAAAAATTTTTTTTTGGCTGTTGATATCTTTAAACAACAACCTTTATTACTCTGTAACATTGTCCTAGATTATTTTTGCGCATCATTTCAGGAATCTTTTATTTAATAAGTTTTTACTTTTGTAGATTTGAATATTGTTATTGCTTTTGAAATATCGAACGACCGATATATTACGGTCCCACCCATGTATGTCGGCATCTAACTGATCTATAGGGCAAGTACATATTTTGAGTTAGTCATAGAAAAACTGTTATTGTTATGAATTTAGGTATGCAAAACCTTATTTATTTCTTGAGTTTCTACTTAAATAAACTGAAACATAATTTTTCTGTAGGTGCAAAAAAATGTTTTTTTTTGGTTGATGATATCTTTAAACAACAATCTTTATTACTTTGTAACATTGTCCTATATTTTTTTTACGCACCGTTTCAGGAATCTTTTATTCAATAACGTTTTACTGTCTGTAGATTTGAATATTGTTATTGCTTTTTGAAATATCGAACGACCAATTTATTACGGTTTCACCCCATGTATGTCGTCATCTACCTGATCTATAGGGCAAGTAAATATTTTAGGTTGGTCATAAAAAAAACTGTTATTGTTATTAATTTTATGTACGCAACGCTTTATTTTTTTATCCCATTTTAAGCCCAAAATAGATAAAATAGTTATAAGAATTCGTTTCAGAAGGCAATTTAGCAACTTATACTCGTCTTACAAAATGCGTCTTCTGAAACTAGTTCTTTAATATACTACTGTAACGTTGCCTGGATTATTTTTGCGCACCATTTCAGAAATCTTTTATTCAATAAGTTTTCATTTTCTGTAGATTTGAATACTGCTATTGTCTTTGAAATACCAAACGAACAATATATTAAAGTACATTACTCGGACACGTGTTTAAATAGCTAAGCTATCATCATCACCGAACCGATACTAAAATTAAAAACAATAGGAAGCTTATATATACTATCTGCGTGTCACGAACGTTACACTTAATTGATTTTTATATAAGCTTGAATAATTCCGAAAATCCTAATGGACTGTTATTATCATAATTCATAGGCAAATTTCTGGTTTTAAAAATTTCCAGACTTTCACAAGAATCAAGTACGTTTTTATTATCTACCCTCTTAATTAATTCAATGTCGCCTACTTTATGGCCATTTTCAAGCATATGCATAGCAACACTGAACCTATCTGTGCGATGCTATTTGACATGAGCTAAGAGCTCTTTAAAACGAGTTTTAATAGGTCTTTTGGTTTGCCCTATATATACTTGGTTACAGTCTTTACAAGTAATTTTATATATTCCCGATTTATCACACATTTATTTTGGGTCTTTCGGATTGCCTAAAAGATTTTGCAAGTTGTTACTACTTGAGGTTACTGTTTTATAATAAAATTTTGAAAAATTTTTTTTTTGAAGAACTTTTGTGTATGTGGGTTAATTTGGTAATTTGACATATTTTTTATCTATTTTACTATAACTAGTTCCTAACGTTGTAATGTTTTTAATGTTTAACTTATGTTTATGTTTTCTAAGTATGTTTGTAACAATTGATTCTTGAAAACCATTGTATGATGTGATCTGCTTAATATTTCGCAGTTCTTTATCAAAGTTTTGATTTGACAATGGGAAATATAATAATCTGTGAATCTAAAAGTTGAAAGATGCAATTTTATGTTGCATACTATGGTTGGAATCATTTGTTATAAACCTTATAGTGTTAGTGTCTTTACGATAAATATCTATATCTAGTGTGTTGCCATTTCTTGTCACTAAAGTTTCTAAGAAAGGTAACTTAACGTTTGCTTCTGTTTCATAGAAAAACTTTATCGTCTCAAATTTTGTATTTAAACTTTAGTGTCATCGCACAGATAGGTCCAGTGTTGCTATGCATATGGTTGAAAATGACCATAGAGTAGGCGACATTGAATTAATTAAGAGGGTAGATAATGAAAACGAACTTGATTCTTGTGAAAGTTTGGAAATTTTTATAAACAGAAATTTGATTATGAATTATGATGATGATTAAATTTTCTTTTGTTTAATTTTTATTCTTTAGCAACTTAATCAGTACAAAGTGAGAATAATTGTTCAAGATTAGTTGAAAGTATTTTTCTCCATTGAATGTCGGTGTTGTAAGAGGTCCGCATGCGTCACTATGTATCCACTCACCAATTACTTTTACGTTTTTCGTTTTTATAAAACGGCAAACGAGTAGCTTTAGCTGCATTACATTGTTCAGTAGGAATAGGTAACCCTAACTATTTCAACTAATCTTTCCCAACATGATCTAGTCGTCTGTGCCATAAATTCCTGTTGTTTTCGAAGGATAGATTTCTGCACCGCTATCAGTATTTGCCAATTTGCAATGTGCGCAGAAACTGGTTGATCTAACTGTTCAACATTACCCATATACCTTTCTAATTCTTTCTTCACAAAGTGATTGCTTGCCACAGAATCTAAAACAAACACATGTTTCTCTAATACAGCATTTTGATTAGAAATGTTGGCTACAGTTAAAACAATATCTGCGAAATATGCAAATTCTCTTTCTTGATTATTTCTGTTAAATCTTCCTCTTTCGCTGCGCCATCTTCCACCTTTTCCTCTGTGATATCTTCCATTTCTTCTTGTTTTGAGCACGCTGCTTTAAAATGTCCTTTATCACCACATATAGAACAGTCTGTAGTTGCTTTTAAACTAAAATCATCACCTGTAGATTCAACGCTGTTACTTGACTTAAACTTGAATTCTACGTTTAGCAGTTACCACCGTGTTGTATTGTGGTGGTAACGACATCAATAAGTGACACACTCTATCGGTTTCATCAATCGTTAAACCTTAATCCTGTAAGTCTCTTATAATTACATCGAATTTTAAAAAAATGATTTTCCAAACTATTGTTAGTTTTCGACTTAAGGTTAAATAACTTAAGCCACAGTGTTAATTTTGTAAAAAACCTTTTTCTTACTAGATCATTTTTTAGTGCCTTCAGTTGCTCTTTTGCTGTCTTACAATCTTTAATAATGTTTATCAGAAATATTTGTATAATAAATGACAGTGCTTTTGGATCTTGTAAAGGGTATTCTATCTTTTTGTATCACCCGTAGGTACGTTCTTCTCGATTACTTCTGCACCCTATTCTTTTCGTAAATTTATTATAATTCATGTGTATTTTTTTGCCAGAAGTAGCGGTCTTTCTGGACCCTTATGTAATTGGAGGATGTACGGAATGGAATGAGTGATTTATTTCCAGTTCCATCACTCATTCCATTCCGTACATCCTCCAATTTACATAAGGGTTCAGAAGACACCGCTACTTCTTGGTAAAAAGATACACATTGAGAAAAAACGGAAGGAAGAATAATAACCAGAGATTATAATTCATATACACTTGTGTACAATGAAATCGCAACCAAAAACGCTTCTTCTTAACCTCACAGTTCTAACGACTTATTTACTTTTTAACGCTTTAACAATTTATTTACCGAAAACTTTAATTCTGGGTCCATAACCTTTTGAATATTTAATTTGATTTGATTTCTAATTCAAAGATAAACAAATAACACATGCTCTAATTTTACTTAACTTAACAACGGTTATAACTCACATACAAACTTACAGCTTATGTATGAATAGTAAGCAATGTTGCCGCACCTCTTAATTTTACAGTAAACAAGATTAAATATTATAATCATTTTTGCAATCTATTTTAGCGTTCCTTCTTAAAGATCTTAGTATTTTTATTGTATTTGAAATATAGTATGACCAAATGTAATATAGTTCTACTCATGTACATCATCTTCTATCTGAACCGTAAGACATCTAAATATTTAAGGTTGGGCATAGAAAAATTGCATTTTTCTAAAAATTTTCCAATTGTTTTTGCGCTTCATTTAAAGAATGTTTTGTTGAATACTTATTTATTTTAAAATGTTTATATTGTTTAGGAAATATAAAATGACCCAATCGTCTACCTGATCTATAGGGCATCTATATTTTTAAAGTTGGTCAAAGAAAACGTGTAGCTACGATTTTTATACCCGCGACGCCTTATTTGTTTATTGCATTTTATTAAAATAAACTGGAACTGGTACGAAAAATGTTTTTTTGTTGTAGATATCAGTACACAACAACATTCATCGTTATTGTAGGATCTCCCAGATTATCTTTGCGCTCCATTACAGGAACGCTTTATTCAATAAATATTCATCAAAACACTCCAGATATAGAATATCTATAGTATATTTAAGGTTGGTCATAGAGTATACTCATACAGTATGTCATAGTCTACCTAATCTATAGGGCATCTATATCTTTAAGGTTGGTAAAAAAAACTTGTAGTTACGAATTTTATAGACGCGACGCCTCATTTATTTATTGCATTTGCTAGTTAAATGAACTGGAATAATGTTCATTTAGGTAAAAATTATGGAACAAAAATCTTATTCACATTTGTAAGATTATCTGGATTATTTTTACGCTCCATTTCAGCAATGTTTATTTTAATAAATATTCATCAAAACACTCCCGTTGAATATTTTAACATTTTTATTGTTTTTGAAATTTAAATTGACCAATAAATGTATTACGGTATCAGTTATGTATGTCATCATTTACTATCATCATCTACCTATAGGGTATCTAAATATTTAAGGTTATTCATAGAAAAACTGTAGTTATGAATTTTATGCAAGTAAAGCCTTATATATTTATTGTATTTAAATCAATTGGAAAAATTTCCATTTAGATGCAAAAATGTTTTTAGTTGATAATATTTTTAAACAACAACCTTCATCACTTTTGTATAATTGCCTAAATTATTTTTGCGCACCATTCTAGGAGTCTTGTATTCAATAAGTTTTCATTTTCTGTAGATTCTGTAATGTTTTTTAAATATCAAACGATCAATATACTACGGTACCACTTATGAATCTCATCACTTGTTCTATAGGGCACCTATATATTTAAGATTGGTCATTGAAAAAATGTAATTATGAATTTTATACACGCGAAGTCTCATCTATTAATTATATTTCTATTAAAATAAACTAAAGCAATTTTATTTAAAAAAAAAACATGTTTTTGTGATTGACACCAAACAACAACCTTCATCATTCTTCAATGATTTTTTGGTTTTTAAGAATATTTTATTCAATAAACATTCATTAAAATACTTCTTTTTAAAGATTTTACTATTTTTATTGTTTTAAAATAGAAAATGAGCAGTGTACTACAGTACCACTAATCTATCTGACCTATAGGGCATCTGTATATTTAAGGTTGGTGTACTAAAAACGTGCATTTTTATTTAAATAAATTGGAACAATTTTCATTTAAGTACAAAAAATGTTTTTTTTTGGTTGACATCAAACAACAACCTTTATCATTCTCTTACGATTTTCCGAATTATTTTTGCGCTTCATTTCAGCAATGTTTAATTTAATAAATATTTATCAAAAAACTTCTTTATAAATATCTTAACATTTTTATTGTTTTAAAAATATAAAATGAGCAGTGTACTACACTACCATTAATGTAAATAATCATCCATCTGATCTATAAAGTATATGTATATTTGAGGTTGATGTTTAAAAATTGTAGTTATGAAGTTTATCCACGAGAAGCGTCATTTATTTATTGAATTTCTATTTAAATAAATTGGAACAACTTTCATTTAGGTACGATAAGTTTCCTTGATTATTTGTCAGTTTATTTCAGGAATGTTTCATTCATTCTATCTGAAGACATAAGAATTTTTATGGTTTTTGAAATATAAATTGTATTACATATGTACGTAGTCACCTACCTGATCTATAGGGCATCTGTATATTTATTGTATTTCTATTGGAACATTTTTCATTAAGTACATAATTTCTTTTCTGGTTAAGGTATCATAATACTCTTTTTGAAGATCTAAATATTTTGATTGTTTTTGAAATATAACATAATCAATATATTACGGTACTACTTATGTAAGTCATCATCTACTTAATCTATAGGGCATCTATATATTTAAGATTAATCATAGAAAAATTGTATTTCTATTTAAATAAACTGAGTAATTTTTATTTAAGTATCAAAAATTTTTTTGGTTGATGATATGATCAAAAAACAACTTTTATCATTTTATTGAAATTTTTCGTATTATTTTTATGTTTTATTTTTGGAATGTTTTTATTCAATAAATATTTATCAAAACTATTTCTCCGAACATTTGAATGTCTTGATTCTGTTTGAAACATGAAATGATTAATATACTATTACTGTTTTACTTTTCTATGTCATCATCTATTTCTCTCGTATATACATAGAATTCTTGCCTCTATCTTTTACCAAACGTTTCATATCAATAGTATTTTCGTCTTTAAATTAGAAATTAGAAGATACTAAATTGTTATGTATCTTTTGGGCGTAAACCGATCATTTTTGTAAAATCTATTTCAGGAATGTTTCATTCAATGAATATTCATTAAAACACTCCTTTCTAAAGATTAGCATAAGAGAATGACCAATAAATTACGGTACCACTTTCCTACGTCATCATCTTTCTGATGTATAGAGCAATTATTACAAATTTATTTATTATGCCAAAAAATACAAAAAACAATTACTTAACCTTTTTTTGAATTGCCCTGCCAACACATCGATAGTACTTATGTTGTATTTTATTTTTTACATACAGCGATGGTTTGATTAACTTTTGGCCTAATTTACAGATCTACCAATACTTATGGTACAAATTTTATGCACGAATTGAGAAGTGTTCTTAATCGCATGAAGGGCATAAAAGCTCTTCACACACGAATGTACGGCAGAAATAGAATTTGTAACTGATGCAAATACTACTGAAGAAAAACTGGTGTGGTTTCTCTTTTTATTACAGTAAATTTTGTTTGTTGTCCGGTTGCCCCGCATTGTTGTCAACAATAGTGAAAAACAAATTTAAATTACATTGTTTTTTAAGTACGATTTATTTAAAGTAGACTTTCATAAAAAATTTATGCGGCTACTTTGTTCGTAAAATATCCATGGCGTACTGGGCAGTGATCTATCAAATGTGAACCATTTTTCTATAATTGTTCGATTATGTGCTTTCAGACTACTCGAAAAAGTGTGAGCAGGCTAAAAGTTGCAAATTTTAAAAATATTTTTATACAGGGTGGAGCACTACCGACGAATTATTCCGTAGCACTAAAACGACAAATAATATAAAAATCTTAAAACATACATATACCGAGATTATTTAAAACCACATTTAAAAAAAATTTTTCGATTGTACAGGGCGCTCCAGAAACACGTATTATATCAAAGTTGGGTTATTTAAATAGAACGCCCTGTATTTTTTTTAATTTTCAAATTGTATGATAAAAAATAATGTATGTTCTTTAAGATATCTCTATACCAACTTATATCCGTTTCTGAGATAAATCGATTTTACCTGATTTGCAGACTCTCCAAGAAAATGCAATAACTTCAAGATAAATAAGAACAAACAATTTTGTTTTACATCACCTTACTAAGAACTTTTAACATTCCTTTTGCAATATTTACTGTTATGTTATGGTGTACAGAGTGTTTTAAATACTACCGCATAACGCTAACGACTTAAAACTTAAATAACTTGCTTAGAACACTCTGTATTTCTGTAACCTGTTGGAATCAGGAACTAGTTACCTTTAAATCTGTATTAGGGTTACCAACCCCTAACTCTGCTAGTTTTTGAGATATTTTAAAGTTTGCTAGTTTAACAATTTGCAATTTAAGTTACCTGTGAGATATTTTGCAAACATTTTTAATGTATAAGTCACTTTAGCTTTAAGTATTAAACTTAAAAAAATTGTTTTAGAACAAAATAACAGAAATGTGCGTATGACTTATGCCGGGCTCTAAGAGTCAGTTGAATCACGCCTACCTGTCACAACCAACAGTAACCGTTATTAGTTTCAGCAATAATCGATGGCACTATAAACATTGGTCACTTTGTTAAAAAAATTCTAAATATAATATCGATGTTTACAGTATGATCAATTTTTGATGTACCAAATAAAGGTTGCTGTTGTTAAACATCAGTAAATTGTGACCGGTGTGCGTAATTCGACTGACTTTAAAGCCGGGATACTAGTAATAAGCACATTTCTGTTTATTTTTTCTGAAAAAAAATAAATATTTTTAGGGTAAATATTTAAAACTGAAAGGTAATGTCCGTATTGCGGATATTTTACAGGTAACTTAGACTTCAGTACATCGTAAATTGTTAAACTATCAAATTTTTAAATATCTCAAAAACTATCTAAGTTAGGGGTTGGTAACCTTAATACCGACTAAAAGGTAATTAGTTCTAGTTTTCAACAAGCTACGGAAATATAGGATGTTCTTTTTAAGTTAAGCAAGTTATTTAAGTTTTATGTTGTTAGAGTTATGCGGTAGTATCAAAAACACCCTGTACATCATAACATAATAATAAATATTGCAAAAGAGATGTGAAAGGCTCTTAGTAAGGTGGTGTAAACCAAAGTTGGTAGTTCTTATTTATCTTGAAGTTATTGAATTTTTTTGGAGGGTCTGCAAATCAGGTAAAATCGATTTATCTCAAAAACGGATGTAAGTAGGTATAGGGACATGTTAAAGAACAAACATTATTTTTTATCGTACAATTTAAAAATAAAAAAAATACAGTGTGATTCATTTAAAATAACTCAACTTTGATATGGTACGTGTTGTTTGGTTTTAAATAATCTTGACATGTATGTCTTAAAATTTCTAACATTAATTGTCGTTTTAATGCTGTAGAATAATTCGTTGGTAGTCCCCCACCCTGTATATACAAGGTGATACAGAAAAACGTAAAATTCTGCGTACATTTGACCCGGAATCCATATCTCTAGCTTCAGCGGTTTTCAAATTATTCCCATTATTTCAAAATTGTTAATAGATATACGGCATCAAAAGTTGTTAAGCCCTAATAAGAATAATTCTCGATGCCCGAAAATATTGTACAGGGCGTCCGAAAAATTTGGTTTAAACTGTGACATCAAAAATACATGTAAATTCAATTTTATCAAATAGAAACTACTATTTTTGTGTTGCTAGTGAATTCTCCTTTCAAAATCAAAAACAGTTCTTAATCATTTTCAAAATTACTTAAATCTTCTTTTAAAAAATAAAATCTCAAAACAAAGAGATATTGAAACAGTTTTTAAAATGACATTGTATTCTTCTAAACACATTTTAAAAAATTTGATAAAGTATTGCTTATAACAATTTTTTTTGGTTGTCAGAATATAATGTACAAAGATATTGTTAAAAAAAATCTTTTATGAAACAATTTTTTTATGTTTGTCCAAAAACAATGTGTGACGGTACAGTTTCTAAAAACAGTTTTATACTCGTTATAAAATGTGTATGATTATTATCGGTTTGTCAAAAAACAATAGTTTTTTTTAAATATTGTCATGTTTTATAATTAAAGTAAGTGTAAGAAGATCGTAATATATCTTTTGATGATAGTTACGAAAAGTTATCTTTTGAAACAACTCTAGAACGTATGCTATTTTTTTGATTTATTTTTTTTTAATACGAATATTGTTATTATAAATAATGGCACACAAACTTTTCAAAATCCTTTTAT
Source organism: Abscondita cerata (assembly GCA_030710515.1). NCBI lineage: Eukaryota > Metazoa > Arthropoda > Insecta > Coleoptera > Lampyridae > Abscondita > Abscondita cerata. The sequence continues at coordinate 248,215 of JALBCR010004788.1, read as the reverse complement.
AACTAAATTTATAAAATTTATGTTAGTTACAACTACCTAGTACAACAGTTCAATGGCCAAGAATGCTAGTTTTGTCTGCCCAACTACATTTTGTGTTCTGTCTAATATTTTTTTAAGAAATTAATCATGTAATTATTAAAAAAATAATCCGCTACATTGACACCCAACGTGGGACCACGTTAACTTTCTTTAACAGTCTAATAGAGAACAAACTAAAATTAATGGTATTTAGACAAATATACAAACACTATTTAATTTGACAAAAGATGAACTCATCACGGTGCATGGTGTGCTGGACATTTGAATACGCAAAGAGAGAAAATTTTTGTTAGAACGAGATCAGTAGATGATAATTTAATACCAGAAACGTTCAATCGAAGAAAAACCAATGAAACCAATAATAGAAAGACGAGGCTTCGGTCTTCATACTTTAAAGCTTTTGGACACAAAGTCGATGAGTATCTGAAATTGACCGGCAGGTCAAGAAGAAAAAGAATCATCTTTTCCATGTGTCTCCTGTTTTAGTGTATGAACAAAATGTTTTAAACCAAATTCAGTGCTGATTGAATAACACCTCGATCTAAACTATTTGTTTTTCAATGCGTATTCTAGACACCAGAGGTATATAAGTGTTGCTATAGACAACATCGGTATAATATGATGGTAAAAAACGACGAACATTTCTAACGTGATCAAGTTGTTGGAAAGCACTACGGTGCACGACAGTAAAGTACAAAAACAAAATGTTCGTACAGGGTACAATTCGGAAGTTCTGTTAACTTTGCTGGGTATTGACTTCACGATGGATGCTGAAATGGTTCTTGATGTATATGGACGCTTTTTACCACTATTCCAGGAGTACACTATGACTTGAAATTTGAAGATGCGTTTTCCTTGATAATTTTGTTATCTCTCAATTCGTTTTACATACTATGGTCGGATGAAGAAGAAAAGTTAAAGAAATAGATTAACTTTAACTAAATTCTCTACTGTGTTTTCAAGAGAATACGTTCCGGTAAGGGGAAGATAGTAGGGCCACGTTCCGCATCATCACCACCATATCGACTATTACGTAAAAAGTCGAAAAATACTGGAGAATAAAGTTATTGAAGAGTGCCGATTGCCGTGGTAATCACCTGTGGTGTTTGTACCAAAAAAAACCAACAAAGTACTCGTTGGCGTAGACTACAGATAAAATTATTAAACCCGATTCACATCCTCCACGTACAACAGACAATTTCATACACTCTACTCGTAAGCTTTCCAACACCTCATACACCCGGGTTACGGGACATGGCAATCTTAAGGTTATTTGAACAATCTTTAGTTCTAACGCATCTGGACACGATATTTAAAGACTCCAACAATTCAATTTAAGGCTTAATCGTGAGTAGTGCTCATTCAGGCCAAAAGAAATAATCGAAAAAAGGATTTAGGTATACAAAAAAATTAGTGAAATACTTTCTTCAAAAGCGGTCCTGGTACCGGTGGTATATTGCACGCGACCATTAACAGGAATAAAAAGATCACTATAGACCTGAAAACAGCCAGACCAAAACTGTGTGCTCAGAACTGATGCATATAGTTACGCGTTGGGTGCAAGACATCGACCCAACCAAGAGGCCCGTTGAGTCGACACGGTTTATTTGGGCTAAAGGAACTGCAACTGTGCCGAACGAGAATATTGTGTGGATATTTGATGCAATACGTCAGTGGTATAGTAATAGTCATCAACCTTCAATCACGGTTGCTTTACTATTAGTTGATTAGTATTGGAAGGACATTGCTTTACACCTTTCTAATTATGTATCATTTTATTTAGCTATTTAGTTTTGTGAATCTTACTATAGTACCTAGTGACTATCCACAAACCTTTAAAATCTCTAATACGTATAAAATCACCCACAGGTAGAATGGTCAGCTGGACCCAACTGATACAAAAGCTACAACTTAACGACTCGTAGATAGTCATGAATAAAACGACTAAATTTGTAATGTTTTAGTGTAACAATGGAAATTTTACGCCAGACTGAAACAAATTAGGAATTCACAACTGCGTTACAAGGAATTTAAAAAGATCATCCATGCATTTAAGAGAGCACATAATCTGTATTCAATGGTAGTTTGATCAAATCTGAAGTAGGGAGGAGTACTTCATCCAAGTACATTGAAAAAAGCATTTCTTAGAAGAATATCATTTTTTTTGTATGTAAGAGGAAGCAATTAAAGGACAGCAGGTATGAGGGATAGTGCTAGAAAGAAGAAAAGTGTGGGTTCTAGCCTACGCACATGATATGGCGGTCTTAGCAAAAACAGAAGAGAAAATAAAAGAAATGATAAAAGTAACAAATAGATACTTAGAAAAAAAGAAATTAGAATTAAATGTAAAAAACCAAAAAAAAGTGGGGAGAGGAAGAGATAGAGATGGTAGACAAGTATAAATATCTAGGGAATATAGTGAGGTACGACAACAAGATCAAAAACCAAATTAAAGAACTAGAGAAAAAAGAAAATAAAATAATAAGAAAGGTATAGAGTATATGAGAAATAATATTTGCAAAAGACTTGGAGAAAAGATGATAGATATTTGAGAAAATAGTAAAAGGTGTGTTGATGTATGAACCATAGGTGTGGGGATAGAGAGAATGGAAGAAACTGGAGAAGATACCGGAAAGGTATTTAAAGTGGACATTGGGTTTGGAGAGGGAAACTCCAGATTATATAGTCGAAGAAGAATATAAACTAGAAAAAATAAGAATACAGACAGGAAAAAGGGCAATACGGTATGAAGAAAAGATGGAAAGCAAGAAAGAAAATAAGATACTATATGAATGGTATAAGTAGAGGTGCAAAAGATAAAATATGGTAAAGATGTTAGAAGAAGATATTATGAAAGAGGAGGATATGCAAGAAAAGAAAAATAAATAAGAGATGGGAGAAGAAGTACACAGGCACAAAAAGAAAAGCAAGAATTTGAGAAGGCAAATACAACACGAAGTATGAAGAATTAATAACAGATAAAAAACCAAATTACATAACCGGTAGAATAGTATTGGTAGATAAAAGACTAATTGAAAGATTTAGAGAAGGAAACAAAGAAAATGAAAATAAGTACTGGTGGAAGAACAAAGGTAGGAAGTGTTGAATGTGTACGGAGGGGTAGGAAAATATAGAGCATTTGAAGGGTGCAGTGAAGTAAGAGCGAAAGAAAGAGTGAGAAAAATGTTGTTGAGAGAGAGAGGTGGGGGAATTGTGTGGATGAGGAAAGTGGGAAAAAAAAGTAGATAGAAGAAAAAAGAAGTAATAAGAATAGAATGAAGAGAAGAATCAAAGAAAAAAAATTGAATTGAATTGACTGGCCAGCTGGACCCTACTGATACGAAACTACAACTTCACGACTCGTAGGTTGCCATGACCAAAATGACTAAATTTGTGATGTTTTAGTGTAACAATGGAAATTTTACGCCAGACTGAAACAAATTAGGAATTCACAACTGCGTGACAAGGCATTTAAAAAGATCATCCATGCATTTAAGAGAGCACATAATCTGTATTCAATGGTAGTTTGATCAAATCTGAAGTAGGGAGGAGTACTTCATCCAAGTACATTGAAAAAAGCATTTCTTAGAAGAATATCATTTTTTTTTGTATGTAAGAGGAAGCAATTAAAGGACAGCAGGTATGAGGGATAGTGCTAGAAAGAAGAAAAGTGTGGGTTCTAGCCTACGCACATGATATGGCGGTCTTAGCAAAAACAGAAGAGAAAATAAAAGAAATGATAAAAGTAACAAATAGATCCTTAGAAAAAAAGAAATTAGAATTAAATGTAAAAAGCAAAAAAAAAGTGGGGAGGGAAAGAGATAGAGATGGTAGACAAGTATAAATACCTAGGAATATAGTGAGGTACGACAACAAGGTCAAAAACCAAATTAAGGAACTAGAGAAATAAGAAAATAAAATAATAAGAAAGGTATAGGGTATATGAGAAATAATATTTGCAAAAGACTTGGAGAAAGAAGATAGATATTTGAGAAAATAGTAAAAGGTGTGTTAATGTATGGACCATAGGTGTGGGGATAGAGATAATGGAAGAAACTAGAGAAGATACCGGAAAAGTATTTAAGGTGGACACTGGGTTTGGAGAGGGAAACACCAGATTATATAGTCGAAGAAGAATATAAACTAGAAAAAATAAGGATACAGACAGGAAAAAGGGCAATACGGTATGAAGAAAAGATGGAAAGCAAGAAAAAAAAATAAGATAATATATGAATGTTAGAAGTAGAGGCGCAAAAGATAAAATATGGTAAAGATGTTAGAAGAAGATATTATGAAAGAGGAGGATATGCAAGAAAAAAAAAATAAGAGATGGGGAAAAAGTACTTATGGAAGAAGAAATGGTACAGAGAGATAGGGACACACAGGCACAAGAAAGAAAAACAAGAATTAGAGAAAGAAAATACAACACGAAGTATGAAGAATTAATAACAGATGAAAACCAAATTACGTAACCGGTAGAATAGTATTGGTAGATAAAAGACTAATTGAAAGATTTAGAGTAGGAAACAAAGAAAATAAAAATAAGTACTGGTGGAAGAACGAAGGTAGAAAGTGTTAAATGTGTACGGAGGGGTGGAAAATGTAGAGCATTTGAAGGGTGCAGTGAAGTAAGAGCGAAAGAAAGAGTGAGAAAAAATGTTGTTGAGAGAGAGGTGGGGGAATTGTGTGGATGAGGAAAGTGGGGAAAAAAAAGTAGATAGAAGAAAAAAAGAAGTAATAAGAATAGAATGAAGAGAAGAATCAAAGAAAAAAATTGAATTGAATTGACTGGCCAGCTGGACCCTACTGATACGAAACTACAACTTCACGACTCGTAGGTTGCCATGACCAAAATGACTAAATTTGTGATGTTTTAGTGTAACAATGGAAATTTTACGCCAGACTGAAACAAATTAGGAATTCACAACTGCGTGACAAGGCATTTAAAAAGATCATCCATGCATTTAAGAGAGCACATAATCTGTATTCAATGGTAGTTTGATCAAATCTGAAGTAGGGAGGAGTACTTCATCCAAGTACATTGAAAAAGCATTTTTAGAAGAATATCATTTTTTTTGTATGTAAGAGGAAGCAATTAAAGGACAGCAGGTATGAGGGATAGTGCTAGAAAGAAGAAAAGTGTGGGTTCTAGCCTACGCACATGATATGGCGGTCTTAGCAAAACAGAAGAGAAAATAAAAGAAATGATAAAGTAACAAATAGATACTTAGAAAAAAGAAATTAGAATTAAATGTAAAAAAGCAAAAAAAGTGGGGAGGGAAGAGATAGAGATGGTAGACAAGTATAAATACCTAGGGAATATAGTGAGGTACGACAACAAGGTCAAAACCAAATTAAGGAACTAGAGAAATAAGAAAATAAAATAATAAGAAAGGTATAGGGTATATGAGAAATAATATTTGCAAAAGACTTGGAGAAAAGAAGATAGATATTTGAGAAAATAGTAAAAGGTGTGTTAATGTATGGACCATAGGTGTGGGGATAGAGATAATGGAAGAAACTAGAGAAGATACCGGAAAAGTATTTAAGGTGGACACTGGGTTTGAGAGGGAAACACCAGATTATATAGTCGAAGAAGAATATAAACTAGAAAAATAAGGATACAGACAGGAAAAAGGGCAATACGGTATGAAGAAAAGATGGAAAGCAAGAAAAAAAATAAGATAATATATGAATGTTAGAAGTAGAGGCGCAAAAGATAAAATATGGTAAAGATGTTAGAAGAAGATATTATGAAAGAGGAGGATATGCAAGAAAAAAAAAAAATAAGAGATGGGGGAAAAAGTACTTATGGAAGAAGAAATGGTACAGAGAGATAGGGACACACAGGCACAAGAAAGAAAAACAAGAATTAGAGAAAGAAAATACAACACGAAGTATGAAGAATTAATAACAGATGAAAAACCAAATTACGTAACCGGTAGAATAGTATTGGTAGATAAAAGACTAATTGAAAGATTTAGAGTAGGAAACAAAGAAAATAAAAATAAGTACTGGTGGAAGAACGAAGGTAGAAAGTGTTAAATGTGTACGGAGGGGTGGAAAAATGTAGAGCATTTGAAGGGTGCAGTGAAGTAAGAGCGGAAGAAAGAGTGAAAAAAGTGTTGTTGGGAGAGAGAGGTGGGAGAATTGTGTAGATGAGGAAAGTGGTGAAAAAAGAAAGTAGAATAAAATGAAGAGAAGAGTCAAAGAAAAAAAATTGAATTCAATTGACTGGCCAGCTGGACCCTACTGATACGAAACTACAACTTCACGACTCGTAGGTTGCCATGACCAAAATGACTAAATTTGTGATGTTTTAGTGTAACAATAGACATTTTACGCCAGACTAAAAAATTAGGAATTCACCACTGCGTGGTAATAAATTTGATAAGATAATCCAGATAGCAGATAATCTGTATTCAATAGTAGGTCGATCTAATCTAATGTAGTTAGGAGTACTTTATCTCTACCATGAAAGAGATGGATCTTAATTGGTCGTCCAAGTACATGGAAAAATGCATTTCTTAGAAGAATATCACGATGTTCCAGTTCTGCTCATTATATATTGCAAAAAAACTACTTTTTTTGTTAGATTAAGAAAGTTCGTACAGGTTCACCTACAGGTTTGTGTCGAAAGTAATCAATATAAGCCAGCAGACTACTGCCTACAATAGACGCTTTAAAGAAGTATAATAATTAGGTATACAACAAAATCTGGCTTGGTTTTATCACTCCTCCGCTAGGATGGTCAAAAGGAAAAACCATGAGCTCTCAGTTCTAGTTAAGAGAAAAAAATAGATAAAATCTCGAAACCATGGTTAAAAATAAATTGAAAAATAAATTTAAAAAAAACTATCGAAAACTTGAAGAAAATAAATAGAAAAATCCAATGCAGTTAAAAAAATTAATGAATATTTGAATAAAAATCTATGGAAGTTTTAAAAAAAATTGAAAAATTTTGAAGACCTTAAATTTCGATAAAAGAAGTACAAAGAAAATGTAAACGTAGAATGAGAAAAAGACAAAGTAATAATAATAAAAGAAAGCAAGAGGAATACGATAAAGTAGAAACTAAAAAAAATTATTGGAAACTAGATTATAAAAAACCAAAAGTAAATGAAAACAATATAAATACAAGAAAAACAAAGAATATGTGGCAGAATAAAATGCAAGATATGGGATTAGAAAGTAATATTAAAAGAAACAGAAATTATCTAAAAAAAATTAGAAAAATTATTAAATTTTACTTCAAATTAAGATATAAAGCAAATACACCCAAGTTAATAGCAATATTAAAAATAAGCAAATTTAAGTACCGATAGAAGAGGGAAATGCAAAAATAAGAGAAAAATCAAAACAAAGAAGAGCTACAAAATTAAAATAGAATATAACTACTCAAAGAAGGCAATAAAAACAAGATTAATTTTAAACTTGAAAATGAAAGTGAGGCTAAAGTATGAATGAAAGTGAGAAAAAAAAAAGATAGAAATTAAAATAAAGATGTCGGCAAATAGAAACAAACAGAATATGTAATTAAAAAAAATTTTAAACTGTTAACTGTTTAAAAAATCTAAATTTGGAGTTTTTAAAAATTTTAGAAAGGAGACCATCTATTTTTTTTTAGATTTGTAAAGAAATTTTAAAAGAAAGGTTTTTTCTTTCTGTTTCAAGATAACAAAAATAGTTAAGTGTTAAAAGCATAGATTTTTTAATGTTGCTTTCGCTTAGCGTTAATTGTTGTTGTTAATCGTGTTGACAAAAGCATCAATCGCTACAAAGTACCTATATGAAGCAATTTAACTGTTAAACTGTAACTAGAATCCAGTAATCATCGGCGAATCTTCCCACGTTCGCATTTCTAAGACGTTTAAAAAAGGCTTACCTCCGAGTGATGCACCGATATTATTATTTAACGCGATTACATAACGTCCTTTTATATACACATGAAGTGGCCATCTTGCACTATAACAGTATTTAAATTAAGTGCTTCTTCTCTTGCGTAACTCTTCTACCACGACGAGCTTTATTAATGCCAAATAAAGGTAATTACACTTATTTATATAACGTCAATTTGTTTAAAAAAAATTTACATAATTTCAAATGCGGTATGTGTTCTAACATTGAATTCTTGTGTTGTAAATTCAACAGTAAATTGATTTGTTTTTAAAGAGGCAGTTTTCAAGCTACTTGTAATTTCCTGATTGATTTTTTCATTGCAATGTAAATACTTTATTATGAGACAAACACCTGAATTTATGGGCAATTTCCTCATTGTAGATTTATAGGAAAATTATTTAAATGGGATTATTAATAAAGTGATTTTTTGTTGTTTACGCGTTTAAGGAAACAGCTGACTCTGCAATAAAATGATGAGGTATTCAAAAAAATTTAGAAAAACAGAAAACTATGTATTGAAAATACAGTTAAAGCATTAAAACTGAGCAAGTTAAAAATTAATTAATAGTCAAACACGAACTTCACGATAACGGGTGTTACCAAATTAAACCACACTACAAAACTTTGTACACACGTGTGTAAATATATGAGGCGATACGTTTTTAAGCCTCATATAGGCTTTACAATAATGTAATTTTTATATAATTACAATTTTGCTAATTTGTTTGTCAGTTACAATACCCGGAATTAACGATTAATAACAGTCATTACTTATAATATGTAACACCCGTTATGGAACTGAATTACTAAATTTTATAAATTAATTAACATTATTCGATACATAAGTGTCATTTTGAAACACTGTTTTAAATTTTATTTCCAAATTTTTATTAAAGAAAACACATTTTTAATCAATTAAAAGGATTTTTGAAATTGATTTACTGCATTTTTAATTATTTAAAATTTTTTAATATAGGTGTTAGTTTAGATGAATAAGTGTCATTTTAAAAACTGTGTGGTTAATTCTTGGTACAATTTTTTTTGAGAGCCATGAATAAATTGTTACATACAAGCATTTAAATTTTTTTAATATAGGTGTTAGTTTAGATGAATAAGTGTAATTTTGAAAACTGTGTGGTTAATTCTTGGTACAATTTTTTTTTTGAGAGCCATGAATAAATTGTTACATACAAGCATTTAAATTTTTTTAATATAGGTGTTAGTTTAGATGAATAAGTGTAATTTTGAAAACTGTGTGTTAATTCTTGGTACAATTATTTTTTGAGAACCATCAATAAATGTACATAAAGATTTAAATTTTTTAATGTAGGTGTTAGTTTAGATGAATAACTTTAAAAACGGGTAATTCTTGGTACAATTTTGAGAGCCATGAATAAATTGTTACATACAAGCATTTAAATTTTTTTAATATAGGTGTTAGTTTAGATGAATAAGTGTAATTTTGAAAACTGTGTGGTTAATTCTTGGTACAATTTTTTTTTTTGAGAGCCATGAATAAATTGTTACATACAAGCATTTAAATTTTTTAATATAGGTGTTAGTTTAGATGAATAAGTGTAATTTTGAAAACTGTGTGGTTAATTCTTGGTACAATTATTTTTTTGAGAGCCATGAATAAATTGTTACATACAAGCATTTAAAATTTTTTAATATAGGTGTTAGTTTAGATGAATAAGTGTATTTTGAAAACTGTGGTTATCTGGTCATTATTTTTGAACTATCAATAAATTGTTACATATAAGAATTTAAAGTTTTTTAATGTAGGTGTTAGTTTAGATGAATAAGTGTATTTAAAACTGTGGGTTAATTCTTGGTACAATTTTTTTGATGAATAATTGTTACATAAAATTTATTTTTTAATAAGGGTTAGTTTAGATGAAATAAGTGTATTTGAAAACGTGGGTTAATTCTGGTACAATTTTTTGAGACCATGAATAAATTGTTACATACAAGCTTTAATTTTTAATATAGGTGTTAGTTTAGGATGGTAAGTGTAATTTGAAAACTGTGGGTTAATTCTTGGTACAATTATTTTTTGAGAGCCATGAATAAATTGTTACATACAAGCATTTAAATTTTTTTTAATATAGGTGTTAGTTTAGATGAATAAGTGTAATTTTGAAAACTGTGTGGTTAATTCTTGGTACAATTATTTTTTTGAGAGCCATGAATAAATTGTTACATACAAGCATTTAAATTTTTTAATATAGGTGTTAGTTTAGATGAATAAGTGTAATTTTAGAAAACTGTGTGGTTAATTCTTGGTACAATTTATTTTTTTTTTGAGAACTATCAATAAATTGTTACATATAAGAATTTAAAATTTTTTAATATAGGTGTTAGTTTAGATGAATAAGTGTCATTTTAAAAACTGTGTGGTTAATTCTTGGTACAATTTTTTTTGAGAGCCATGAATAAATTGTTACATACAAGCATTTAAATTTTTTTAATATAGGTGTTAGTTTAGATGAATAAGTGTAATTTTGAAAACTGTGTGGTTAATTCTTGGTACAATTTTTTTTTTGAGAGCCATGAATAAATTGTTACATACAAGCATTTAAATTTTTTTAATATAGGTGTTAGTTTAGATGAATAAGTGTAATTTTGAAAACTGTGTGGTTAATTCTTGGTACAATTATTTTTTTGAGAACTATCAATAAATTGTTACATATAAGAATTTAAAGTTTTTTAATGTAGGTGTTAGTTTGGATATATAAGTGTCATTTTGAAAACTGTGTGGTTAATTCTTGGTACAATTTTTTTGAAAGCCATGAATAAATTGTTACATACAAGAATTTAAAATTATTTAATTTAGGTGTTAGTTTAGATGAGTAAGTGTCATTTTGAAAACTGTGAGGTTAATTCTGATACAATTTCTTTTTGAGAGCTATGAATAAAATGTTACATACAAGCATTTAAAAAATTTTTAATATAGGTGTTAGTTTAGATAAATAAGTGTCATTCTGAAAACTGTGTGGTTAATTCTTGGTACAATTTTTTTTTTTGAGAGCCATGATTAAATTGTTACATACAAGATTTTTAAAATTTTGAAAAATGCGTATTAGTTTACATGAATAAGTGTCATTTTCAAAACTGTTTCATTATATTAATTTTTTTATATGTTATTTTTTAGCTTTCTTAAAATCAAACACATTTTTATTTTAATAAGTAAAAATGTTTTTGAAATTATTTTGTTGTATCTTTTAGATTAAATCCAAAAAATGTGTTTAATTTTTGGCACATTTTTTGTGAGTTCCATGAATAAATTGCTACATACAATATTTTAACAATTTATTAGTAAGTGTCATTTTCAATACTGTTTCATTATCTTAGATTTTTTAAATTTGATTTTTTAGCTTTCTTAAAATCAAACACATTTTATTTTAATAAGTAAAAATGTTTTTGAAATTATTTTATTGTATCTTTTTGGATTAAATCCAAAAAGTGTGTTTTTTGGCATATTTTTGTGAGTGTCATGAATAAATTGCTACATACCATACAAGATTTTTAAAATTTATTAATAAGTATCATTTTCAAAACTGTTTCATTATCTTAATTTTTATTTAAATTTTATTTTTAGTTTTCTTAAAATCAAACATATTTTTCTTCTAATGAGTACAAATTTTTTTGAAATTATTTTACTGTATTTTTTTGGATTAAATCCAAAAAGTGTGTTTAATTTTTGGCACATTTTTGTGAGTTCCATGAATCAATTGTTACATTCAAGATTTTAAAAATTTATTAATAAGTGTAATTTTTATACTGTTTCGTCATATTAATTTTTTTTTAATTTTATTTTTTAGCTTTCTTAAAATCAAACACATTTTTATTTTAATGAGTAAAAATGTTTTTAAAATTATTTTATTGTATCTTTTAGTTCAATCCAAAAAGTGTGCTTTTTTGGCATATTTTTGGGAGTGCCATGAATAAATTGCTACATACCATACAAGATTTTTAAAATTTATTAATAAGTGTCATTTTCAAAACTATTTCATTATCTTAATTTTTTTTAAAATTTATTTTTTAACTTTCTTAAAATCAAACAAAATTTTATGTTAATAAGTAGATATTTTTGAAAATTATTTTACTGTGTCTTTTTGGATTAAATCTAAAAAGTGTGTTTAATTTTGGCACATTTTTGTGAGTGCCATGAATAAACTGCTACATTCAAGATTTTAAAAATTTATTAATAAGTGTAATTTTTAATACTGTTTCGTCATATTAGTTTTCTTTTAATTTTATTTTTTAGTTTTCTTAAAATCAAACACATTTTTATTTTAATGAGTAAAAATGTTTTGAAATTATTTTACTGTATCTTTTTGGATTAAATCCAAAAAGTGTGTTTTTGGCATATTTTTGTGAGTGCCATGAATAAATTGCTACACTCAAGATTTTAAAAATTTATTAGAAGGTTGTCATTTTCAATACTATTTTATTAACTTAATGTTATTTTGAATTTTATTTTTTAGCTTTCTTAAAATCAAACAAATTTTTACTTTAATGAGTAGAAATTTTTTTGAAATTATTTTACTGTACCTTTTGGATTAAATCCAAAAAGTGTGTTTTTTGGCATATTTTTGTGAGTGCCACGAATAAATTGCTACATACCATACAATATTTTTAAAATTTATTAATAAGTGTCATTTTCAAAACTGTTTCATTATCTTAATTTTTTTTAAATTTTATTTTTTAGCTTTCTTAAAATCAAACAAAATTTTATTTTAATAAGTAGATATTTTTATAAATTATTTTACTGTGTCTTTTTGGATTAAATCTAAAAAGTGTGTTAAATTTTTGGCACATTTTTGTGAGTGCCATGAATAAATTGCTACATTCAAGATTTTTAAAATTTATTGATAAGTGTAATTTTTAATACTGTATCGTCATATTAATTTTTTTTTAAATTTTATTTTTAGCTTTCTTAAAATCAAACACATTTTTATTTTAATGAGTAAAAATGTTTTGGAATTATTTTACTGTGTCTTTTTGGATTAAATCCAAAAAGTGTGTTTAATTTTTGACACATTTTTGTGAGTGCCATGAATAAATTGCTACATACAAGGTTTTAAAATTTATTAGTAAGTGTATTTTTTGGATTAAGTTTAAAAGTGAATTTAATTCTTGGCACATAAATAATGTGTTATATACAGAGTGTCCAAGATAAGGATGAACAGCATGGAGATCTCGGAAACCGTAAGAGATACAGAGCCGGTTAAATTGGGAAAAAGTTGTCTACTCAAAGTGTCAACATTTTGCTGTTGACAAACTTACTTCTCGGCTTACTTCTGGAGATATTCGAAAAACCGAAATTCTGCCGGTTTGTTTTCATTATATTCTGAAGTTATTCCAGAAGTTACCAAAAAACTGAATGCACTTTGTTATTGCCACTTTTTCTGCTCTACAAGATGGCCATTATCGATTTTAACTACAAGGTTTTGTTTTCAAGAAACCATCATCAACTTTATTTTTTCTTATAGCATTCAAAAAAAGTACACTAGGTATAAGAAAGCATTTTTTTATTACAAATTCAGCGATGTACTACACAATGTTGTTATCTATTTGTATTTTTATTGAGAAAAAGATAAGGTTTTAGTAAATTTCTAATCTTTTTGGTCTAGTGTGCGCTGAATGAAACCATGGCGTTGAAAAAATAAAGTCTATTGTTAGTTCTGACAGAATAGGTTCGATTGACATAGGAGTATCAGTTTAGCAACGCCTTTTAGTATAGATCATATTTTACAATGGAACACGTAAATTTCAAATCTTTTTGATGTACGAGGATATATTGAAAAATTCTTAGCCTACTATAGAACCAAACAAAATTTCAATGTCAAAATATTTTATTACTCAACATATTTTCCTCTTAATTAGATACATTTATTACAACAAACCTGCAACGTCTCTAGACCTTTCAAAAAAATGTTTCTTCTTGCTCTGCAAACCAGACCTCCACAGCTTCTATTACCTCCTTGTTGGAAGAAAATGTACGACCTTTTAAATTTTTTTCAGTTGAGGAAAGAGGTGATAGTCGGACGGAGCCAAATCGGGTGAATAAGGGGGTGTTCTAGTAATTCAAACCCTAAATCACGAATTTTTGCATGGCAACATGAGATTTGTGTGCAGGGCGTTGTCCTGCAAAAACAAAACACCTTTGGAATAGCTTTCCGCGTCTTTTCTCTTTAATATTTTCCCGTAAAGTGGTCAGTAATGTCGAATAGTAATCTCCGGTTATTGTTCTACCCTTATCCAAAAAATCAATCATGATTACTTTATGGCAATCCCAAAAAGTTGAAGCAAAACTTTTCCAGCAGATTTTTGGACACGAAACTTCTTAGGTCTTGGAGAACCATATTGTCGCCATTCCATCGATTGTTGTTTTGTTTCTGGATTGTAGAAATGTACCCAAGTCTCATCTATAGTAACAATTCGGTTTAAGAAGTCTACATCGTTTTCAAATCCAGCACAGATCAAACGCGATGCTTCTACCCTTACACGCTTTTGGTCAACATTGAAAGATTTGGGAATCGATTTTGCAGCAATTTTTCTCATGTACAAATTGACGTGAACCATATGATGAACACGTTTGTATGAAATATTCAGTGCTTCAGATATCCGTTTAAGCCCAATTCGACGGTTTGATAAAATCATGTCAAGAACTGCATCGATATTTTCGGGGACTGACACAGAAACTGGCCTTCCCGATCGGTTATCATCTTCAATAGAAAATTTACCTCTTTTGAAGCTTGCATTCCAATTTTTGACGGTCGCTGACGAAGGACATTGATCACCAAGGGTATTAAGCATATCTTCGTAAATCTGCTTACCTCTTAACTCTTTTAAATACAGGTACTTGATGATGGCTCGATACTCCAATTTTCACAATTTCGGTGGACATCTTTTTTCATTTAATTTATTGCGTGGCTCTGGTTTACTTTTTTGACGTTAAACTTTACACTGACACTTCTAATAAGTTATTGTTCGTTGCTATGGTAACGCAAGGTTTTGTTTATGCAAGGAACTGGTCTAGGCTAACTAGATATTAATACATCCTCGTAGTGTGCGTTGAAATAATTGCGGCAAACAGAAAATGCTGCTGCGCTCAAATGTTTTTGGCAGGACAGTACGGGTTGCTTGAATGAACCTTATTCTTTTACATTAGACACCAAAAGCCTAAATATGGACTTTCTTGGTTGCCTTCCTTCTGGGTACTTAATCAAATACAAGTGTTAGGCTTCTACAAAATTTTCCCGGCATGTAATGTAGCAGGACAGTATATCAAATGTCTCTTCATTTGAAAACATTACTTACTCCATTGTAAAATATGACCTACACTGAAAAACGTTGCTAAACTGATACTACTGTGAAAGAAATGAAGTCGATTGATAATTCGACTTCATTTTTTTGTTGCCATGGTGTCATTCAACGCACACTAGACCAAAAAGATTAGAAATTTTGATAAAACGTTATTTTTCTTAATAAAACCACCAACAACCATATTGTGTAGTACATTGTTGAATTTGTAATAAAAAATGCTTTTATATACAGACTGTACCTTTTTTGAGTGCCATAAGAAAAAATAAAATAATGATGGTTTCTTCAAAACATAACGTTGTAGTGAAAATTCGTAAACGTCATCTTGTAGGGCAGAAAAAAGGCAATGACAAAGTGCATTTAGTTTTTTGGGAGCTTTTTGAATAACTTCAGAATATAATGAAAACGAATCGGCAGAATTTTGTTTTTTTTTCGAATATCTCCGAAAGTAAGTCGAGCTCAGCTAGTTCCTCAACAACAAATTGTCGATTCCTCAAGTGAGCAACTTTTTCCAAATTTAATCGACTCTGTATTTCTCACGGTTTCCGCGATCCCCATGCTGTTTATTCTTATCTTGGACACACTGTATATTTTAGTTATGGGTATTAGTTTAGATAAATAAGTGTCATTTTGAAAACTATTTCATTATTTTAATTTTTTTTTAAATATTATTTCTTGACCTTTTTTAAAATCATACCCATTTGTATTGAGTAGTTTTTTTGTAATTATATAGTGTATTTTTGGATTTAGTCCTAAAAGTGAGTTTAATTCTTGGCACATAAATAATTTGTTATATATATTTTGGTTATGAGTATTACTTTAGATAAATAAGTGTAATTTTAAAAGTATTTTATTATTTTAAATTATTAAAAAAATTTATTTTTTAGCTTTTTCAAAATTATACGCACTTTTAATGAGTACAAACTTTTTGTAATTATATAGCGTATGTTTGGATTAAGTTCAAAAGTGAGTTTAATTCTTGGCACATAAATAATTTGTTATATATATAAACGATAAGTTTTTCGACATCTAGTGTCGACTCGTGAAAGCGTTCACGTACGTAAATGTAAGCAACTTTGCCGATTGTATGTATAGTCGATTCTTCAATAATTATAGCCAACATAACAGTTGGCAAGTATAAAAATTTCGAATCGCCTGCAGTAAAGTACGCAAGAGGTTGTACAATAGTAAACAAACACTGAGAGTCACCCGACAGTTGTTTCGTCCTTTTGGGACTCATCGGGAGGAGAGAACTCGAGTGTAAGCTCACTATTGTACAAACGCGTGCTGTCGACTATATGCCCTACTGGAGGGATCGAGAAAGCGTTCTTTCATATTTGTTTGCATGTTATTAAATTTTTCAAATAATTGTTTTTGTGAACTTGGTCTTGTCTTGTCTTCCTGCTTTATGTTCTTCAACTTTGGATAAACCTGTAAACGTGTTATCCTCTTCTCCTAACTCTTGTTCTTCTTGTAAATATATTAATTAGGGTCGTTAATTTATATGTATTTATACACAATTCTGCCCCATGTTGGGCGCCAAATTTATGCAATGTCCAAATTTGTTTGACGTAAATTAAACTTTATTTTTAATAAACTTTATCTTATTTTATTTTTAAAAATTACACGTTACATTAATTACTTTTATTTTTATTTTTTTAATTATCTGACAATGTAACGTTTTCATAGTTACCCCCAATAATTTAATAATAATTTAATAACTTCCCCCAAATTTATATCATTACAACGTATTTCAACTTAAATTTAACATATCTACTAAATCTAATTAAAATAAACTTTATTCTAGTACTACTGGTTTCTCTAGATTTATCAATTTTAAAATGTTACTTTACGGCACTGTTCATTTAAATTTTTAAATAGTGTTTTTAAATATATTGACAACTGTTTAATTTTTTTTGAAATCATACATATTTCACAATGAATAGAATTTTTTGCAAATAGTTTTTTGACAACCATAAAATTTAAAAAATTGTATTGTGTTTAGCTGAAGGTTTATTTTAAATGTTTTTGTAATCATACAAATTTAATTAATTTTGAAAAACGCAAAAAATTGAACTAGTTAAATACACTTTAACTTAATTTAACATAATCTGAGATTATAATAATCAGCAAAAAATCATTGGGTTGTTTAAACATAGAAAGGACAAATAATTTTATGTATTGTTTTAATTTTTTTTTAAATACTAAGATTTTGTTTGATATTGATATTGTTTAAAATGCTTTTAATTTTAAGATTTAATTTTTTTAATCAAAATAAGGTAATAAAAAAAATAATTAGGGTGCATTAACTAAATGAGTATTTATTGTTGTGCTCCCCTCTTATTTGTAAAATTGCTACCAAATGCCAATCTCATTGGAGAACCTAGAATTTAATGAGTAATTTTCTTGAGGGTTCAGAAATCTGTGAAAATAGATTTTTTTTTATATTGAGAGCATATTGATAGTGTGTCTTTAAAATAAAAAAAAAAACATGAATCTATCAACTGTTCCCAGCTAATTTGTGTGGCGTGATCTCTGTCCTCTTTCTGTCCAAGGTAAACTACCACATTTCCAAACATCTCAATCAGTTTCCTCATCGGTTCTTAATCTAATCTATGTGTGTACCACAAGCTTAACGCCGTCAAAAGTTGGTATCAAACCTTTTGTTTATATCTCCCCCCTCTGTGGGAAACCAGCAATTGTAGTATTTTCTGGTCACAACGAAGTAAATAAAAGACCAGTTTTAATATGCCCACTTTACTTGGGATAAAAGAGTGTGAGTTTTCAATTTTTTTTCTGACAGTAATTACCTTGACCTTACGATACCATATGTAAGGATGGGAATCACCATCGTGTTCCACATTTTAATGGTTGTTTCTATCTATTCTTTTTCACACTAGTTCTCGGTCGTTTATCTAAGCTTATAGCACGACCATTACCACAATACAGGTTAACATTATTCAATTGTGTATTTTTTGAGTGAAAATCAATCCTATCAATATCTGTCTTAATTAAATTTAGAGAGAGTTTGCTCAAATTTACCTAGAACCATAATATCCATTGGAGTAGACGTAACAGAGGTGGAGAGGACGTCGTTCACTAGTAAACTTTATATTAATGGAGTAATGACTGCTTGAGCTTCTAAGCTCCAAGTTTTCAAAGGTTTTGTCCTATATCTTATAACAGTAATGCATCTCTCTCTTTACACATTTCTTTCGCTCTCTCCATATCTTAGAAAACAAACGCAATAGTCTTTTTCTGCTCTATTTACCTATTTAATAGTTGATCAGCTAATACAGATCGATATTGATTCCGGTGTAGGGAAACACTGTTGTACTAGTCTAGTTCTGTTCCAACCTTAAAACCGAAATATCGGCGTTATGGTACGTAGGTTCAAATGCCAGTCGTAGTAGTTTTTTTAGTTGAATTTTTATTTGAAATAAACAGAGTTATTTTTCTTTTAAGCCGAGATAAAAATTTTGTACAAAAATTTAAATAAAATTTGCGTTTTAGACAAAATAGATCAAATAAAAGTTATAGACAATGAAATTTATAACGACTTTTCATATTCATATTTTTTTGTATAATATTAGTAGATATATTGTTGTAACTATTAGTTATTACTTATCAAATCAAAAAATAATTTGAACAAAAGTATAATTTAATTAAAAACCACATTCATATAAAGCACAATTGTGTAAAGTGAAAATTTTTCTAAATATCTCAAAATTTCATTTTCATAAATATGGTTCTTTGGAAAATTATTTTGTAAGATTTATGATCAAATAAGTATAATTTTTAGAAGTGGTAGGAGATACAAAAGTTTTAAGCAAAATACACCCAAATACAAACAAAACAAGAACAAAAACTTATGTTAAAGAAACTGATAAAAAATTGATTAATGAAATTCTATGAGAATTAAAAAAACACTCTGACCTACAAAAAAGAAACTTTTGTTAGAGTTGCTACAACACTATGTTTTTCAATATTTGCTTATAAACTTTTAGTTGAAAGTGTTGAGTAAGTGTTGATTTATAGCAAGGTGAAGCCTTTTCGTTTGGTGGTTGTGATTTGCATAGATTTTTAGTATTGACTTCTGAATCATCATTTTGTAACAAACCAGTTACTATGTCTAGATGTTTGGTGAAAATTAATTGCGACTGCAGCAATGTCAGCATTAGTGTTGTCATCAGCAAGGGATAAACCAAAATACATTCTTGTAGAATACGTGATGATACAATTGTTCTGTGAATTCTATGTGAAAATATTTTTCTTGCGGTTAGTATTTCAGACCTTGGTTAAGGTTAAGGAGCTTCAAGAGAGATCTTAATGTACTTCACTATTCCAAGAAATTTTTTGCAATTAAGTTTTTGATCAATTTTGGACAATGTAAGTCACTATAAAGCTTGAATCTTGGCACTTCTTTGTGGTCCGTTAGTGTATTTAAAACGCTTTATAATGACTAAGCACTTACCTGTAGCTTTTTTAGCAAAACTACTTGCCAAATCGCACCTAATACTTCATTTACGAACATGCATAGACCACAGCTGATACATTGGAAATTGGAAAGTTCTCATTATTTACTAGAAGTTTCAATTTTCTACATATATATGGTAATGTAAATGGACTACATTTCAAAGATTTTTCTTTTAATTTGAGATTAAGTAAGAAAAAAATTGATAAAATGAATAAATAAAGTAATGTAACCGAGATACCAATAAAAGAGAAAAAAGTTGAATAGTGTGCCATTTAGTACGTATGTACCAAAAAAGGTGTGCATTGCTGAAAATGTTAGACAAGTTATGGTGGAAGAGTTGGTGAGGAAGTTCTATCAAAGGAATGGAACTCTAAACTGCATCAGCGTTTATTTTAACGAACGAGAAAACACCAAAAAAACTGCACCAAAAAACTATATCGGTTCGCTGATGATGATAGCTTGGCTATTGAAAAACGTGTCCGAGTATAGTTTTTTGGTGCAGTTTTTTGGTGTTTCCCAGTTTGTTTCATATATTCTATTTTGAAGTAAAATAAAAAAAATCATGGTCATCTTCACCCCAGAGATTTGGGGTAATAATTATGACATGTGGACTATTATCTCAAAATAGTATATTTTTGTCAATTATGCACAGAAATCACAAATTTATCTCTTTTCTTTCTTTAGATCTGTGCAGGTTTTATGTGCCCAATAGTTGTTCATAACCCACCATAGCCACCATATCCAATGTTTCTCAACTAGACATGCGAGGGTGGTCTAAAAAGTTTCCGACCTAACATTGCCACAAGAATTTTTATCTTAAAATTTATTTTTATTTTTCAACATAGCCTCCTTGTGACTCTATACACTTCTCCCAGCGATGCTCCCATTTCTTTAATCCGTTCAAATACTACTAGGCGTTCTTTTCTGCAAAATAATTGTTTACGAAGGTGATTGCTTCCTTATTGGTTGATAGTCAAGCAGTTAAAACCGCAATTCATGGATTTTCGCTATGGTAACTGTTGAGGTGTGTCTTGGTGAAACAGGATAACTCCATGACTATTCCAAAAAATAGTCGCCATCACTTTCCCACCCGAAAAAAACAGATTTTGTTTTTTTTGGAGCCGGTTTCCTCTTTGCAGTCCACTATTTTGACTGTATTTTTGTTTCAGGCGTATAGTGGTGTATCCAAGTTTTATTTACAGTAATTAATAGGCGCCAAAACTCGGATTTATTGCGCTTAAACTGCGCCAACAGAGCTTTCTCATGCTTAGATCTTGATTTAATAAGTGACAAACACGTTCTTTGGATATTTTCATTACCTCTGCTATCTCTCTCACTTTAATTCGGTGATCGTCTAACACTATTTAGTAAACTTTAGCAATGTTATTGTCAGTAGTTACAGTTTTTGGAGATCTCAAACGTTCACCATCTCTCAAGCTCTTACCGCCACGTTTAAATTCAGCTGCCCAAAATTTCACAGTAGTGAATGACCGTGAAAAGTCTGCGTACACAAAGTTATCTCATCTTTAATTTGCTTAGGCGTATTCCCTTTCAAAAACAAATATTTTATGACAGCTCGATACTCGATTTTCTCCATTTTCACAAAAATACTCACTCAAACGACTGTCAAATAAAAACTGCAAGTCCAAAATGGCTGAAACTTTAATGTGTTGCTGTCAAAAGATGCACAACTGCATTCCCTGACTTTTATTAAGGAGTGTTGCCATCTTCACGTTGAGGTCGGAAACTTTTCAGACAGTCTTCGTATGTCTTTCCTTCCGCACTTGTATCCTGAATTTTGTCGTCCTTATCTTCCTCCGGAGTCTGTTTGGCGTGTTTGCTAATCTTTTGGAACGTTTCGCTTCACTGATACTATTAGAGTCTTTGAGATTATCAAGAAAAACTTGTCTACTGTGTTTTTATTTTCTATAGTCATAGATAACTCTATTCTAAGCTTTTTCTTCCAATACTTTTTTATTTGGGGTCGATGTAACGATTTGATGTTTCTGAAACCTTCTAATTTTTGCTCTTGCTTTTGATGGTCTTAGCCTGGATAAGAGTTTAAAAAACGATTATGGTTTCTCCATTTTATCCCTCTTTTTGTCGTCGTTTTTTTCTTTTTTTTTTTTGGTTGGAGTTTAGTGTATTCCGTTTGTACTAGAGATCAATCTAGCACATACTTGGTGCGAAGTCTTTTTCAGAAAATACCTCTAAATTATATAGAAAGATTCTAGTTCATAAAAAGCCTCCAATAGTAGCAACTCAAATATAGGCGTAATTAAATAATTCTGCTATTTTCAAGGGTGTTATCTTCTGGTATAGATTATTTCTTGTATATTTTTAAATTCTTCATTAAGGATAGATTTTAACGGTCCATAAAATCCAACATCAAGAGGTTGCACTTTATGTGACGTATGGGGAGTGCAATATTTGTCCATTATCAATAAAAAGGGTTTTTCAAATTGTTTAAAATGCTTAAGATATTTGAGAAATAGTTCTTGTGTAATGCAGCAATTTTTGAAGCATTTATGCTGAGATTGAGAGATGGCAAACGTTTCGGATAACTGATGACAGTGATGTTTTTTTTCTCTCCCAGTTGGAGGCAAACCCGACTTGTTTTGAACCTTTTTTACTAACGTATTATTTGGATTTTATACCTGTTTGAAGCAATCCTTCCTTTAATACCTCTTCTTGGTTAAATGCAGTGATTCCATTCACACTGGTAACTTCCGGCTTTCCTAGTGATACAGATGGGTTTTTTTTTCATAAAGTTCCAAAGCTAGTCATCACCAGCAGATTTGTTATCCATGTTGATTATTTTTTTCTCCAAAAGCAAACGCATGTTTTTTTATTTCTTGTCTTGACAACTTATAGAATTATTTGGCTAATTTTATAATTAATGCTGACAATTTTATTCCTTGTTTAGCAGAAGAAAATAGCAGTTTTGCTGAGTCTGGAACCTGCAAAATTGTTGCTGTTTATTCTTTTTTGTATTGTGCTTCTGGAAGTACCGAATTTTCTAAATGCTTTTCTAACAGACAGTATAGATTAGATCGCAGCCTGAAACTGTTCTGAAGTCCAAAAACCTTTTCTGCAATTCGTTGATATTTTCTTGGCGTTATTCATAAAAAAAATTTAACAGCTGCACTATTTGTTGCTGATTTCTATTCAAGGTAAACAAAAAGACAGTTTCATTTATTTACGGAGATTTTGCCGTTTTCAGCAGGCCTACCATTACCGCAGCGGCCATATCATTTTCTCAGTTTTTCCGTCAAAATTAACGACAAATTTAAAATGTAACAAATGTATATCTAACAGTTTTTGAGGACATTAACTGATTTTAATTATTTTTTAAATTCTTTACATTAAAGTTTCGGGAACTCATATAAGCTTAAATTGTTTATTTTAAAACAATTCTACTGATATATAAGATATTATTTGATAAGTGTTAATTTCACAAAAATTCAGAACACTCTATAGAGTAAACTAATTAATACAGTAACTCCCAATGAAAGATGCAAAATTCTCTTATTTTTTAATTCCGTTTTTATTTTTAAGAACGAGAAAGATAAAAAAGTGTCGTAACTTAACTGATTACTGATTGCATGTTTGTATGTGGTGAGAAGGTCGTGCTGACGCGACAAGGTTGTGAATATAGTGGTTCGTTGTTTGTCAGCACTTTGTCAGATGACAATGTCAAAACAACAACAGAAACCTAATTTTTATTAATTTTAGTTTCGTAAAAGGTTTCGTCATAATAAAACACTCAGCATTTACAAAACGAATACTAAATAAAACACCTAAATTAAAGTAAATACCAGCTAGTACCGCTTTGCATTTGATTTCAATAATAGATTAAAACAGTTTTCATAGTTGAGAAAGATTGAGAAAAAAAAAATCTATAAACGACAGAAACAAGATGACAAAACAAAATGGAATAAACAAAGATTATTGAAATAAACATAGTTAAAGCACTCATTATTCAAAAAACTTAAATACTACATAAATTAAAACAAAATGAAGAAGGAATAGAAAACAACTTCGCAGCGATCTAAAAGAGATAGCAAGATTACACTACAAGAGACTTGAAGAAAACTGTTTCTGACGAAGATATTCTTCCAGTTAATAGTTTGATTAAGAATCGTCCTGGAGTGGAGGTAAAAATAATACAATGTTTATAAGAGTAATGCTGACGTTTCGGCCCAAACAAATGGGGGTTTTATCAAGACAAAGTATCTTTTGTTAAAGGCACTACTCCCATAAAGGCAGTTTAATTTTCACCTGACCCAGGAACATCCTTAAAAACAAGGGTTTAGATTTAACTTTTTCTTTAGTGCGTTTTTCCCAAGTTAAAAAAAATTAAAAACAATACTTAGTATGCATTATTTTCCACATTAAACAAAATAAAAAAATAATAATTTTAAAAACTTTAATCCATTTGTCGTGCATTTGTTGTCGTGACGTATGCTCATTTAACGCATAATAAGTTTTTGCACTATTGTGTTCGTATGAAAAAATATATAAACAATATACCATTCAAACATTCACTAGCTTTTGCAACTACAAATTTTATATTTGCATTTAATGCAGATGTGAAAAGAGATAGCTAATGTCGATGTCAACGCGACAGGACAATATACGATATGCATACTATACTAATTTTTTTTTGACGATCCCTGAATAGAATTTGTTGAAAGAAAAGTGGGTCATTTGCTCAAATTACTATTAACAATTAAAGTTGAGGTTGTCGTATTTAGATTAAATCATTTACGAATGACAAGAAAATTGCGAGGAAATTATGTATTTAAATTTACCTTTAACGTTGATAGTTCAGAAAATTTAAAAAAAATTAAAAAATCAAAATGGACTTTTTCTAAATTTTCTAAAAATAACATAAATAAAAATTTATTTAAAGCTAGAGTGTAAAAACAATTTTGAATTTTTAAAGTAATAAATTGTTATAGAATTTTTCAAAAATTGAAAAAAATCTAAGCTTATTTGCTTTTTTTCCAAAAGTTGATTAAATGATTCATCTGGAAAAGCTAGAGACTGCATATTTCTCTACGTAGATTGTATTCATAAAGCTTTAATAAAAAAATTTGAAATTTTTAGTAGTATTTTAGAAATTGTAGGTGATACATTTAATAGAACTAATGTATTTTTTAAAATTAAGTGCACAGTTATTAAATTGTAAATGAACTTTTTGTAAACACGTAATATACTGTGTCTCTTTAATGTATTTGTTTTTATTATTAAAAATGGATTGAAATGCTTAAGTTCACTATAAATATTTAACAATCTTCATCCTTTTTGTAGTTTTTAATTCGAGTGTAATAAAACAATGCTTTTATAATGATAGTATTTGCCGACGTTTGGTCCCAAACATATTGTCAAGGTTACACTATCTTCTATGTCTTCAATAAAATTAACACAATAATTGCCGGTTGGAAACTAATTTTAGTTTTGAAAAATCAAGGGGGCCCTTGACATTAAAAAAAACGTATTTTGCACAACAGTAAAGTGCTTTTTAGAAACGAGATACGCACAAATGTTGTTTAGAAAAGTAGTTTATAATGAAAAACTGAGCAATCATGCAAAATTTTGAAGTCCTGGGCCTACTTTTGACTTTGTTGTTGTTTTATAGTTTAATTGATTTTTTTGAGGAAATCTGAAAAAATTTTACTTTAATTCAATTCAATATTTATTTTGTATTAAAAAAAAATTTTTTTTCTTAAACAAACGATTTGATTTGTCCCTTTACAATCTCAAAAAATAAATAAAAAACAACATAATATTTCATTAAAATATAATTTAACTACTTTCTGTTTCCTTCTTCAACCTTCCATCCCTCTCTTCTCTAAACTTTCAGTATTTTTCTTTACCTCTCCTTCATCCGTTTCCTCCTCTCCAACACTTCCCTCATCCATTGTTTTCCTTCCCCTTTCTCTCCTAGTAGTAACTTCCATTCCTTTTCCTCATGTCTTGTTTCCCTGCATCCTTCTTTTATATGTATTATATTTTCCCATTCATCCCCACACAACTTGCATACTCCCTCCTCATCACTCATCCAATATTTATTTTCATTTTCTTCATTACCCATTCTGAACCTTGCAATCATTCTTATTTCATTCATTCCTTTTCCGTCTGTTATGTACCTTGGTGTCTTGTCTGTCATTATTTTTATGTATTTCCCGTTATATTTTCCTTCCTTTATTTTTGCTCTTCTTTCCTGCTTCTGAGTATCTTTATCTCTTGCAATTATTTCCTCTTCCATCTTTCTCCCTCCCTCTCTTAATCTCTTTATCTATTCTCTCGCGTATCCCATTCTTTCATAGTATTTTCTTCTTTCTTCTTCCCCATATTTTACCTTCTGTGCCTCGATCTCTTTCCAAACTTCAAAAAGTATTTCATTTTCCTTCCTACTTCCCATTTTTCTTCATACCTTACTGCAATTCTTCCTGCTTATATCCTTATTTTTTTATTTCTAGCTCTTTTTCCACTATATACCCCGGTGTCTCTTTCTCTAGTCCTAACGTCCACCTCCAGTATTTCTCCTGTATCTTCTCCAGCTCTTGCCATTCCCTCCAACCCCAAATCTCCGCTCCATACAGTACCACACTTCTTACCAACTTTTCAAACATCCATCTTCTTTTCTCTATATCTTTACCAAATATCCTTTCCCCTAACCCCCATACATGTCCTACTATTCTATTTCTTTTCATTTTCATCTCTTTTATATAGTCTCCATCTTTGTTATCATATCTGATGTTGTAACCTAAGTATCTATACTTATCTGCTCTCTCTACCTCCTCCTCCCCCCACCACTATTTCACCTCCTTTCGTTTTCCTTTTCTTTTTTTAAATTCCATAATTTTTGTTTTTCCGACATTTGCTGCTAGTTTTTTATTTTCTAGGTATTTCTTCTTAAATTTAACTACTCCTTGCATCTCTTCTTGATTTCTCGCTATTGCCACAATGTCATCCGCATAAGCTAAAACCCATACCTTTTTCCTTTCTATTACTATTCCTCCTACTTGATTTTTTCCATTTCCTCCTCAAGATCACTAATGTATATCGAGAATAAGATTGGGCTTAGCGGACATCCCTGTTTTAGTCTTTTTCCGTCCTAAATTCTCTACCTAGCTTCCTCCCTACCCTCGTTCTACACCTTGTTTTTTCGTATATTTCCTCTATTGCATTTTTTATATCTCTGTTTATTCCTACCTCCTCCATCCTTTTCCATAATCCCCCTCTTTCCACATTATCAAATGCCGCTTTAATGTCTAGAAATATTGCGTATATCTTTCCTCCTTCCTTTGCTAACTCTTTACTAATTATGTGCTTTAATATGTATATATTGTCTATCGTTCCTCTTCCTTTCCTAAATCCTGCTTGCCAATCCGGTATTGTACTCTTCTCTTCTATTTCTTTTTCCAATTTTTTCCTAACTATTTCCGCATATATCTTATAGCCCGCATTTATTATACTTACTCCTCTATAGTTGTTCGCTTTCTTTCTATTTCCCCCTTGTAAATTGGGCATATTATTGCCTCTCTCCATTTTTCTGGAAACCCTTCTCCTTTCCATATTCTCTCGAATACTTTTCTTACTTTTTCTCTCATTCCTTCTCTGATATACCTCCATTGTTCTCCTTGTATTCCGTCCGTCTCTTCTGCTTGTCCTTTTTTACTTTATTTATTGCTCTTTCCATTTCTTCTTTACCTATTAGAAAAAATATAGAAAAAAATTTACTTAAAAAACTGTTCAAAATAGATTGTAATGACTGAGTAGTAAATTTTTTTGGATTCCTTAAAAAATGCGATTAAAAAATATCTTTACCATATCTGTATCTTGTAGTATTGTACAAAAAACGTTTTTTGAAAATTTCAAAGGCATCCTTGATTTTTAGGAACTAAAATTATGTCTAAAATTAGTCTCCAACCAAGCAGGGTTGATCCCCAGAAACTCAAAATTCAATTCGTATATTTTTGTTTTTTTTCATGAAACGACTAAACAATCGGAAGACACTATATAGTAGTCTTATTAAACTTTAACTGAGGCGACCTTTAACTCACAAATGTTTGAACTCCAAACCAGGGAACAGTAATGTTTGCAATGGTGGACTATTTAAATAATGTTTTTGCAAATAACTGAGGTTCTTATAAAACTCAAAAAAAAAACACTAGTTTCATTCCAAATTAAATTCCAAATTTGCTCTGCGCTTCTTAAAGACCCTTTTTTTTGTTCAGGATTGATAAAAAATAGGATATAATTGGTGCAATTCAAGAATAGTTAATAACCCGTTTTTGAATCATAAATAATTAAAGTGCTCATTCACCTGTCAAAAATAATTGAATAAATCCAAAAATTATACAACAACCAAAAACGTTTATTTTAAAAATGTCTTTTTGGTTTGATCTCTCTTTGTTTAAATTGAATTAGCCTCTATAAAGAAACTCAAATTAAATATGCATCATCTAATAAAAAAATGTTACGTCCTACACTTAAAATGAAATTCAAATTTTAAATTTGAAAAAAAATGAGTAAAAATTATTTTTTTAATCTAAAAAAACAAAAGCGCAGTCAATAGAGCAAATAATAAGTAAATTTTTGACAAAAATAATAGTACCTAAAATTTCGCTTGCGCCATGTAATTGTAAATAGTATCAAGTACATTATATTCATGTTTTATACCGAAAATGAATTGTCATTATATTCTTAATTAACATTTAAATACAAAAAAAGTGTTTTTTCTCAACTTTTTTTTCCAAGTGAAAAGTAATGAACCAACATTAATGGTGTAAAAAAAAGTTGTAGAGAATAAAAATACAAATAAAATAAGCACAAATTCGACTCGATCAGGTAATAAATTTTCGAGAAAAATTGGAAAAAATAAAATATTTGTTTTTTTTTAAATTCGTAGAATCGTCATTTTTTGAGATGTAGCATAAATCTTTCAGAAAATAGGTGGTAATGATACGTACTTAGTGTGTGCAAAACCCTACAATTGTCGCGCAATAAGGTCACGCAAAATTGCGATTTAAAAATAAAAAATAGTTGTAAAGTTAAAATAGAAAAAAACAAAACGTATATTTTTATTTTTCGATAAAATGATATTTAACACGCAAAAAATTCATGCAAAGATGACTGAAAATCACCGAGTGTAAGAAAACGGCCGGGTAGTGGAAGTACTTGTTTGCTAGCGCTGTTGAGGAGACTGCTATTTATATAAGCGCGCTGGAGACGGGTACTCCCACTACTCCTCCGTTTTCTCGCACTTGGTCATTTTCAGGCATCTTTGCATGGATTTTTTGCGTGTTAAATATTATTTTAATAAAAAATGAGAATATACATTTTGTTCCTTTCTATTTCAACTTTATGTTCTTTTTTTATTTCTGACAATTATACAACTACACGAGCATTCAGCCTCGATTGAATATATTGCTTTAAAAAAATTAAATGGCAATGGTATCATTACCTCCTATTTTCTGAAAGGTTTATGCTACACCTCAAAAAATTAAGATCTACGAATTTAAAAAGAAAAACACAAATATTTTACTTTTTCTAATTTTTTTCGGAAGTTTATTACTTTATCAAGTCGAGTTGCTGCTTATTTTATTCGTACTTTTATTCTCTGCAACTTTTTTACACCATTAATGTTGCCTCATTACTTTTCACTCAGAAAAAAAAGTTGAAACTAAACACTTTTTTTTCATTTAATTGTTAATTAACAATATAATGACAATTCATTTTTGATATAAAACATAAATATAAGGTACTTTATACTATTTACAATTACATGGCACATGCGGTATCCTACTATTATTTTTGTCAAAATGTATCTCTATGTACTGACAGATTAAGCTGGGTCACGACAGAGCAAATTTTTTTTCGTAAGAAAAATTAATAAACATCATTTTTTTATCAAAAAAGGTGTAAGTCAAATCTGAAAACCTTTTTTTTTAATTATTAAAATGTGATTTATCCTGTTACGCAAAAAGATATTACAGCTTGAAACCATTTGATAAGAAATTAATTACCGCATTGAATAGTATTTATAAAAAAGGATTCTGTTCTGTGGTAATCACTTAAAGTTTTTTTTAAAACACCATGTATAATATCTTAATGTAATCACAATTTGGATATACAATATGATTTAAAAAATTCTTCAGTAATCGTAGAATACAAAAACAAATACAAGGTGTTCTTTTTATCAAAAATGGTGTAAGTCAAATCAGAAACCATTTTATTTTTTTTTAGATATAAACATGTGATTCGTTCTGTTATGGAAAAAAGGTATTACTGCTTAAAACCGTTCGATAATAAATTGGTTATTCCATTGAATAGTATCTATAAAAAAGGGTTCCGTTTTGGGTAATCCATTAAAGTTACTATTTTTTAACACCATGTATAATATTTTAAAATAATCACAATTTGGATATAAAATATGATTAAAAAAATTCTTCTGTAATTGTAGAATACAAATGTATGAAGATTGATTAGCTATTTGGATAATTTAAAAATATTTTTTAAAGCATTTAATAAATATTAAATAGATACCTCTTCTACAATATTGGTAGTAGTATAGTGTATATAGTATGGTTCATTATAATTAGAAACTTGTTGAGCCAATGATATTTAGTAGTTAATTAAATACAGGCTAGTTCGAATTAATTGTAGGAAACTTAAAGGGGAAAAGTACATCAAAAATAAAAGCCGAAGTGTCATATAAACTATAGACTAAAAGTGCCCCCTAGCGGGAAGATGTGAAAAATGCATTGATGCCAATGACATGCACTTTTAACAAGCGTTGTAATAATTCAATTTAAAATTAATTTAATTCTGTTTTTTTTCATTTCAATCTTTATAATTTTAAAGTTAAAATAAAAATTTGGTTTCTAACGCACTTTTTTCATCATGTATTAGTTTATAAAAATGACGATATCTCAAAAACTACGCAAAATAAAAAGAAACGTCAAGAGAAGCTTTTCTAAGCAAAAAATATGAGCTGCATCAGAATATCCTAAAGTTACAGCTTAACAAAATTTAAACTTGTTAAACTTTTTGAACAGCCCCCGTTGTATCTGCCCAAATTTTTTTTCAAAAATTGAAAAAAATTCTAAATGACCACTTTAAAATGCTGAACATGCCTACCAAATTTTATTTAAATAACTTTTTTCGTTTAGGAATTAAAAATAAAAAACTGGTTTTTGGGGAGTTCTTTTAGGGGTCGCTGGCTTCGTTAGAGGGCACTTTTCGACCATAGTTTATATGACACTTTGGCCTCTATTTTTGATGTACTTTTCACCCTTTAAGTTTCCTAGAACCAATTCCGACCACCCTGTATAACCTCTATAATAAAAACAAAATGTATGAGTTTTCATGTAGAAAAAATAGATGCAAGTAAGAAAACATGAATGTTTTGAATGCTTTGTACGAAAAGAGAAAAAGTCGCTCAGCAAGTAGGTTGAAATGATTTAGAATTTACCAAATTTCAATCGAAAATGACGAAACAATGTCAGGAAAGACGCATATTTTAGATAGCTCGAATTCTAACCTAAATTTTGTAACAGGTGACAACTCAGTTCTTCATATGTTTATTTATAATTCTTGACACCGCCTGGCCTACTGTCTATAACAACAAATTGAAATTTGAAAATTTTTTGTAATATTATTCTTTTTTCTTTGGACTAAATGCAATTAACAAAAAAAAACATACATCTATTACAAAAAATTCCCATTAAATTATTATTAGCACTGATGAAGTCAGGATTTGATTGTCTAAAAAAATTTATACACCTAAGGTAAAGTCGCACCCAAACATGTTCCGTTTGTTTGTTATATATTAAAAATTAATATGCTTTTGTGAATTGTTATAATTGCTAAGTAAGTGTAATCAAGGTGCTCTGATATTAAACTAAAAAATTGAAAAATACCGAGATTATTTAAATAAATAGTAAACAAAAAACACGCCGAAACAAAAAAAAACAAATAATCGAGAGAAACAGTGAGTAAATTAGAAATAGCTGCATTTGTTTGAGGTTAGAAGACATTATAGAAAATATAACGCGCAAAATCAAACTTAAGAGGACACTACAAAAAATTTTTCTGTAGGCAACAAATTATACATAACGAAACACAAAGTATCATAAATCAACAGAGAAAATAAGAATTCCAACTTTGAGTAGAAATATTAAAAATACAACACTGGATCACCTATGGAAAAGGAAAGTAACCGTAAAAAGCTTTGATCAACAGGGCATATTAAAAGTAGAAGACGTATTCAAAAAGAGTAAAACGATTGAAATATCCCCGACAAATACTAGAGAAACAGAGGTAAGAGCTGAGGCAGAAACTGAAATGAAAAGAATAATAGAACAGAAAATAAAAAACTGAACTCAAAGCAAACCAAGAAAAAGAACGAGAAAAAATAACACAAGTGGGAAAAGTAAGAAAAGAGATAAGGATAAATACTAAAGAAATGAAGAACTACGGAGAAAAAATAAAACATCTAAAAACAAAAAAAGTTGAAAAAGAAAAAACAAGGATTTGTTCATAATATAACGTCAAGAGAGAAATATAGAAGCTCAAAAAAACAAAAAGGATAAATACAGTTATCAAAGGATTAAATATTAAAAATAAAGAATTAAAGGCAAAATTCTTAAAAACGAACAAACAGAAATTAGTCGAAATGTACAAAGTAGGAAACGTTAAGGAAAAAAAAGTTATAATACTTTAAACGAAGACCTTGGAACAAAACTACGAGGCAAGAGTATACACAGAACACCAACTAACACACAAAGAAGAAGACATACAAAAAAAGATAAGCATTAAAAAACTTAACCATGTCAAACAGAAGGTTTGAGTGCTAAAAATGTCTTATACTATCACTCCCGATGGCACTGAGACAGAAAATAGGAATGAGCAAAACCCAAATCATACAAGAGATTAGAAACTTAGCTACTTAGAACATTAGAAGCATAGCAGGAAAAGAAATAGAGTTAGAAGAAGAAATTAAATTGGACATACCAACAATTATGGAGACAAAGAAAAAAGAAGGGAAAAATACGAGGACAGTTTAGAAATAATCTGGACTTAAGTAGAACAAACACATTTTTTGGATTTAAAACGATTTACTTCTTAACATAGTCTCGATACACTTAGTAAGACGATTTTCCAATTTTTTCGTCCCATCCGAATAGTACGTTTCTCGAGCTCTTCAAAAGTTTCAGCGATGATTTTATCGTTAGATGCAAAACCGAGCCATTTTTTAAAGTTTGGAAACGGGAAAAAGTCGCTGGCTGCAAGATCTAGAGAATACGGTGGGTGGTCGACAAATTCGTAGCCCAATTCGTATAATTTTGCCATGGCGAATGCCGACTTGTTGGCCAAACATGGGCGTTTTTGGCGCAATTCGGCATTGAAACTGTCCAATAATGCTGCGTAGTACGCGTTCGCATGATTAAAGTCTCAGCTATCTCACGAAGCTTGATTCGACAGTCTACCATAATCCTATCGTGCAGTTTTTGATCATTTCTGGCGTAGTGGCCTCAATTGGCCTCCCGGTAGATAGTTCATCAAAGACACTCGTACGACCACGAACAAATTCAGTTTTCCAAAATTTTACTGTTTCTAACGATGCTACAGACTCGTCATAAACTTCATCTAGCTCGGTTTTGATTTCTGCCCTGGTTTTTCCTTTTTTGTGAAGGAACTTAGTCACCGAACGATATTCGACTTTTTCCATTTTATCGAAAACACAAAAGTTGCTTGCTTCTGGCCAAACTAATAGATTGTTTTAAGATTATTATTTTTCGGGTTGAGCCGTGTTCGTCCTTCTTTTCTACGTTCTCTGCTTGATGTTTCGCTAACCATGCTGTTAGCTTCTTCAGAAGTTACTCTAAAGACTGATGTTGTTGTCTTCTGCTTCTCGTTATATACCTATGTTCCGTTACGATTGGTTGATGTCAATCAGTGACGGTGGTTGGTTTTCGATGGTTGGTTGATCTTCTGTTTGGTATCGACTAATTTTGTGGCATCATTTGTTTTCTTTGTTTTTGTGAAGGCTTAGTTTCCACGTGTTGCTTAATCGGTAACCGTCTTCTCGATTGAAGTTGTTTTTATTTTTCATAATTTCTAAGGATTCTCTGATTATCCTTGGATAGTAGTTTTAGTCCTTGATAGAACTTTAGCTTCCTCGAAGTTGATGATGTGTTTTCCTATTCGTGTAGATGTTCTGCGATTGCTGATTTTTCTACCACTCTGGACTTGGCGTCTCGGTGATGTTCTTTTAATCTACATTTTATGTTGCGTCCGGTTTGACTAATGTAGACCTTTCCACATGAACATTCAATTTGGTAGAACCCTTTGGTTGAGAGTTTCGGCAGGTTATCTTTATTAGAAGGAAGTAGTTGCTGGATTTTTCTAACCGTTCCAAACCTGACACCGATATTCTTCTTCTCCAATGATTTTCTTAATTTGTCAGTTACTCCAGCAATGAATGGCAAACGAGCGTAGGTGGTGACCTGTTCCTTCTCTTTTTCGGATTTTCTGCGACAGGCGGCTCTTATTTCGTTTCTGGTATAGCCGTTCTTCATTACGGCTTGTTGGACGTGTCGAAGTTCTTCTGCCTTGTAAACCTTGTCAGGAATCTTGTTAGCTCTATGCAATAAAGTTTTGATTAGAGACCGCTTCTGCTGTGGATGATGGTGTGATGTGGCATGGAGGTATCGGTCGGCGTGTGTCTTTTTACGATATACACTATGAGCCAACTTGTTGTTATCCCCTCGTTTCACTAGAACATCCAGGAAGGGAAGCTCCTTATTCTCTTCTGTCTCCATGGTAAACTTGATCTTTTCGTGCTGAGTGTTGAGGTGGTTAAGAAATACAGTAAGTGCTTCTTTCCCATGAGGCCATATGACAAAGGTATCGTCCACGTATCTGAACCAGCATTTCGGTTTCTGTTCGCTAGATTGAATGGCGTCTTGCTCGAATGCTTCTATAAAGATATTTGCAATAACCGGTGATAATGGTGATCCCATGGCTGCACCTGATTTTTGTTCGTAGAAATCTCCGTTCCATAGAAAGTAAGTTGTATTCAGACATATTCTTGCTAGCTCTGGTATGTCTTCTCTTAACCCATGGGTTGTGCACAGTTGTTTTATGATGTTATGTGTATCGTCGACTGGTACGTTAGTGAATAGCGATTCTACATCAAAACTAACTAGTATATCGTCATTGGTTACTTTCAGAGTCATCAGTAATTCGACGAAGTGTTCGGAGTTCTTCACAAAAGATTCAGTTTTCCCACGTACGGTTGTAGAAACTTAGCCACGTAACGGGCCAGTTCATAAGTTGGAGATCCACATGTGCTGACAATTGGCCTTAGGGGGTTACCAAATTTGTGAATTTTTGGTAATCCGTATAGTCTAGGTGGTCTGGTACCGGAAGGTAGCAGTTGACGATGTTGATCGACTGGTATAGCTGAATGTTTGATTGCGACTCTCGTTTGTTTTTTTAATTTTGTTGGTTGGATCTCCTTTTAACTTGGTGTAAAGTTGTGGATCCAGTAGCAATTTAATTTTCATTTTGTAGTCTTCGGTGTTCATGACTACTGTAGCGTTGCCTTTATCTGCGCGTGTCACCATGATTTCTTGATTGCTTCTGAGTTCTTTTAATGCAATTTCTTCTGCGCGAGTAATGTTCCTACGTGGAGCTTTGGAACGTTGTAAAATCCGGCAAGTCTCGTAGCGTATTTCATCTGCTTCTTCAACTGGAAGCTTTCTGATGACACTTTCCACTTCTGCTATTATCTCTTCTGTGGGTATCTTGCTTGGAGCAATGGCGTAGTTCATCCCTTTTGACAAAATTGATATGCAGTCTTCGGTGAGTGGGTAGTCCGACAAGTTTACAACTGTTTTGTTTTTGTCCAATTTATAACTGGTTTGCTGGTGCTTGGTACTTAATTTTCAAACTTTGATATGCCTGTTAGTGGTTGATTGTAGGTGGTATTCCCCATGTTCGTAGCTGATGCGATCTATGGTGTTCCATGTTTTTATCCAGTATGCTGCTCAGTTGTAGATGTAGCTGGTATAGTTCTGTTGACGTTATATGCAGTTGATGGTAAGTATAACGTACTCTTTCTCGAGTGAGTGCTTTCACTACGTTCGATGATTCTTCTTGCACGATTTGTTGCGATATGATGGCGAATTTTCACAAAAGTAAGCGTCACCTCTTGGTCTCGGCATCGTCGTAGATATGCTAATGAGGATAGCAGTTGATTCTTCTTTCCGTAACTTATCCAGTTTCCTGGTAGATATCCTCCCGTAGAGGCGTCTAATGTATGAATGTAAGCTTTCGCGGCTGTTGTCACTAAGATTATTATCTTCCGGGTTGAGCCGTGTTCGTCCTTCTTTCCTACGGTCTCTGCTTGACGTTTCGCTAACCATGCTGTTAGCTTCTTCAGAAGCTACTCTAAACACTGATGGTGTTGTCTTCTGCTCCTCGTTATATACTTATGTTGCGTTACGGTTGGTTGATGTCGATCAGTGACGGGTGGTTGGTTTTCGATGGTTGGTTGATCTTCTGTTTGGTATCGACTAATTTTGTGGCGATATTTGTTTTCTTTTTGTGAAGAGTTAGTTTCCACGTGTTGCTTAATCAATAACCATCTTCTCGATTGAAGTTGTTTTTATTTTTCATAATTTCTAAGGATTCTCTGATTATCCTTGAATAGTAGTTGTTAGTCCTTGATAGAACTTTAGCTTCCTCGAAGTTGATGATGTGTTTCCTTGTTTGTGTAGATGTTCTACGATTGCTGATTTATCTACATTAGATTCATACAATAGATTGTTTTGTTTGAAATTGTGACAGACGTCATGTATTGGATAGAAAATGTTAAAACCGAGAGGAATTCGTTTGCAGGTAACGCTATCTGTCAACGACTAGATCATTTTCAAACTGCCCTCGTAGAGCAACAAAAGGACAGATATTAATACATAGTGGAGGGAATGAAGGAAGAAGAAAAATGCATACTTGCAAAGCATGGTCGGAACGGATATTAACAGTAGATATAAAAATGAAAAAATATAATAGGAAAAACAGTAGTATGATGAGATGATAAAAACGAAAATAAAAATAAATTCTGGAAATGAGTTAACAAGAGCCACAGAAAAATTAAAAAAAAATGTATATGTATTGCTGATGACTTTAATAGCAGAGTAGGGAAAAAGGATAATGTGTATAGCAAAGTGAGAGGTAAACATGGAGAAGATATAAGAGACAGAAATAGAAATCGAACGATAGACTTTTGCATGATAAACAATTTATAACGAATACATTTTATAAACAGTCAGACATATACAAAAAAAGTTCAAAGTTGGAGAGAAAGATCAATTATTGATTATATACTTGTTGAAATAGACAACAGAAGAGAAGTAATAAACACCAAAGTATATAGGGGACCCTAAAACAGAAGCGACCACTACATAGGTAGTAACAAAATTAGAAAAAACGTAATGTATACCTTTTAAACAATAAGATGTTAGAGACTGAAAATCACAGAAATAACCAAAAGCTACGAGGAACAAATACAAAACATGAAAGTACAAAAGAAATGAAGAAATAATGAATACAAATCAATTATAGAACCTGTTCAAATCCATAACAATAGAAACACCGAGACAAATATGTGGAATAAACAAACAGCATAATTCACCAATAAAATAATATCTCAAATAAGGAACAAATTAGGATAAAATACTAATTAACAAACAAAACAATAAAATAGAGAAGAAAAAGGTGAAAAAACTTGTAATAAAAAAAACTGGAGAAAAAAAATTACTCAACCTAATAGTTGCCTGAGATAAAAACGGAGATGTACTAACTGAATATAGAGAAAAAGTGAATAGTGGAAGGAGTATTTTTAAGAATTATTGATGAAATAAATATAAAAGAATTGGAAGAAGCAATTAGAAACATCAAGAATAAAAAAGCACTAAGATCAGACAAGAAAACCGGATAGATGATTAAAAATATGTAATAGAATATGGAAAGAAGAAAATTTTCCAGATGTTCGGCTTAACTGCATTATACAGTACAAATATTTAGAAAAAAGACAAGATAAACTGCAACAATTATCGACTAATAACCTTAGTGAACACAGGAATGCAAATATTCGAACAAACAATAGAAAAGAAAGTTGAGAAAAGTTGTAGAAAAAAATTAGATAAGAACAGAGCGAATTTTGAAGAAGAGGAAGCTGTTAAGACCACATCTTCACAATAACAAAACCTTGGAGTATGCTTTTGACATAGAGTATGTGGATATGGTATGGAAGAGTTTGAAAAAAAAAGAAGTTGGCGGTAAACAATTAAAGCAACTACATCATATGCAACAGTAGAACTCAGAAGGATTAAGACAGGGGGAAAGTATTACTCCTAACATATCTGGACAAAATAATAAAGACGTACAAAACCTAAGTTAATAAGTTAAGGTAGTAGGCAATAGAAACTTACAACGAGTTGAAATAACGCAGTTAGCTTTTGCAGATGACGAAATTTTAATGGCAGAAAGCAAGACTGAGCTACAAAAAAACTTAGAAATATAGAACAAGTTAGTAGATGAAAACGGAATGAAAATAAATAAAAACAAAACAGAAGTAATGGGAATAGGAGAAGAAGAGAAATATTTTGAAATAACGATTAAAGAGACAAAGATATCAAAAAAGAAGAAAAGAAGAAAATAAACAAAGTCAAAGTATTAAAAACAGTTTACAAACCAGTGTTAAGGTGTGAAACATAAATATTAAACGAGAAACAAAAGAAAACAAGCGTTTACCGCAGAACTACACATCGCCCCGATAAGCGAAAATAAAATTGCGTTTCAGAAAAAATAGTTCAAACAAAAGCTATAGACAATAGAGATGGTTAAAATATGTAATAGAATATGAAGAGAAGCAAATTTTTCAGATATTTGGCTAACTGCATTAATAGTACCAAATTAGAAAAGGAGACAAGATGAACTGCAACAATTATCGACGAATAACCTTAGTGAACACAGGAATGAAAGTATTTGAACAAATAATAAAAAGACAGTGAGAAAAGTAGTACATCTTCACATAACACAAATAACACAAAACATTCATAGAACTGGAGACAGCTTTTGACAAAGTACGAGTTGATATGGTATGGAAGAGTTTGAAAGAAAAAGAAATTGGCAATAAAAACAATAAAACCATTAAAAATATATGACACGTCATGCAACAATAGATCGGAACATACACACCTCAAAAGAATTAAGCCAGGCAGAAAGTCTGAGCCCAGTATTATTCATAACATATCTGGATAAAATAATAAAAGCGTACAAAACCAAAGAGTAGACAATAGAATAATAGCTTTTGTAGATGACGAAGGCAGAAAATAAGGCCGAGCTTCAAAAACTTTTTAGAAATATGGAACGGGTTAGTAAAAAGAAAACAAAGTAAAATAAATAAAAACGAAACAAAAGTAAAGAGAATAGGAGAAGAAGAGAAATATTTTAAAATAACGAATGAAAGGACGAAGATCGAAAAGATGAAAAGAAAAAAAAAGCTCAAAGTATTCAAAACAATTTACAGACCCCTGTTAACTTACGGGTGTGAAACATATATATTTAAACGAGAAACAAAAGAAAACAAGCGTTTACCGCAGAACTTTACATCGCCCGATAAGCGAAAATAAATTGCGTTTCAGAAAAAAATGGTTCAAACAAAAGCTATAGACAATAGAATTTCCTGCCATAACTTTTTTTGTAAAATTGATATTTGTGGAGTTATTGTTACAACAATTATTGTCAGGTGGTTGTTAATTTTCAGTAATTACTTACGTCCAAAAATAGTTTAAACAAATGATGTGTATAAACAACTTTTATTTAAAAAAAAAGTGTGTAAAATGAATATTTTTCTAAGTATTTAAAAATTGAAAATCTGTGTAGGTGGACGGCTCTTGTCTACAAACTCCCTCATATAATTTCATATGATAAATACAAGCAATAGAAATGAAATATTTCAGAAAAGTTAGAAGTGTAATGAAGATAGACAGACTAAGAAACGTATTAGATATAAGAAAAGACTTAAATTCAAAATTCAATACTAGACTTCATAGAAGAAAAAAAAATAGGATGGTCGGGAGATCTAATAAGGATGGAAAGAGAAACCGGCAAATAAAAAGAACAAAAAGGAGGCAGACCTAAACTAACCTGGAATACAGTAGTAGAAAAATATTGAAGAAAAAGAAAAAATTGTAATCGGAAGCAAGAAAAAAGGAAGAATAATTATTTGTTTTAAACCCTATATTATGTATCTATATCTGTAACAGGGGCGGCATTGGGGGAGGGGCAGAGGAAATCTCTCTTTGAAAGAAAATGATGTGTCAAAAAGATCGCCACTATTTTCAGAAAGAGTGTTCAAGAAAGGACTTCATATTGCATTTTGCTAGAACGAACCGTTTTCGAGAAAATCGAAAAAACTTAACCTAAGAACTTAAGAAATTTCCAAAAAAAAGCTCTATACCAGAATGTTAGCCCTAATCTATTATAAAATTTTGCCAAAATTCGAAATAAGCTCCAAAAACCTTACTCTAAAAAATGAAAAAATTCAAAACTTTTGTTTTAACTTTAACACCCTGTACATTAAAAACGAGGCATTTTGGGACACGCACTAGAAATTATGACACCTTTATATGATACTTTTGTTAAACGTTTTTAATTTATGAAATGCATTTGTTATGCAATATTCAAACGCCAATTTCAAGCTGATTGACGTACGTAATTATAAATGCACAACTAATTGCTAAGAATGGCGCAATTAATTAATAATTTGTTTTTGTGGAGCGGAAGATGAGCACATACTCTTCACATCGTAAGAAGTCTTGCATAACAACTTCGCTAATATAAAATTAATAAGACTCATCTTCCACACAAGGTATAATTACATACGACAAGAAAATACTATAAAAGAAAGGTGCTGATAAAC
Source organism: Abscondita cerata (assembly GCA_030710515.1). Taxonomy (NCBI): domain Eukaryota; kingdom Metazoa; phylum Arthropoda; class Insecta; order Coleoptera; family Lampyridae; genus Abscondita; species Abscondita cerata. The sequence goes on along the minus strand of JALBCR010004788.1, from coordinate 207,458 downwards.
TCCAGAAAACGTTGTAATTATGTAATTTGTCAAATTCTAGGTATTAGGCAACGCTTTATTATAATTTGGCGTGTACCGATAAATTAAGTCTTAGTTCGTGATATGTCAAAGATTTTCTAGGGTCTCGCTGCATTTATTGAAAATTATACGCTCGGTCAAAATTTGCAAATGTTAACAATCTCGAAGGAATGCGAAGAAATCCGGAAGCGCAGGTGTCCGAGAAGTGATTGACGATATTAAAATCGTGGGTGGATAAAGAAGAAAAAAAAATATGGGTGCACCAAATACCAATAATAATTTTGAAATATCAGTTCTGGTCAAAGAAAAGTTCATTCGTTGCATGACCTAACCGGATCCATAATCGTGATCCAACCCGTGGAATGTTTCATAGGTTAAGGTTGCATCAACACCACAATGAACGGAAAGATGTTACTTTCTATGGTCTTGCAATTCTATACGCGTTATAAAACGCAGCCTCAGGCTTATCGGTAGCTACTGTTGGATTATTTTCGTTCTCGAGTGTAAATTAATTTACCAGATTATTTATGATGGTTTTTTTCTTAATTAATTCGATATGAAGCTCGGATGATGGTGCAATTAATTAAATTAATTGAGCGGATGGCACGACGTTGAGTAATTGGAAGAAATGGTTTAGAAGGTATTACTTACTTTCTAAATCAACCTTATAATAATTATATAAAGAAATAATAACAATAAATTGGATGCTCGAGTTGTTCGATGCACACGCCGTCCGAACGAAATCGATGAATGCGTTTCTGAAGTCTAAGGTCGTTCGGTTATTTAAATATAAAAACAGCCTTTATACAGGGTGTTTCCTAAGTAATCTAAAATATTGTAGTGGGTGATTCGTCTTTCAATTTTAAGGCTAAAAGTGGATTTACATCTGCTCATATGTGGTCATTAAGGAAATTCATAATTCCATGTCTCGAAAAGTTGGTTTCATCCGTAAACAGAATATTGGCACCAAAATTGGAATTGTTTGCGAATTTATTTAAAATACATTGGCAATACTGTAGTGTTAACAGTATATGGAAAAGAGATGAACGAAACCAGAAATAATATCGAAGAAGTACTAAAAGAAGAAGAAGTAGGAAAAGTAATATTAGGGGAGATTTTAACACAAGAATAGGAGAAGAGGGAGGAATAATGGTAAATGGAGAGGAAAAAGGAGAGTGTCAATGGATACAAAAATAAATAGACAAGGGAAAATACTACTGGAAATGTGTGATGGGAAGGGATGGACAATTCTAAATGGAAATATGAAAGAAAGTAGAAAAGGGGAGTATACATACATAAGTGAAAGAGGAGAATCGGTAATCGATTATGTGATAGGGAACAAGAAAAGCTTGTGAAAAAGAAACAAAATTAATATAGTAGAAAAATAAGAATCAGATCATCAACCAATAGAAGTTTTGTTTAACGAAAGAGAAGTAGAAGAGGAACAAAAAAAAGTATAAAAAATATAAATAAATAAAGGGATACGACCAAGAAACAAAGAAAGAGATAGAAGGAAAAATCAAAAACATTTCAAGAAGAATGGAAAAGGGAGTAGAACAAAACATACCAAAAAAATAAAACAGAAATGGGAAGTAAAAGTTATTGGTGGAACGGACAGCGCAAGAGAAAGAAAAAGAATATGGAAAAAGGACACACAACTTTAGAGGACTACGAGTATAAGAATTAAAAAAAAGAATATAAATAAATCAGTAACAAAAGAAAGGAGGAATATAAGAGGGAGGAGGAAAACAAAATAAAACATATTAAAAATGAAGGAAACATATGAAAGTTTACAAATAGAGAAAGAAGAAAAGCAAAAACCAAAAATCAGACATAGACGAAAATAAATGAAGAGAACACTGTATAGAGTTGTTAGAAGGGGATAGAAACAAGCCGAAAAATACGACGGAGAGAAAAATCAAAGAAAAGAGAAGGAGAAATAGGAAAAGTAGAACTAGAAGGAGTGCTGAGAAAATGAAGAGTGCGAAAGAGGAAGAGACGGACCGAACACAGGCAGAACAATGGAAATATATAGGTATTAAGATGAGAGAAAGGATGAGACCAATATTAAGTAGGATATGGAGAGGGAAGAATTACTTGGAAAGTGAAAAAAGCAATAATATGTCCGATATATAAAGAGGAATAGAGAAGAAAAGTGCGAAATTACAGAGGAGTGAGTATCACAAACGCAGGGTACAAGAGTGATTAAAAAGAAGGCTAGAGGCAGAGATAGAAGAAAGAAATTTAATAGGTGATTGGCAGCAGGATTTAAGAAAGAGCGAAAGGCGATCGACAATATATATATATTGAGGCAGTTGGTGAACAAAGAACTAAAAAATAAGGGGAAAGATGTTCGCTTTGTTTCTAGATTTAAAAGGTGCGTTCAATAACGTGGATAGGAAAGAATTATGGAAAGGGCTAAGAAAAGAAGGGATAACAGAAGATCTGATAGAAGCACTGGAAAAGTTATATAATAAAACAAAGTGTCAAACAAGAACTGAAGGAAAAGTTGAGGTATGGGTTTTGGCATATGCGGACGATTTAGTGGTGGTGGTAAGTAAGGAAGAAGAAATGAGAGGAACAAAGAAGTGGTGAAGAAGTACATAAAAGGAAAGGGAATGAAAGCGAATGTTGGAAAGACTAAAGTAATAGTGTTTTAAAAAAAACAAGGAAGAAGGAAAAGAGAAGACAAAAAGTGAAAATGGAAATATTTAGGATATACCATAAAATATAATAATAAAGATGAGGGACATGTAAGAGAATTAGTAAAAAGGGTAACAAAGTTGTGGGGGAAGTGTGGGGAATAGGAGAGAGAGTGTTTGGGGCTAACATAGAAAAAAAGGAAATGGCTTTTTCAAAAATTGTGAGAGTGAGAAGTGTTATGATGTACGGTGCGGAAGTATGGGGATGAAAGGAGTGGGAAAAATTAGAAAAAGTACAAGAAAAGTATTGGAGGTGGACGTTGGGGCTAGAAAAGGAAACACCGTCATATAGTGTAGTTGAGTAAAAATAAAAATAGAAAAGATAAGAGTACAAGTTGGTAAGATAGCAATGAGGTATGAAAAAAGTTAGAGATAAGGGAGGAAAATACAATTCTAAAGGAATGTTGGAAAGAAGTGAAGAAGCAGAGAATAAAATTAGGCCAAGAAGAAAGAAGAATATATTACGAAAAAGTAGAATATGTCAGAGAAGAAGTAGAAAGAATAAGAGCAAAAGGCATAAGTATAGAAGTCGACATAGTGAGAAGGGATAAACAGGAAACAAAAGTTTAAAGACGAAAAGATGATAGCGAGATTTAAGTGTGGTAATGAAAAAAATGTAAACAAGTATTGGCTAGAGAAATAAAACGGAGAATGTGTGGAGAGGGATGGGAGGACTTGCAGCATTTGATGGAAAAGTGCGAACAAATCAGAAGAGAAGAAAAAAAAATGTAATATTAAGAGAAAAAGGGGAAGTAGAGGAAAGGATGAGGGAAGTATTAGTAACAAGAAAATTTTTATGTGGAAGAAGGACATTTTAAGTTTTGGTGTTGGGTTGTTTTAAAGAAGGAACATTATTATTAGTTTTTAGGGAGTTTGTTAGGGATTTAGTTTAAGTTAAGAGATTAACCGAACCGTTTGTAAAATACTATATTAGACAAACTAATAAAAACATGTATCTATCTACTGTATACGGAGCGGATAGTCAGCAGGTATCAAACCAAATTATCTTTTAGAATATTCCAAACAGTTCTGTTACTAATTACTTCATCAGCAATATTTCTGGTACTCGTTTCTGGACGTTTGTCAATAATTTGAAGAATCTGGTTTTCCAATTGTGGAGTTCTAATATTTCTTGGTTGTCCAATAATATTCTTTGATTTAGCAAAAGTTCCAGTTTCTTGTAAACATTATTTGGATAACGCTGGGCATACACCCGTCTACCTCTAAGGCATTAACCATTCGCTAATCCATACTAAAAGTGCATATTAGCCATTTTAGCAGGCATCGTTGTCAACTTAACACAAAAAATCCGTATGATAAAAATTTATTACTCGTTTTTTGCGTTGGTTTTTATATTTTCTGTATTACTTTTAAAAACCATTAGCGTCACCAGGGAAAATAAATTTTATTTACAGTCAGAGCTCATTTATTACAAAAATTCAACATCCTGTATCTAATTAACGACAAGACTTGTCACACATGTTTATAAGAACTTTTCGTCTTAAAATTGAGTGACGAAGCATCTACTATAATACTTTAGATTACTTAGGAAACACCCTGTATATAATCAAGTAATTACAAATTATTTAAACAAGTAATGCGTCACATACTTCTGCATTGCAATGAATATTAAAAAGCATGGAGAAGATGAAAAAATTGATCTTTTAGAGGAAGAGTTAAGAGGGTATTTGCCCTACACAGCCAGGCTATGGTTCTCCGTGCATTGATGACTAAAAGCATTTTATGTGTGACTATAGATTTTTTAACAATAATCTTTTAAATCTTGAACCGCATACTTCATTTATTACCGAAAGCATTAATGCATGCCCGTCATTTGTTAAAATTTTGTTTTGATGCAATTAAAGGCATATAACGTTATTAGCTTATATTTTAAAAGTTTAGTCTCTTCAAAAACAAATATTTTGAGAAAAACTAAAATTTATTACACGAGGGCGTAGAATCATAATTTCTCTTCCTAGATTTTTTTGTTTGAACGTTGTATGTACTTTATTTCTATAGAAAATTGTTATTTTGCCACCTCTGTTTTATGCATCTCAACACTAGGGCAAATATCCTCTTAAAACTTAACTACTTCTCCTTTTTCACATAGTTTTTCAATATTTTGATAAGGATTTTTGATATTTATGACACAGACAAATATTTTAAATCAAAAATATATTAAGCTATGACGTGATTAAAGAGCAAAAGCAAAATCAAGAGAGCTCTGACCAATTGAAACAACACAACATTGGCACCTTTATTTACGATTTATTTCTATTTTAGCCTAGAGATTTTTCTTGTGAAAAATTGTATGCAGGATATGACCCACAGGGTTTTCAAAATACCGACTGCCTCAACTATCTCCCGCACCTTTAATCAGCGTTCTGTCAATGCTATTTTCGGAGAACCTGGGCGTGGTTTATCAAAAATCGACGTACGACTCAGTTAAACTCGTTAAACCAATTTTTAATGGTCACTATTGAAGGAGAAGATTCACCGTACACATCATCTAAGGGCTTTTTGATTTTGCTCCGCAATTTTCCTTCGAAACAATAATCGAATTCGAATAAAAATTTCGACTGTACCGATAGTAAATTGTTCTTGCTATAGTAGCGCCATCGGGCAGTGAGGCTAAGTACTTATCGCACCTTCTTCGAACATCTGATTGTTAATAGTCATTAAAACAACGATACCTATACATCCATAATTATTAAAAACATATATAAGCAATTAGAAGTAATTAGAAGATAATAGTATTTATTGAAATAGCGAAATCAAGACAGCCATGGCTTATTAAAGCAGCACAGGAAACATACTAGGACATGACATTATTAAATGGCATTTTTCTTATATAATTTAAATAACCAAGTTTTAAAGGACCTTTAAAAGACATTAATAATAACTTAATCTATCGAGCCATAACATACTCCAAAAATCCAGAGAAATTTCAAGAATAACGGTCATGAAAGGAACGCACAAAAACAAATTAAAGAATAAGAAGATCATAAGAGTTAATGAAATAGCAAAAACAAGAGAGCCATGATTAATTGAACAACACAGAAAACACAGTTGGACATGACGTTATCAAATGTCAATTTTTTTTCAGTTTTTCAAAAATATATGCTTTATAAAACTTAATACGAGGAATTAGAAACCAATAATAGTCATTAAAACAACCATGACTTACTCAAAATACAGAGAAACATAGAAGCACATGATGCCAGTAAACAGCATGTTTATTGGACGTTTTAAAAATACATAAATAACATAATATTTAACATCAACTACAAGACAATAATAGTGATTAAAACAACACAAAGTAGCAAATAGAAGACCATAACAGTTGTTGAAATAGCGAAATCAAGAAAGCCATAACGTAATAACTTAGTTTTTAAGGGCAATTTGCCTACAATAACAGTCAATAAAACAACCCAATCAACAGAGCCATAACTTACTCATAAATCTGTTACAAACAAAAAAAAAGGTTGGTAGTCAATTAGTTAATTTATTAAGTTAATTTAATTAGAACGTCGATGAAAATTAGGAGACATTTTTGTATACACTCGATTAGAATAAACCGTCAGAGAACGTCGTGGATTAGATAGAAAGTTAAATTACACGAAATGTTATCATACTTAATTATACGTAAGATTGAGAATGGGCGCCATTGTACTAAAAATAAAAGACAAATACTGTCTGGTTGAACAAGAGAACACCGACAGTAAAAAATTTAGTACTTTAATTAAATTCTAAAGTCGAACGTAAGCACAAGGTAAAACTTTATTAATGACTGTAGGTTAAAAAACAAAATGACATCATCACAGACTTAAGTTTTTATAATAATGTAAGCGTAGGTAACGCGACGTACAATAATTAGTGTTATATACCTGGCGTGCGTAGAGTAATTAACGTGGCAAACGCTTTGTGCGTAAGGCGTTGTTAAGGCTCGGTGCGCCAACTAATTATTGGAGATAACTTAACATGCATTGATAACCCGGCGTTCAAAGAGCGAGGAATAGCAGTTGATGCAGAAGCGGGCAACGAGTGAGGTTTGACGAACTAAGAACGGCGAGTTGTAGAGTCTGTCTCCGTCCGAACAAATAATGTTTCCAGACCTAAATTCTTGTTCTAAGCAAATAGATCGGTTCAACAAAGTGTTACAACCAGATGACGGAAAATTAAAACAGCAAAAGGACCACCACTTATATAATTTTAAGTTAACTTAATTTTTAAAGGTAACTGCAATACAATAATAGTCATTAAATTCAAAGTCAATAATGGCAATCATAAGAACAACCAAATTTAGAGTGCCATGATTTATCTGAACAACACAAAAAAAAAAAACATAGTAGGACATGACATAATTACAAAGCACTTTTAATCAACTTTTTAAAACTATACAGTTGATAAAACTTTTTAGTTTTTAATAGCAATTGAAAAACAATGAAAATTATTTAAACAACCATATATTGGGAGCCAGGATTTATCTGAATTTTACAAACAACATAGTAAAACATGACGTCATTAAACAGCACTTAGATTCAGCTTTTCAAAACTATACAATTTATAAAATTTAGTTTTTGAGGCACGAGTGAACGAGTGTAATACACAATTTTTTCGACTTTGCATCTTAAATCAAAATAATTAAAAAGATAACTCCATGTTTAAACTTTGACATTTAGTAATTTTTTTTACAAAGTTGGTACCACGATAAATTTGGCGTCCATTAAATTTGAATTAATCATTCAGTTTCTTTATAGAATTTTTAGTGACTTTATAACGATACTGATATTGATGTCGTAATAGACTTATCAACGTTGCAAAGTCGAAAAATTTTGTAAAATTAAGTTTTTAAAGACGATTGAAAGACAATGCGAATCATTTTCACAATCAACACTAGTCAGCCGTTAGTAAACAACACAAAAAATACTGTACGATTTTTACTCAGATTTTCAAAAGTATACAATTTAGTTTTTATGGACAATTGAAAGACAATAACTGTCATTATAACAATCAAATCTAGTTAGCCGTTACTAAAGAATTCAAAAAAAAGTAGGACCTAACGTGTTTAAACATAATTCATAAAAAAATTAAAAAACCACATGAAGTCATCAAACAACTATGTTTTCTAAAATCTTATAAAACTTACCTTTTAGAGGCAATCATAAGACAATAATAGAAATTAAATTAACCTAACCTATAAAAAGTCACGATTCAAAGAACATAAAAAAAGTGAGTAAGTCATGGCAAACTATTTTTTTAAATTTTATACTAATAAACGAGGATAAATGACGTTTAATATTTCATCGCCGACAGCGGTTTTTATGTAAAAATGATATTTTGCTAAGCAATCTTTGATTTTTTATTCATTATGTCTCTCATTACATAAAATGTACCTATAAGTCGATAAAAAATAGGTATATTACTTTTATATAATTTTTTATTCTAATACTTGCAAAAAAAATTAAATTAATAAAATAATAATAATAATTGAATAAATAACAGGATATCGGCAAAAGAAACGTTTCGTTGGTTATTACCAACATATTTATGACAACTAATAATTAAATAATTTAAAATAACATATTTATTTCTTTATTTGTATGGTACATATTAAATATTGTATTGTGATGTAAGGTTATGTATGGTACCACAAAAATCAGTCTAAACCTGTATAGTGTAACATATGAAGTTGGCATGAATAAGTAGGTAATAACCAACGAAACGTTGCCATTCTAATTAAATAATTGGAATTTTATTTTGGCCTATATTGTGCTGTGTATTTAATTATAATTATTCTAAGATTTACGGCTGTCTTAAAATATTTATATTTATATTATATTAATACTATAATATTTGCTTTTGATATTTCTATTAACCGTAAGAAATGAAACCTAAAAAATGGCCACAAAAATTAAATTAAATTAAATTTAAAGAAAAGAGAGTTCAACTCATAAACAATGAAACATTTACATCTTTTATGTTTCAAAAATTTAATGAAATAAAATTATTTATTTTTTAAAAGTAAATTTTCCCAACATAAATCATAGGTACAGATTAATAATCTGAAAAAATGTTTGCAGGTAGTAGCAGCGTTATGTTGCCACATTTTATCCATTTATGGAGCAATTGCACCAGGACAAAACGAATATTTGCCTCGAAACCGCCCGGTTTTGTACCAGGTCAATTTCCGACGCCGCATCCACCTATATTGCGACCTCCACAAATTACCCCGACAAGACCGCCGTTTCAACCGCCTACTCCGAAACCAACTTACGGACCACCGAGTTTCCCTGTAAAGCCGACTCCGCCCCCGTTCGTGCCTCCTAAACCTACTTATGGTCCACCTTCTATAAGGCCTCCAACTAGTCCACCGTTTAGTAAACCGGGTACGCCGTATTTGCCGCCGCTTACACCTGGACAAAAACCGTTTACTTCTACTCAAAGACCGTTTACTCCAGGACCAAAACCTTTTCCACCTGGTAACAATTTAATTGGTGATGGAAATGGTATAGGAAACGATTACGTAAGAAAGAATTGCGAGCCATTTAAAAATTATAAATAAATATGTATTTTGTAGAGACCGGCACCACCACATGATCATGACCACGGTGATCACCATGACCATCATCATCACGAACCAGGCATGCCATTTGATTTTAACTACGCCGTGGTTCAACCGGAATACGGCAACGATTTCTCTCATAATGCCATCAGCGACGGAGATGTCACAAAAGGAGAATTTCAAGTGTTATTGCCAGATGGAAGAAAGCAAATTACAAAATATACAGCAGATTGGGCTACTGGATTTCACGCACAAGTAACAACGTGTAATAATAAAAGATTAAAGTTGTATAAAATGATTTTTAGGTAAGATATGAAGGCAATCCAACATATCCCCAGCCAGGAGGATATCCGGGACCTGGAAAACCAAGTATTCCATTAGTGCCAGGCCGACCATCATTTCCACCGTCTCCTCCTAGTTTTCCACCGTCACCACCAAGTCCCGGGTATCCAGGAAAACCAAGTTTTCCACAACCACCGTCACCTGGATTTCCTGGAAAACCTAGTTTTCCTCAGCCTCCCTCACCAGGATATCCTGGTAAACCCAGTTTTCCTTCCAGTCCTGGATTTCCTAGTCCGGGATTTCCAAGTAAACCAAGTTTTCCGCTACCTCCATCTCCAGGGTTTCCAAGTAAACCGAGTTTTCCCCAACCGCCTTCACCAGGATACCCTGGAAAACCTAGTTTTCCTCCCAGCCCCGGTTTTCCCACGCCATCACAACCCGGATATCCAAGCAAACCAAGCTTTCCTCAACCGCCGTCACCAGGGTTTCCAAGTAAGCCAAGCTTTCCCCAACCTCCGTCACCAGGATACCCTGGAAAACCTAGTTTTCCTCCAAGTCCCGGTTTTCCTACGCCATCACAACCGGGATATCCAAGCAAACCAAGTTTTCCTCAACCGCCGTTACCAGGCTTTCCAAGCAAACCAAGCTTTCCTCAGCCACCATCACCAGGATACCCTGGAAAACCTAGTTTTCCGCCAAGTCCTGGTTTTCCTACGCCTTCACAACCTGGATTTCCAAGCAAACCAAGCTTCCCTCAACCGCCATTACCAGGATATCCAGGAAAACCTAGTTTTCCTCCAAGCCCCGGTTTTCCATCACCATCACAACCTGGATTTCCAAGCAAACCAAGCTTCCCTCAGCCACCATCACCAGGATATCCTGGAAAACCTAGTTTTCCTCCAAGCCCAGGTTTTCCTACGCCATCACAACCAGGATATCCAAGCAAACCAAGTTTCCCTCAACCGCCGTCACCAGGATTTCCAAGCAAACCAAGTTTTCCACAGCCACCATCCCCAGGTTATCCTGGAAAACCTAGTTTTCCTACAGGCCCCGGTTTTCCGACGCCATCACAACCAGGATATCCAAGCAAACCAAGTTTTCCACAACCACCATCACCAGGATTTCCAAGCAAACCAAGTTTTCCCCAACCACCATCTCCCGGATACCCTGGAAAACCTAGTTTTCCTCCAAGCCCAGATTTTCCTACACCTTCGCACCCTGGATATCCAAGCAAACCAAGTTTTCCACAACCACCATCACCAGGATTTCCAAGCAAACCAAGCTTCCCACAACCACCATCCCCAGGTTATCCTGGAAAACCTAGTTTTCCTCCAGGCCCCGGTTTTCCCACGCCATCACAACCAGGATATCCAAGCAAACCAAGTTTTCCACAACCACCATCACCAGGATTTCCAAGCAAACCAAGTTTTCCCCAGCCACCATCTCCCGGATACCCTGGAAAACCTAGTTTTCCTCCAAGCCCAGGTTTTCCTACACCTTCGCAACCTGGATATCCAAGCAAACCAAGTTTTCCACAACCACCATCACCAGGATTTCCAAGCAAACCAAGCTTCCCTCAACCGCCATCACCAGGATATCCTGGAAAACCTAGTTTTCCTACAAGCCCAGGTTTTCCGACGCCCTCGCAACCGGGATATCCAGGTAAACCAAGCTTTCCACAACCGGAATATCCCGGGTCACCTAGTACTGGATATCCATCAAAACCGGTATTTCCACCAACACCCAGTTTTCCACCATCGGGACCAGGAGTGCCGTCCAGACCGAGTTTTCCACCATCACCTCCATCAAGACCTAGTTTCCCACCATCACCACCAAGTTTTCCACCATCAGTCCCTAGTCCAGGATATCCATCCAAACCTAGCTTCCCATCGCCATCTTTTCCGGGATACCCAAGCGATAAACCGTCTATTCCATTTCCCCAACCAACTCCGAAACCACCAAGTACATCAGGACAACAATATTATCCCGATGGTAGCTATAAGTATTAATATATGTAGTTTTTGTAGAGATACTATAGATTATAAAATGTATGTAATTTTTATTGTTTGGATTATTTGTATTTACAAAATGTTCAAATTCTATTTGTTTATTTATTTTACGTAATATTAGTAATTTTGTAAAAAAGAGTAAATATGTAAATAATTTGATTATTTTAAGACGCATTGGTCTTTTTAGTTAGAATCAAAAACTTTGTAAGATTTTTTAACAATTACACTTAACGTTAAAAAATTGTGTTTTGATTTTTACAAATATTTTAACAAAGTAATGAGTACTAAGTTGCCTACCTGTGAGGCGTTGAATTTTCCTTGAGCGTCCATTAAAACAACATAATTTTTTTTACATAGTTCTAGTTTTTGACTTATTTTGCTACAGGCTAAACATAAACCAAAGATTTGTAGTGTAAATTAATGCATACAAACATATAAAACTACTACTCAGAGTAACCGGAAAATAGCCTTTAAAACCAAAGCTTCCCAATAAAAAAAATCAGTAAGCCAAAGTACTTGAATGAAATTTTGATCAAATTTGAAAATAAAAACCGGCATTTTTTTATGGTTTACTGAAGGGCACTACTATCTTTTGTACAAACCGCCCAGTGTAAATTGAGGTGAAGCTAGAAACCGATGTCATTAGCAAGAAAAGCATACATTAAAACTTTCCATAAACTAGCCTCCATGGAAAACATCTTCACTCGAAAACACACGATAAGGCTTAAAACGTTTAACTTCCATATTGCGAAGTCAATAATTTCCATAAATTTCCACGAATCAGTTTGTTAAGCCACACAATCATCAGTCCTTAATCGGATTTCGGTTAAAATATTAGAGGAGTTTTAAAATCAATTCGCACAAGGCGAGTAGAAACGGCTCTTCAAAACTACAGGACGTTTTCGAAAATTTAGCACAATCTTGCGTAGAAATAATCATCAGGCAATCAGATTAAAACGAAATTACATTGATACATAACCAGCGTAGCTAGAAAATGCTTAAGTTTGATAACCAATAACAAGTTATGTTTTTTAGTTAATCCAAAATCCAATGAAACCACACGCTTTAGTCTATATCACCAACTACTTATACAATATCTAAACGATACCAGTTTCTGTATTCAGATGATATTAACCATATGTAGCATCCATTTCTTGTACTCTCATATCCATATAAAAGACCTTGAATAGACTTGTGAATAAAGAAAAGTGTTTCAGTCGCTTTTTAATTTTTAATTTAATTCCGCGACAGTTTTATTAGTTTTTTTTTGTTTTCAAAAATAAAATTGCGTGATAGAACCAAATAAGATTAGCACAGATTATTCCAGTGATGTTGGATTGTTTGTATATTAGAAGATCAAACTAATCTTCAAAAACTCAAAGCAGCAGGTGAAAAAAAAACACATGTTTGCAAGTTTAAATGCTTGGTTGGAATTTTTGACCAAATACTTGAATGTTTTGGATGTTGTAAGATTGTTAGTTAAAATGATCACTCAATCTTCTTCCAGTCTTATTGAGATAAAAAATATCTAAATCATACCACATTGTGTAGTATATGACGTGGTGACAATAATAAAGCAGCCAATAATGGAGTTATCAATGGAAGACCTTGAAGATAATCTTGATAAAGCTAATTTCACGTTATGCAAGGAATTATAGAGGTGTATATAGTTGTTGAATGAAAGGGATTCACCTGGTACCTACTCGTTGTATGTGTTCTCCAAGTAAGTCGATGGGTGCAAGAATTTTTAAGGATAAGTTTTAGTCTAGACAGTTGCGACTCTCTGTAACACACGTGACATAAATTTTATGACTCTTTCTCTCCATTATTTTGAAGTCCACAAGCTCATGTTGCCCACTTCTATATCAATCGAATTTATGACCGTCATACAACTGAACCCATATAACTGTACCTGCTAGGAGTAAACTCAAGTTAATTTGTAGTCTTTTGCACCAGAATGTGTTACAAGTTTTGTCCAATAAACTACACGAAATATACTAAGTGACATAGAAAGAAGAACACCCAGTAATAATGAATTTATTTGAACAATTTTTGGTATACTAGTGTATACGAATTAGATTAGTAAACGATCACAATTTGATAAAAATTAAACTGTTAACTTCTTCAAAAAACTTAATAATGTGTTGCTCCACCACTGTGTGGTGCACATGCCTATTTACAGAAAATTGGAGATCTTGTCTTTCACCCTTGCACGACAGTCATGCAGACCCAAACAGAATCTGGATTCATCACTAAAGACAATTGAATTCCATTCTTGGTCCCAATTTGCCCGTTCTCTACACCACTCTAGACGATAACGTCGATGCTCTGGAGTCAGTGGTAGCACAAAAAGGGGACGGTATGAAAAGAGCCCAAAGGTTCTTATCCGTCTATAAACGGTTTGCATCTCAATCGGTCTTCCATGTTTTTCAAACCACTGGTCCGCAATCGTCTGTGTAGAAGAGAAGCGGTTCCGTAAAGCCAATAGTCTAAGACGGCGATCTTCGCGTTCTGTGGTTCTTCGACGACGTCCTGTACCTCTCGCTTTTGTGTACGCCCCTCTTGGTTCCATGCCCGAACACAGACTGCCACAGTGTTTAAACTCCGTTGCGTTCTAGCAGCTATATCTCTCATGGACAAACCAGCCTCACGCAAAACCATAATTCTACCCCTATCAAACTCGCTTAATTGCAGAAAATTATGGCGTCTTCGCACTGGAGGCATTGTGTTTGAATTAAAGAAGCTCTTTGAAATGCAATTTAAAGCTTAAATGAGAACTGTACTTACAAATGCTTAATTCATTGTTTTAGGGCTACTTAATCGTAAGTGTTTTTGAATGAGGTTAACAAAACAACCGCTATGGCAATATGGCTAAAAAACTGATCGTTTTTTATCTTAATATAAACAAATATATTCCCAAAAAAAAATTACAGAATATTCATTATTACTGGGTGTTCTCCTTTCTATATCACTTAGTATACATTGAATTGATATTTAGTAAAGACCCTACCTATGGAGGTCATCAATTTTTGTTGTCTAAGCAAATGTGTACTTCAGTCGTGACTTGATAGAATTTCTGACTACAAGGCATGGATGAACTCATGTTTTATAAATTGCCGGGTAGATTTTATTTAAACCAAACATAAATTACTGAGTGAGTACATGACCTTGCCTTTTTTTCTGAACCCAAGGACCATTTGGAACGCTCCATACAGTAGATAACATTATTGGTAGCAAAACATTTTGCCTTTGTTAGCTTGCTGACAGGAATTGCAACCAATGTTATGATCTTTGGCGAGTTCTGCTAAGCACGAATTAACCTCTCTGGTGAGAGAGAGAGTGTCACCAAATAGTGAACTTGACCGTAGCTAGTACATTTACCTCAAAAAAATATTCTGCCCATCGTAGTCAAACGCATGAAATCTCAAGTCAGATTGGGAAGCATTAAACAAACGTTTTTTTTACCGGCTAAATTAGGTAATATAATAATTTCCGTCAAGAGTAATAAGGTTCTTGTCAATATGGTTTTGTTTCTATTTCGCATCTTACAACCCATACAAGATAAAAACAAATAAAACGGGCAAATGTTGGTGTTTCAGTTTCGAAGTGTTTGGGGTATTACTGGTGGTTGTTGGCGGTGGTAACTTGTGGTTTACCTATCGGACGTTCTATTTATGTTATTCTGTAAGTAAAATATTTTGTAGTACTATAGCGGCGTGTTTAGGTTAAGTTGCAGCTGAACGGTACAATTGACCAAGATCCAAACATGATGTGTGACAGGTGAAAATAAACAAGAGCCACGCTGATGCGTACCAAATCAAATCAGCAGTCAGTTTTGCATTAGGAACCAATCTACAATTTCCCACGGTTTCCTCACCACACTATATAGGTTTATACTGATAACACTTACACTACGATACAATAATAAAAATGTACCATACGAATAAATAAATAAATGAAGAACCCTTCGAGTGAGACAAAAATATAGAGGAAAACGAAATCCCAAAAAACAAAATTTAGGCTTAAACCAAGAATGTGACTCTGGAAACACACAAACAAAAACAAAAAAAGGCCAACTTTTGCAATAAGAAAACTAATTACTACTCTTAAACTTCTATAACCGTTTGATGACTTGTTTCAAAATAGTAAAAAGTTGTTTGGACTTAGGAAAAGACATAAGAACATCAATAAAAAAATGGGTACCAGTGGACAAGTCACCTGAGTAGGTCAATTCCAGAAACTCAAAGTTTCACAACGTTCCGAAAAAGATCAGTAAACCAACAACAAAGAAGAAAAAAAAAGAAAACACAAGTTGTTTATATTTCCGTTTTTTCTGGTAGGATTTATCAAAAATCTGTGCCAGGAAGACAATGGCTAGACTTGTCATTTCAAGCACTCGCGCGAAGAAGCACCCACCAATAAAATAATCCAAAATATTAGATCTTTTGTAATTTGGTTTTAAAATCCTTCTTTTTCAACAAAAGTCTAGCGAAATCTGACCCTAAAACAAAAACATAAAAACTTGCCTTAAAAGATTCCAAAGAAAAGAAGGAAAGGAATCGGAAACAAAAAGTAGAGCAATGATAAAGTACCAAGTATGCTTTGACATTATTGATAAAAAAAGAAAACAATGATACGTACTGTGACTAGCAAGTCACATTAAGCGTACTTGCGCTCCCGTATTGCAAACAATAAAGAAAAAATAAACCGGGTGAGTTGCTAACAATTCCCAAAAAAATATATACCAAAAAAATTTATTCATGTCAAAAAGTTCCAACAGTCGCTAAGATGAAAGTGAAACGCAATAGAAAATAACTCCTACACGTATCAAGAATAAAAAAAAATAAAGAAAAGACAAGAAGAAGAAAATCCAAAAGTAGCAAATGTAGTAGAGAAAGAAATCAGTAAAAGAGAAGGTTATCTTACTACTGTTGGATTCAGATTCGGTTGGTGTGGCCCTTATCATACCACCTTAAGAACAATGTAAAAGGAAAGAACCCACAAGTACACTTTAATAGAAAACAAAAAACTACTACATTGAGTTTTAGTGCTGATGCAGAAATGTCACAGTACACCGCTACATAGTAGAGCACTTCTAGATGATTGAATGTTTCTTGTTGCTCTAGACGAATCACTGTTAAAAATAGTACAATTTTCTAGGTAACTACAGATGACATAATTAACCGAATTTCTAAAATCGTACATATAAATTTGTCCCCCAGGCAAAACAAACTCAAACGCTTTGACTCATAAAAATGTTGACTCAGCAGACCTTTAATTATATATTACCTATCTCTCTTTTGGTTTCTTCTTCCCATCTCTACTGTCTCTGTTTAGCCCCTTCTAGCAACTACTTATCTCTACCTTTCTCCATTTACCCACTTCCAGTGAAGAACGAAAGAATCGGTATAGATGTACTTAACGTGATTGTTGTATAATGAACATCTGTTTTCAGGTGTTCTACAGAAGAGTAAAGTCAAAAATGTGCGTACATTGCAAACTCAAAGGTTTGGTTGCCAGCAATTTTAAAAATTATATTATTTATGTATAAGCCAATTATTCTATCTTAACAAATAATGCTACTAAAGCTTTTGTTTCTATCATGATGTGTATAAACGTCCAAATTAGCTCTTCCAGATCAAACCATAGTGTCTTAGCAAAAAAATCGAGCAAAATAAACGTACTGAGAATGCTTCATATAACACAATTTACAAAGTTTATTCGATTGTTAATCAAGTTGGTTTTGATGATGAAAACTGATATCAGACTAATGGGTGTAGATGCCTTTGGGTAGAAGATTTAGGAATGAAGTAGACTCTAAGATGTTGCCAGACTAGTATCCATGCAAGCGCCAGACTTAAAATGCATAGTGGTGGAATAAGTTTTCCAAAAATTTTTTTAGTAATGTGCGCATTTCTTGTTTAATAAATACATATATACGCATTTGGACATATTGTGTTTGTATTATCAAATGAATACCTCAATCTTCAGATGTTTCAGATTTTTCATTGCTGTATACAAAAGACGAATATAAAATGGATTCAGTTATATCACAGTATACGACCAGTAACAAAACATCTTGACGCCACTTTGATGATTAAATTATGTTTTTAGTGACCTTGACGTCATTTTGAAAAATGTACATTCAAAACGTATTTTTATATATACTACGGTAAGTGAAACGATGTAATGTTGGTTGCCGCACATTTGATTTCTTAAAACAATTCAGATAGTAACATATTAAATGACCATCTTTAAAGCAACTTTCCTGTTTTCTTGAACCAAATTCCAATCAGATACTTTTGCATGGGTGATTGGTATTCCTGACATGTTGTCATTCATGTTTTGTTCCCATTACAGAGGCACTGCCTAGCAAAAGCTTAACTTTAATCTACTCTATATTAAGCCGTACTGAATCGAAGGTTTTACAGAAGACCTTATACGTCTACGTCAGTATAAATTAGCTGACTATATAAAATCGGTAGTAAAGGCGGTGGTGGTTCCATTGTGCAGTTTATATCCAGTTTGGGTTGTTCACCCTCGACTCGCGTCTTTTTTTAAAGCAGAAATTTATGCAATTATTGAATGTGTATGAACTAATATAGAAAAGGACTATATTATCTCAGACAGCCAGAAAACACTGAGGCATCTCAAGCGCTAAAGAACCTCATCTAGACCGGTAGAATGTTTTAATGCACTTAATACCCTGTCAAGTTTAAACAAGGTCAATCTTATCTAGACGCCTGGACGTTTGGGTATTGTGGATTTAGCAAGGCAAGGAACTACAACACCCTACGTTAGGTTAGAACTAGCTCTGCCTAGCAGTGAGCAAATGCACTCCTTTAAAAAGGGGTTATTAAGGTTATGTATCTGGAGAGGCTAAGACACCCTTCTACAAAAAATATCGATTTTTTTATATTTGCCCACGAAAGAAAATAGCTGGTACAGGCTAAATATTAGCATACTTTTAATAACAAAGTTATTGAAGTTTCCCTAGAACAAAGTCTCCAACTTTTCACATTTGAATATTCACAAGGTGAGCTAGCACATGATAGCACATCTGGGTCACCTTCAATAATGAAATTATTGAGGTTTTAATCTCACAAAAGCATTCAAACTTTTGATATGTGGGGTAGCACAGGTTAGCACAAACTTTTCTAACATTAATGTACTTTTAATGAGAAAGTTATTCAGATAGAAACTAGCTCCCTTTACAACAAAATTTCAAACTTTTGACGTTTGTACATTAAGGAGCTGAGCTAGCACACCAAAATTAAAGATAGTTCACCTTAAAAAACGAGGTTATTGAGGATTAAATCTGGAGAGACTAATGCAACCTCAGCTCTTCTACAAACTTTGCTCAACCTTAACTCCTCCAGATTCAGACCTTAATAACTGAGTTATTAAAGGGGTTCAAGCGTTAATTTTAGTTGCGGTAGCTTGTGCTAGCTTAGTTTTTTACTGTTCAAACATCATAATTTTAATTTTTTTTTGTGAGGGGGGGAGGGGGCTGGCCTCAATAAATAACTCCGTTATTAAAGGTGTGCTTGCTATTCTCTTTCATGTGCAAACATCAAAAATTCGATATTTTTTTGTAATAGGGCTAAGGTCACCTTAGCCCCTTCAGATTCAAACTACAATAATTTCGTTATTGAAAGTGTGTTGCGTTATTTTTAGTGGTGATCTAATGTCGTTAATGTTTAAAAGTCAAAACTTCGAAATTTTGTTGTGTGAGCTGGATTTCTTGATTTAAACTTCAATAACCCCGTTATTAAAAGTGTGATAACGTTGAGAAAAAGTTGTGCTAGCCTGTGTTAGCTATTCTCTTTCGTGTGTAAACATAAAACATTTGATATTTTTATGTGGGGAGGTTGAGGTCGCTTCCCCAGATTCAAATTTCAGCAACTCTGTTATTGTGGAGAGTTGTGTTAGCCTGTGCTAGTTGTCCTCTTTTGAATGCAAACGTTAAAAAATCAATTGTTTCTGTGGGGTGGCTAAGGTGACCAAACTCTTCCGACTTGCACTACTTAATGAAGGGTATGGATTTTGGGTACGTCGTCTAATAAGACAAGCACAATATAAGCCTTGTAGGCTGCAATGCATCCTGTACATGTGTGCGATACTTGTCCATATTAAAAAAAAATAAAGAAGGGTTTAACGGTAGTGCTAGCTTTCACTCAGAAGGAGTCGTGAGAAGATTTTTACATGAACCAAAATCCGAGAATATCTGGATCATTTCAGTAATAGGCTTATAGCAAAGAGCAATTCATGTGACTGCTCAAAAAATGCTGTATATTTATTTTATCTGCCACTTTGAACCGCGCCCAAAGTGCAACATAAGTATAGAATTAATCATCTAAATTTTTTTAAATTTTGAACCATTGTAGAAAATTCTCGAATTAAAGCTTCATTAATATAAGTGTCGCCATCTCATGGAAAATTTGCGACGTATCAAATAAGCAAATTGAGATTAAAGTATGTAGAAAACTGTAGACTGTAAGCATACTTCATCATGAATTGGAGAATTTAAAATGAATCACCAAGTAACAAACGAAGGAACAAAGAGAGCTTGGATACGAGAAAATAACTTGGAGCTGTTACCCTGGCCAGCAAAAAGCCCAGATTTTAACATTATTGAAAATGTTTGGGCTCGAATACTTGCTGTTATCCGAAGACAACAAGGGCCAAATTTTATACCAGTAAACCGTAATGCACTAATTGCAGCCATTGATACCGCATGGGAAACGATTAATATTAATTATATTGATACCTTGATAGCGTCAATGAGCAGACGCCTCCAAGAATGTATCAATAATAATGGAGGTCACACCCATTATTGATTTCTTATATTTATTTATATAGTAATACCTTTATTTAAAAAAAGTTTTCATTTAATTTTAAACTATAACTTGGTATCTTAATTATAATTATGTAATAAATTCTTGTCAAAAACTAAATATATACGTTGACAATAAGAATTGCCTTAGTTTTTATTTTCACTTTTATATTAACTACAGAAAAAAATGAAACGTCATAAAATATACATTTTGTAAGGACTAAATATTATGAATAGAGAGTTTAATGATTTTTTAATAACTTACAATAATTAGTAGGTTAGATTTATTTAAAATAAGTAATAATCAGTCAACCCAAATAACCATGTTTAGTTTTTTGATTTAATTTAAAAGTTATTGCTTGTAGACGTTTTTAAATCAAAATTATTTCTAATTTTATTTTGTAAACATTTCCTAAACAAAATTTTGATTCGATAATTAATCGAGCTATGGTGTTTAATTAGCGATACCTTCAAATATATTCTTTAAAGAAAAAATTAAGTAAGCAACGTAAATTACCTATTTTCTAAAACGTGCTTAGTGTAATGATTCATTCTACAGTCCTTCTATAAGATAACCCCTGCTGAGACTACCTGCTGTTAGAATTGTAAATGATACCCTTAAGCCCGCTTCACAATGTGCAAACTTTTGTTTACAGAAATTGTGGTGTCCAAGTTTTAAATTTCATGAGTGTACATTACTAAATCGTTAAGAAAAGTAAGTACTTTGGCGAGGTTTGTCAAAAACTATATGGAACGGAAACATGAACATGTGGAATTATTTTCGTAGGGAAAATTGTAAGAAACTAAAAAATATGTTTTTATTCAAAAGTATAAAAAAACCTTAGCCTACTTTATACAAAACAATTATTTAAATATTTCTACGTTACGGCACTTTTCTGATTAATAAATACCAATAATCGATAATTATAATTTAAATTGGACTACGGTGCTCCATACGCGCTATTAGGTCTGACTCGACTTCCATAACCAGCGGCATCAGTATAGCTATCATAGCCACCATGATTGAAACCACCATCAGGATGATAAGGAGTATCAGGACCCGAATAATCCTTAATCGATACTGAACTTGTGGCTGGCGGATTTGCACCAAATCCAGGTGGTCCATATTGATTAGGCACACCGTACGGACTGGACGGTACACCGTATCCACCATTTCCGTAATTCTCAGGATAATGGGCTGTGCCTTCGTAACGTACATCGGCGTGGAACCCAGTTTGCCAGTCAGCATAATAAGTCACAATTTGAAGCCTACCATCGGGTAAATGAACGCGATATTCTCCTTTTACTTGATTCCCATCGCTGGCCTCCTGTCTGTTGTAGTTGTTTCCGGTATAGTCGTCCTTAACTTGGTACCCAAATTCGTAGGACTTAGGCTGAAAACTAAATAATAGAATCTCAAAAAAATTTTAAAAAAACTTACCTCACTATGGTCGTGATTGTAATCCGTGTTATAATTTGGTGTGCCGTAACTGCTGATTGGTGGACCATATTCTGGAATTGGGGGCTCGCAACTGCCCATCGCCAACAAAACCAAAACACCAAGTACCTGCAATTACCATGTCGATAAAAAAAATAAGTGTTAACGCACTCAGTCACCTTAATCATCACTAACTAAAATCAATTCACAACTGCGAGAAACGCAAAAAATACTTTGGTTTATATACGTTACGTATATATTTGGTAATCTATTGTCTTTGTCTAATTGGAGTAAAAACTTTTACCTCTCACGCTCGCGTTTAGCTTTTGTCAACCTTCACACCATAATCATCATCATCATCAAGCAGATTATCAGCATCAATAAATTAATTAAATCGAAAACTTAATTAATTAAATATCGTTGAAATTTGAAATCAAGGGTACGACCTATTAGTCAACTGCTATGATTTTTCTTAATTAGGGTAATAATAATCTCCAAGCTGATGATGAAATTTAATAACCGCACGCAATTTAATACGATCCAATATCGGTATACTTGCACAAAAAAATTTTTTTTACACTCTCTCACATTAATATTCAGTTACAAGAAGACAATTTAAATGAGCGAAAGAGTTTTGTTCCCACGTAAAATGGCGCTTTTGCAACAATTTGCAACTTTCGTTGTGATGAACGTTTTATACATATATGTATATGTGAATTAGTTATGGATATCGTTTTACATCACGATTTTTTTTATTATTATTTAGACGCGCTCCACATGTTACACCCACTTGAAAGCAATTTTCTTGTAGAATAAATTAATACGCATTGTTACTTAAGGGATTAAGCACACGATTTCGTCTTGTGCAATCGGACCCGCTCTGTTATTATAGGAAATAAAAGCAGGAAAGGAACGTGATCGTATGATCGAAATACAAGAGGACTTAATTCAGAAGTTTGTTTTGTAATCGTATAATGATCTGCCGATTTCGACAAAAGTCTTCTTCAAATTAAGGGCTTTTAAAAATATCGCTAATTAAAATATTGTACATAATGAAATTTTTTTTAATAAGCATTGGAGCGTTATATAAATGTAATTAATCTTGCCGATTTGTTAATTCCGTGCACTTTAATTTAAGTGTGTATTTAAATTATGTTTGTTGCACAATGTGCTTAGAAAAAAGAAAGGCGAGTTCATCTTGATTCGTATGAAAAATTGATCGAGTTTAATCACATGAATAATACTATAACTTTGAACCAGCATTTTTTTCACAAATTCACAGCAACTTGTACCTACTTCATATTTTTGTTTGGATAAAAATCTACATAAAACTTGTAATTGATAAATTTATTACAGCTACCCTTACAACCAAAATAACTAAAGACACACTTATTTTTAAGGAGGAAAGTCTTCAAAAGGCACCAAATTGGACTTCAGTTATTCCAGATTTCTACTGATTAAAAACCACCTAGGACCATAGTTAAATGTTTAAAAAAAACTCAAAAGAACAAACATGAGAAATGATGCACGAGATTCATATCGTGTCTTAACTAATGAATTCCAAAACACAATAAAAGAAACATAAATAAATAAAACTGACAGTAGAATTCAAAACGATTTACTATACGATTCTTGTTTTACTTTTCCCTTCTTAACCATCTTCTTCTCTTGTCTACCTCCCTTAATTCCACACAATCACAATTTCTACACAATCCTTTCTTGTATTTCATCCAATATTTATTTTCTATTTATCCATTATCCTTTTTTCTTGCATTGTTAGCCATATGTTACATACCTTGGAATTCGTTCCACTATTATATCCACGTATCCTATGTTGTATCTTCATTCTCTGATTCTTATTCTTCTTTTCTTTATCTAATTCTCTGTATCCCTTTTTGTTGTTTCTTCTTCAATACTTTTTTGTTTTACTTTTTAACCTTCTTACTTCTTCTCTTCTATAATAACTGGATTCGGTTTCAAGCAGTGGTAACGTAAAGACGTGGTTTAGAGTGAGTTATAGTAATTGAATATTAAATGAACATTTTAAAATAGACGAATTGTTGGTAAAGAATACGAATAGGTTTAATTAAGTGAAAGAGAACGAGGACATAGATAACGAGTGGCGTGCGAGATATGATAAGCGTATCACGCGAGCACATTTTAGCGAATGTTTTATATGTAAAACTAATCAAATTTAAATTATGCTTAAAAGTTGTGAATTTTAAAACGATAAACTTTGTTTAATGGGGTATAAATTAGTAAAGTAATTAGTGAAGTGTTATCTCAATTACAATTAATCAACAAAGGTGGGAAAAGGGTCTAATACAGACACAAGAAAAAGAAGACATTAAGAAGAATTGTATAGGTTATTTAGAAGAAGTAAAAGAGGAGGAAAGAGGAGGAGAAGAGAGAAGAAAAGGGAGGGTTTAGAGAAGTAGCAAAAGAAAAGAAGACGAAGACGAAATGAAAATGATATGGAAAGAAATGTTAAAAGAAATAAAAGAAATGAAATTGGTGCAAGAGAAGAATAATGAGGAAATGAAAGAGATAAAGAGGAAATAAAAAGAATGGGCGAAAAGTTTGAGGTAACGTGCAAATACTTGGAGGAGAAGTGTGATGGTCTGGAGAAAAAGTAGAACTCTTAGAAAAAAAGGGAAAAAGAAAAATTTGGTAGTAAAGGGATGGAAATAAAAGAAGGAAAGTATGAAATAAAACAAGAAATGGAGGAGCTGATAAAGATGAAGCTAGGATTGGAAAAGAAAATACAAGAGGCTGTGGAGATAACAAAAGGTATAGTGATTATAAAAATAGTCGAGTTTGGAGGACAAAATAGAGATACTAAAGAACAAAAGTAGAATAAAAAGTACCAAAATATACATAGACAAAGATAAGACAAAGAGGGAGAGGGAAATACAGATGAAGATAAGAATGGAAGCAAAAAGTGGAGGAAGAGGGTTTGAGAGTGAAATTGGATACAGGAAAATGTGGGTGGAGGGAGAAAAAGAAGATGGTGGAGAAAATGGGAGGATAAGAAAATGGACACCAAAAAACAAAAATTGAGAAGGGGAGGGCAAAAAAATGGGTAAAAGAGGGTGGGGGTAAAAAATAAAGAGAAAAATAAGATCTTATTTTAGAACATTGCGGCGATAAAAAGCAAAGGTGTAGATTTTTGGAACTATATAAAAGGTTTTAAAATGGTAGGTTTAGTAGAAACTTGGATGGAGGAAAAAGAATGGAGTACATGGAAAAATAAGATGCCGAAAGAATATGTATGGGAAATTCAGTATGCAAAAAGAAAAGAGAGGAAGGGAAGGGCAAAAGGAGGACTAATAGTAGGGTAAGAAAAGAATGGAAAATAGAAAAGGAAATAGAAGAAGAAAATGTAGAGGGATGATTAAAATTAGAGTAAAGACGGAAAAAGGGAAAAGTATAATATTTTTACGATATATGGAAAGAAAATGGACACAACAAAAGCAAATATAAAAAAGACAATAGAAGAAAGGGATGAAGGCAATTTGATTATAGGAGGAGATTTGAATGCTAGGATAGGAGAGGAGGGAGGAATAATGGTAAATGGAGAGATAAGAAATAGGATATCAATGGATAAGAAAATAAACGGACAAGGAAAAATTTTGATAGAACTATGTGAAGAGAGAGGTTGGATAATAATGAACGGAAATTTGGAAGAAGAAGGAAAAGGGAATTTACATATGTGGAAGAAAGAGGCCAGTCAGTAATAGATTATGTGATTATAAACGAAAAAAAGTAAGGAGGTCATAGAAACACTAAGAATAGGAGAGGAGATAGAATCGGACCATCAGCCGCTAGAAGTAGTCATGATGGAAGAGGGAGAGAAAGAGGTACAAGAACAAGAAGAGGTATGGAAGAGAAAAGAAAGTATAGACTGAAAAGAGTATAAAAGATATAAAAAGGAAATGGAAGAGGAAGTAAATACTAAAGGAGAGGTGGAGGAAAAGATGGAGAGAATTACAGTCAGGATGGAATTGGCAACAGAGGAGATAAAGTATAGATTAAGAAAACAAGAATTAGGGAAAAGAAAAGATTGGTGGAACGGAGAATTCAAGAAGGGAAAAAGAATTAAGAAAAGGAAGAAGGAAATGGAAAAAAGGAAAGATAGAAATAGATGAATACAAAAGGTTAAAAGAAAATTTTAAGGAAATATGTGTAAAAAATAAAGAAGAACATAAAAAACAAACCGAGATAAAGATTAGAGAAATTAAAATGAAGGACAGGTATGGGAATTCATTAATAAAAAGAGGAAAAAGGAGGAAGGATGGAAGCAAATATAGATGGGGAAAATGGGAAGAACACTGTAAGAAGTTAGTAGGAGAGAGTGAAAAACAAGAAAAAATGAAAAGTTGGAAAAAAAGGATAAGACACAGAGAGGGTGGAATAGGAAAGAAGAAATGGAGAGGCAATAAATAAAGTAAAAAAGGAAAAGCAGAAGGAATACAAGGAGAACAATGGAGGTACATCGGAGAAGGAATCAGAGAAAAGTAAGAGAAGTATTCAGAGGAATATGGAAAGGAGAAGGGTTTCCAGAAAAATGGAGAAAGGCAATAATATGCCCAATTTACAAGTGGGGAGATAGGAAAAAAGCGAACAACTATAGATGAGTGAGTATAATGAATGTGGGCTATAAGATATATGCAATAGAGGAAATATACAAAGAAACAAGGTGTAGAACGAAAATAGGGAGGAAGCTAGGTAGAGAATTTAGGACGGAATAAAGACTAAAACAGGGATGTCCGCTAAGCCCAATCTTATTCTCTATATACATTAGTGATCTTGAAGAGGAAATGGAAAAAAATCAAGTAGGAGAAATAGTAGTAGGAAGAAAAAAGATATGGGTTTTAGCTTATGCGGATGACATTGTGGCAATAGCGAGAAATGAAGAAGAGATGAGAGGAGTAGTTAAATTTATGAAGAAATACCTAGAAAATAAAAAATTAGCAGCAAATGTCGGGAAAACAAAAATTATGGAATTTAAAAAAAGAAAAGGAAGACGAAAGGAGGTGAAATGGTAGTGGGGAGGAGGAGGTAGAGAGAGTAGACAAGTATAGATACTTAGGTTACAACATCAGATATGATAACAAAGATAGAGACCATATAAAAGAGATGAAAATGAAAGGAAATAGAATAGTAGGACAAGTATGGGGGTTAGGGGAAAGGATATTTGGTAAAGATATAGAGAAAAGGAGATGGATGTTTGAAAAGTTGGTAAAAAGTGTGGTACTGTATGGAGCGGAGATTTGGGGTTGGAAGGAATGGCAAGAGCTGGAGAAAATACAGGAGAAATACTGGAAGTGGACGTTAGGACTAGAGAAAGAGACACCGGGGTATATAGTGGAAGAAGAGCTAAAAATTGAAAAAATAAGGATACAAGCAGGAAGAATTGCAGTAAGGTATGAAGAAAAATGGGAAGTAGGAAGAAAAATGAAATACTTTATGAAGTTTGGAAAGAGATCGAGGCACAGAAGGTAAAATATGGGGCAGAAGAAAGAAGAAAATACTATGAAAGAGTGGGATACGCGAGAGAAGAGATAAAGAGATTAAGAGAGGAGTGGGAGAAAGATGGAAGAGGAAATAATTGCAAAGATAAAGATACTCAGAAGCAGGAAAGAAGGGCAAAAATAAAGGAAGGAAAATATAACGAGAAATACATAAAAATAATGACAGACAAGACACCAAGGTACATAACAGAAAGAAAGGAATGAATGAAATAAGAATAATTGCAAGGTTCAGAATGGGTAATGAAGAAAAGGAAAGTAAATATTGGATGAGTGATGAGAAGAAATTATGCAGGTTGTGTGGGGATGAATGGGAAAATATAATACATATAAAAGAGGCATGCAGGAAACAAGACATGAGGAAAAGGAATGGAAGTTACTACTAGAAGAGAAAGGGGAAGGAAAACAATGGATGAGGAAAGTGTTGGAGAGGCGGAAAGGGATGGAGGAGAGGAAAAGAAAAATACTGAAAGAGGGATAGAAGGTTGAAGAAGGAAACAGGAATTAGTTGAATTATAATTTAATGAAATATTATGTTGTTTTTTGTTTATTTTTTGTAAAGGAAAAAACTGAATCTTTTGTTATAGAAATTTTTAAGACAAAATAAATATTGAATAGAATTGAACACTGACTAAAAACCAACTAGGAATATCGTTAAATGTTTAAAAAATTCTCAAAAAAAACGAACACGAGAAATGGTGCACGAGATTCATGTCGTGTCTACAATGTTTTCATTTTTCAATCATTCAGCCGCAGTAAGTGCTTGTAATCTCTATGAAAACAAGGCGACAACATCAAAATCAACATTTTATTTGTTTTTAAGATTAACTAATGAATTCCAAAACACAATAACATAAATAAATAAAACTCACAGTAGAATTTAAAACGATTTACTATACCGTTATTGTTTTACTTTTCCTTTCTTAACCATCTTCTTCTCTTGTCTACCTCTTTCATCCACTTTATATTATCTCCTCCCTTAATTCCACACAATCACAATTTCTACACAATCCTTCCTTGTGTTTCATCCAATATTTATTTTCTATTTATCCATTATCCTTTTTTCTTGCATTGTTAACCACTGTTACGTACCTTGGAATTCGTTCCACTATTATATCCACGTATCCCATGTTGTATCTTCATTCTCTGATTCTTATTCTTCTTTTTTTTATCTAATTCTCTGTATCCTTTTTTGTTGTTTCTTCTTCAATACTTTTTTGGTTTACTTTTTAACCTTCTTACTTCTTCTCTTCTATAATATGATTTTCATTCTTCTTAAACTTAATTTATTTTTTTCTAATTCTAACTCTTTCCAACAATCATAACATATTTTACTATCTTTTTTATTTTCCATTTTTTTCCAGCTCCTACTTTTTCTATTTCTTCTTTTATTAAATATCTAGGTATCTTTTTCCAAACCTAGGGTCCATTTCTAATATCCTTCCTAAATTTTTTCTAGCTTTTCTTATTCTTTGCACCTTTCACTCTCTCTCGAACAACCATTTTCTCTCTGACATATTTTTCCCAAAAAACACGTCCTTCCATCTGATCTTAGGTATTGATATCTCTCTACTTTTTGATTTCCTCTCCTCCCCTACCACCACATCTTCTGTTCTTTTTTTCGTTTTAAAGTTGTTTTTCACATTGATTTTGTTTGTTTTTTTCCTAAATATTTCTTCGTTGTGTTAATTATTTTCTGCACATTTTCCTCCATCTTTGTGAAAATCACTATATCATCTGCATAGGCTAGAGCTCTGTTTTTCTAGTTTTTATTTCCCTCACTTAAAGTTTAGCAGCTCCACCTCTTGTCTACCTCTTTCATCTCTTTTTTTTCTTAGTATTCTTTATCTTCTTATTCTCATCTCCTCCCTTAATTCCACACAATCACAATTTCTACATAATCCTCCTTCGTCTTTCATTCAATATTTATTTTCTATGTAGCCATCATCCTTTTTTTGTATTGTTAGCTCCCTGTTACGTACCTTGGAATTCCTTCCACTATTATATCTACGTATCCCATATTGTATCTTTCTTCTCTGATCCTTATTCTTTTTTTTTGTATCTGATTATCTTTCGCCCTTTTTGTCATTTCTTCTTTCATCCTTCATTCTTTTCTTTTTAACCTTTTTACTTCTCCTCTTCTATAATATGGTTTTCATTCTTCTTCTACTTAATTTATTTTTTTCTAATTCTATCTGTTTCCAACATTCATACAAAATTGTACTATTTTTCTTATTCTCCATTCTTTTCTCAAATCCCACCTCTTTCTTTCCTGCTCCTACTCTTTCTATTGCTTCTTTCATTAAATATCCAGGTATTTCTTTCTTCAAACTCAGAGTCCATCTCTAATATGTTTCCTGAATCTTTTCTAGCTCTTCCTATTCATTGAACCTACCACCAAATTTTTGTACATCATCAAATCTTTCACTCCCTCTCAAACAACCATTTTCTCTCTTCTATATCCTTAGAATTTTTCTTCTTTTTTGCTCTTAAATGCCTTATCTGATCATTGTTCTTGTTATTGTACCTTATGACCTATCTTGGTATTGATATCTATCTCCTTTTTTGATATCCTCTCCTCCTTACCGCCATTTCTTCTCTTCTTCTTTTTTTTCTTAAAATGTTTTCTACATTTTTTTCTAAATATTTTTCGTTGTGTTAATTATCTTCCGCGCACTTTCCACCATCTTTGGGAAAATCATTAACTTATCTGCATAGGCTAGAGCTCTGTTTTTCTAATTTTTATTCCCTCACTTAAAGTTTAGTAGCTCCACCTCTTGTCTACCTCTTTCATCTCTTTTTTTCTTAGTATTCTTTATCTTCTTATTCTCATCTCCTCCCTTAATTCCACACAATCACAATTTCTACATAATCCTCCTTCGTCTTTCATTCAATATTTATTTTCTATGTAGCCATCATCCTTTTTTTTGTATTGTTAGCTCCCTGTTACGTACCTTGGAATTCCTTCCACTATTATATCTACGTATCCCATATTGTATCTTTCTTTCTCTGATCCTTATTCTTTTTTTTTTGTATCTGATTATCTTTCGCCCTTTTTGTCATTTCTTCTTTCATCCTTCATTCTTTCTTTTAACCCTTTTACTTCTCCTCTTCTATAATATGGTTTTCATTCTTCTTCTACTTAATTTATTTTTTCTAATTCTATCTGTTTCCAACATTCATACAAAATTGTACTATTTTTCTTATTCTCATTCTTTTCTCAAATCCCACCTCTTTCTTTCCTGTCTCCTACTCTTTCTATTGCTTCTTTCATTAAATATCCAGGTATTTCTTTCTTCAAACTCAGAGTCCATCTCTAATATGTTTCCTGAATCTTTTCTAGCTCTTCCTATTCATTGAACCTACCACCAAATTTTTGTACATCATCAAATCTTTCACTCCCTCTCAAACAACCATTTTCTCTCTTCTATATCCTTAGAATTTTTCTTCTTTTGCTCTTAAATGCCTTATCTGATCATTGTTCTTGTTATTGTACCTTATGACCTATCTTGGTATTGATATCTATCTCCTTTTTGATATCCTCTCCTCCTTACCGCCATTTCTTCTCTTCTTCTTCTTTTTTCTTAAAAATGTTTTCTACATTTTTTTTCTAAATATTTTTTCGTTGTGTTAATTATCTTCCGCG
This sequence comes from Abscondita cerata, assembly GCA_030710515.1. Taxonomy (NCBI): domain Eukaryota; kingdom Metazoa; phylum Arthropoda; class Insecta; order Coleoptera; family Lampyridae; genus Abscondita; species Abscondita cerata. The sequence continues at coordinate 176,431 of JALBCR010004788.1, read as the reverse complement.
CACTTTCCACCATCTTTGGGAAAATCATTAACTTATCTGCATAGGCTAGAGCTCTGTTTTTCTAATTTTTATTCCCCTCACTTAAAGTTTAGCAGCTTCTCCTCTTGTCTACCTCTTTCATCCACTTTATATCATCTTCTTTTTCTCTTAGTAACCTTTCTCTCCTCATTTTCATCTCCTCCCTAATTCCACACAATCACAATTTCTACATAATCCTCCTTCGTCTTTTATTCAATATTCATCCTCCATATCTGCTTTAGAATTTTGCTTCATTTTACTCTTAAATGTCTTATCTGATTATTGTTCTTGTTATTGTACCTTATGACCTATCTTAGGTATTGATATCTTTCTACTTTTTTGATCTCCTCTTCTTCCCACCACTTCTTCTCCTTCTTTCTTTTTTTTAAATGTTTTTTACATTGATTTTGTTTGTTCCTCCATCTTCGTGAAAATCACTATATCATTTCCATAGGCTAGACCTTTGTTTTTCTAATTTTATTCCCCTCACTTAAAGTTTAGCTGCTCCTCATCTAGGTCTTTTATATACAGGGTGTCCCATAGTTGCGTTCTCAAACGATTGCGCAGATAGAATTTTCAAAATTTGGTAAAAGCTGTACCATAAACGAACACATATTCTGAAATTATTTTATGACAACATGGAAAATAAAACCAGTACTGGTGGAAGGTCACAGATGGAGGTGTAGAATGTGTAAGAAGGGGTATTGTATGTTAAGACAAATAAATTAAATTAATAATACCAATACTTACTTATTTGTCTACACAGGTAACTCATCATACTCCAACAATGTTGTCTGCAATGATTATTTTCTTTCCTTTTTCTTTATGAACTACACACTTTTTCTACCGTCATCTATTTTGTTTCTACTCTCCGGAAAGTTTAGGTTCAGATTTATTAGGTGTTATGAGTAAAGTACCGCTAGTGGCCTTGTTATAGTAGATTTTCTAGAATATTCTTTGATTTTGAAAAAAAATGAGTTTGGGTTTCGGATGTTCGACTTCTTCTCTGTTATGTATGTATTAACAAGCACTTCCTTTTTTAATTTTAACGGCAGCATTCCAGATTCAGTATAAAGACTATGGAGCGGCGTGATTGGAAAAGAACCTAAGCAGAACTATACTATTGTGTATCATGTCCATTCTCAATAGTTAATCACCATTGTATTATGGTATAGTGTGTATAGTCATTAAAAGAAGCTCCGCCAATAAAAATACCAAAGTGGTGACCCCGAAAAACGTTTATTGTAAGTTTTATAACTTAATCAGATGGATTTTTTATTTTTAATTTTGTATATCCTGGTGAAGAGCAAATTTCGGGCCCGAAATATTAATATTTAATAAAAATGTTATGAAATGTTGGTTGGTCAATTCTCCTAACAAAATCATTTTAAAATTGAAATTAAAATATTTACGGCCGAAGAATTATTTAATTCAGGGCAACGTGTATTTTATGTATTTGTTTGGAAATCAGTAATCTGCGACAAATTTATTTTATTTTATATTAAAGAAAAATTAAACATTTGGCTTTAAACCGTTGATAAATTTATTACAACTACCCTTACTACGGTACCTATAACAAAAAACACTTTACCAGCATTTTTCTTGAGGTATAAAATGAGAATACACTTTGGTTATATCAGATTTCTGCTGACTGAAACCCACCCAGGAGGATGTTCTGCGTATTGTGCTGATAGTGATTTGTTATGAAAGATTTTCTAAAATATTCTTCGTGATTAGAAAAAAGAAATTCAGATGTTCAACTTTAACCCTGTTACGTATATATTTATAAGCATTTTCCTTCTTAGTTCTAACGGCATCATTTCGGATTCACTTTTAGGGCGGCATGGTTGGAGAAAAATCTAAGCAGTACTGTATACGCATATGGTCAAGTCTCAATAGATAATTAAGTTTGTCTTATTGTATAATAGTGCTGTGAGTGTGTCATTAAACGAAACTAATAAAAATAATGTATCAGCAATCCTCTTTCCATAATTAAAATAGGCTCCTTCATAAAAAATACCACCTCAGAGTTTCGTTAAATGTTTAAGAAATTCTCAATTAATCAAACAAGCACCATCATGTGAAATTATGGAGAAGATTCATATAAATTTAATTCTATAATGTCTTCTTCTTTCAAACATCCTGCCATACAAAGAACAACACTTAACAATATGTGAGACAAATAAATTAACAACGGATAAGGAACAAATCGGTTTTGGTTCGCTTTGTGTATAAAAAGTGTGTCCGGAACTTAATCTCAACGCTCGCACAATTTGTGAACTAGATAAGTTAATGTAAATGTAAAAAGTATGGAAGAAGAAATAGTACAGAGAGATATGGACACACAAGTAGAAGTATAAACAGTTAATAAGAAAAGGAAAACCAAGGAAGATAGGAGGTGTAACATGTGTAGGGACGGTGTAGAGTACAGTAATATAATAGTGGAAGAAAGAGTGTGAAGAGTGTTTCTGTGATAGAAAGAGGAGGAAATTGAGTGGATAAGAATGATGGCAAAAAAAAGAGAAAATGGATAAAAAAAAACAAAGAAAATTATAAGGATAGAATGAAAAAATAAGTAAAGTTGTTTTTCATACATTTTCTTTTGTCCACACCTTCATTTTTTCTCATTCTTCTCCTTTTTCTACTGTATTTTCTTTTCTCTCTTCCCCCAAGGTCACTTCTAACGGTTGAGGGTCGGAATCTTCACTTTTTCCCATTTTAAACTTTTCTGTGCCTTCAATACTTCTTTCATTTGTAATTACATAGTCTACTACTGACTCTCATCTTTCAATAAACGTGTATTCTTCTTTCCCTACATCCTCCATGTTTCCGTTGAATATTGTCCATCCTTTTTCAATTTTATCCACTGATACTCTTTTTTTTCTATTTACCACTATACTTCCTTGCATTCAAATTTTCTATTAATATTAGTCTTCTTTCATCTTTCTCTCTTTCTTAATCGTTTCCATTTTTTTCTATAAATTGTTATTATTCCATACCTTTCTCAAATGTTTTTCGATATTTGTTTTTATTAATCTTTTTCAATTTTTTCCATTCTTTTCTCATTCCCGTTATTATTTCCCCTTTAATCTTCTCCTCTTTTCTGCTTTTTTGCAAACTGTATGTTTCATGCAAATTCTTTAAGCGTCTTGTCTTTCAACTCTTCTCAATCTTTCTCTTCCATTTAGGTTTTCAACAATCCCATCATTTTAAAATCGCTAAGGTAACTCCAAAATTCATTTTATTCTTGTCACATTCCAAAATAATATCCTGCTTTATATTTGTTTCTTTTTACTCTCTTCCATTTTTCTCCCTCTTTTTTCCTTTCTTTTTCTCCTTTCTTACTCACTTTTCCTTCCTTCATTCCTTTCCTTCTACCCACATTTTTAAGAATTCTACTTTTACTTTTTTTATCCTTTTCTATCTTATTGATTTCAACCTTATCTTTGTACATTCCTTTCTTTTTTTGTCATACTATCGTCAATATAGATTCTGAAACCTCGTAACTTTTCTTTATTTGGTAACATCTTTAATTTTTTTTCTACCCTTCCTACCATTATTAATATTATTTGCTTCTTTACAGGACTGTAACCGTCGGAATGAGACGGAACACTTTAGAACAATGATTTTGAACTTTTTTGTACCTGCGCCCTCCTTTAAAAAAAATTGTTGCGCCGCCTTAATTTTTCTAACAATCTAATTTCATGAATACTCAATTCGTGACGAGGATTGTAGGTTACGTATACCTATTTTGGCGATTCATTTTTTTTGACACCTATTCGACTTTTTTGGTTTGTATTCGAAATAATTATTTGGATCACTAGTCCAGAAAATGATATTTTGCGAGTGTGGGTGATATTGCGTAGCCGAGGCGCCTAGCCGAGGCGGAGCAACACGAGCACTCGCAAAACATTTTCTGGACGTGAATTCACAAAATTTTTTATGCCGAAATTTAAATTTAAATAAAGTGACACTTTGTGGTGAAGAATTTAATGAAAAACGAAGTACGGAAACATCAGCTGACATAAAAGATACAGCGGAAGCAGTGATTAATAATTTATTACCAGCAAAATTTGTAACTCGGTACTGGAAAGCGCATGAAGAATTTAAGAAATTGTGCAATAGTAATAGTACCACTAACATTTACAACGAGTATGTTCCTCTTGCATATTTTAATGAAGAATAAAAAAAACAATTTTGCAACTTTTTTCCATATTCTTAATGTTAAAATCAATTCTGAATATTAAAGACATCAACATTGAAAATATTCAAAATTAAGTGTTTCACAACCCACCACAAATAATCTAAAAAGTAATCACTATAAGGAATGTAAGCTTGGCAACTAAGCATAGCGCACATGAAATAAACGTGACAACTAGGCACATGGACTGAAGGAAAAAAGATCGCATTATGGTTAGCAGCCGAGTACGACATTGTAAGTTAGCAATTATAATAAATACATAAAACTACACATTCCTATAATTTAAAACCCAATGAATAACAATCACATTATTGAGGTTTATGTAAAAGTATTAATTGGTACTTACATTCACGTTACGGTTACATCTGCGTGAGGATTCCATAAAAATCAACGTTTATTTGTTTATTGGATGCTTTTTTCTTTTGTGTCCGTTTTGTTGACATTTAGAAAATAAAGTAACAATGAGGCCACCATCAAAGGAAAGGAACACCAACTGCAGCGTCTATTTATCTAACAGAAAAACACCAAAAACTGCAACAAAAACTTTACTCAGACACGTGTTTCAACAGCTAAGCTGTCATCATCAGCGATACCGATACTAAAATTAAAAACAACGGGAAGCTTACATATAACTACTATCTGCTTATCACGCATCGTTAAACTTAATTGATTCTAAGATAAGCTTAAATAATTCCGAAAATCCTAATGGACCGTTATCATCATAATTCATAAGCAAATTTCTGTTTTTAAAAATTTCTAAACTTTCATAAGAATCAAGTTCGTTTTTATTATCTACCCTCTTAATTAATTCAATGTCGCCTACTCTATGGCCATTTTCAAGCATATGCATGGCAACACTGGACCTATCTGTGCGATGATATTTGACATGAGCTACGTGCTCTTTAAAACGAGTTTTAATAGGTCTCTTGGTTTGCCCTATATATACTTGGTTACAGTATTTACAATTACTTTTATATATTCCCGATTTATTACACATTTCTATTGGGTTTTTTCGGATTGTCTAATAGTATATTATAAACCTAGGTAGTGAAGTAAATCATTATTGCCCGACCGCTGAAGCGAGAGGGCAATAATGACCTTCACTACCGTAGTTTATATACTATTTTTTTCACTACTAGCTACTAAACTTAATTGGAAGTATTTTAATTTTTGAATTTTTGTAAAACTATGAAAAATATGTTAGTCTTGATTTGAATAGAAATCACTATTCATTTGTTTATATCAGACATTTTGAAAAAGTGTAATTTCAAATTTGCAATTACTATTTTCATTTACGAATATTTTTATCATGTCTAGTGATTAAAGTGAAGGGTGCACTCCTCCAGAATTGCATGAAGCTGCAAAACAAGTATACAATAAATTGCTTCCAGAAAAATCAAAACATTTATATTTAAAAGTATACAAGGATTTCAAGGATTGGTGTCACACAAAAAATGTTACTACAGTAACAGAAAACGTGCTGTTGGTATATTTTCAGGAGCACGCAAATGTAAAAAGGCATCTACTTTATGGTCAACATTTTCAATGTTAAAATCTACCCTTGCAATTCGAGAGAATATTGATTGCGGAAAGTATCCAAAACTTATATCTTTTTAAAAGGCAAAACAGATCATACAAAGCAAAAAGGCACCTGTTTTTTCCAGAGAACAAATTATAAAATTCTTGACTGAAGCACCTGATGACTTTTTCTTTCTACAAAGGTAAATGTAGTAAATTTTTGTTAAGAATTTACAGAATAATCTAGTTTTTATAGGCAATTCTGGTCGTTGGAATAGCAGGGGCTTGTAGAACAGATGAACTTGTGAAAATGATGTTCAGAGATGTTGATGTACGAGGAAATGATCTTGTCGTAGTAACCATTCAAAATAGTAAAATGACACTAGCCGGAACTTTGTCATAACTGATCCACTGTGGCTTAAAGTAGTGTTAAAATATGCAGGCACTCGACCAACTTCAGATATGCAAAGATTTTTTATAAGATTTCATGGTGGTAAACCAACCAAGCAAAATATAGGTCATAATACTATCAGTAATGTGCCAAAAGTAGTTGCCAAATATCTAAAATTAGAAGATGCAGATTGTTATTCTGGTCATTCCTTAAGACGTACCTCTGCGACCATGTTAGTAGAAAGCGGTGGCGATATCTTATCGTTGAAACGCCTAGGAGGCTGGAAAAGCTCTACGGTAGCAGAGGGATATGTTGAACAATCTCTTACTGACAAGAAACGGATTGCGTCAATGCTACAAGGAACCTTCGTTTCAAATCCTATTCAGTCTTCTTCGTACATTAGTGCCACTACGTCTAATTCTGCATCAACATCAACAGCAGTTGAAAGTGTCGTTGAAAGTGCAACACTGCACCTTCCAATGCAAAATGTAGCTAATACTTCTTCGATCACTAGTTCTTCGGGAATTAATGTGACCTATAATAATTGTTCGATAAACTATTATTATAAATAGATAGTAATGCCATTGTTTCTAACTTACCTAATGTGTTTGAACTTTTCTAACGTTATTTGTATTCATAAATTAAAAATTGTTTAATTGTTTGAATTTTGTGTAGCTTGAAGTTGTGAGGTTATGTTTATCAACTAACTGAGAACGCAGAGTCGGCTTTGGACTACCAAATTTGTTTTATTATTGACCTAGGTTAATAAAAATTTTTTTATTGACTCGTAGCTTTAAAAGTTCAACTTCACAACCTGCATTAAGGTTAATATGACTGTGTTTGATAGCTAGTAGTGAAAAAAAGATTTTGCAAGTTGTTACTACTAGAGGTTATTGTTTTTATAATCAAATTTTGAAAATATTTTTGAAAACCTTTTGTGTATGTGGGATAATTTGGTAATTTGACATATTTCTTATCTATTTTGCTATTACTAGTTCCTAACGTTGTAATGTTTCTAATGTTTAACTTATGTTTATGTTTTCTAACTATGTTTGTGACAATTGATTCTTGAAAACCATTATATGATGCAATCTGCTTAATATTTCGCAGTTCTTTATCAAAGTTTTGTTTTGACAATGGGAAATGTAATAATCGGTGAATCAAAAAGTTGAAAGATGCAAGTTTATGTTGCATACTATGGTTGGAATCATTTGTTATAAACCTCATAGTATTAGTGTCTTTACGATAAATATCTATATCTAGTTTGTTGCCATTTCTTGTCACTAAAGTGTCTAAGAAAGATAACTTAAAGTTTGTTTCTGTTTCATAGGTAAACTTGATCGTCTCAAATTTTGAATTTAAAATTTCTACAAATTGCTGAGGGCTGTAAACTTTAGTGTCGATGACTGCAAAAACGTCATCTACATATCTACACCAAACTCTAGAAAAGTAATCTAAATTATTTTTTAAATCAGTTTCAAATTTACCCATGAACAGGTTAGCCATAAACGGAGATAAGCTGTTACCCATTGTTGTACCATAATTTTGTTGATAAATATTATTGTTAATTTAAAAGTGGGTTTGACTCATACATAATCTTGCTAATTTAACAAAATTATCTACTTCTGAATTGTCTAAATGGTTTTGATGTAACATATCTTTCAAATAATCTAAAGTGATATCTATCGGAACGCTTGGAAACAATGAACAGACATCGAATGAAACTAAAACTTCGTTCTCAGTCAGCTCAATGTTTTTAATTTTTCAATAAAATCGTATGAATTTTGAACACTAAAATTTGATTGTTGATATTCAAAACTGTTGAATTTATTTGACAACCATTTAGATATCAGATAAGTAGGAGCATTAATACCTGAAACAATGGGAGGCCTTGCTTTTCCGGGTTTATGTATCTTAGGTAAACAATACATTCTAGGAAGAACCGGGTTAGATACTGTTAGTCTAAACCTAAGTTGTTTTGGTATAATATTTCTACATTCTAATAAGACTCTATAGGTTGGCTTCCAGGTCTACACTACGGAACAGGTTCTTCAAGATTAAAATGTTTCTTTTGTTAAATGTGACATTGAATTTCTTATATCTTGCCGCAAAGCAGATGTTTTTCCAAAATTTATTTAAGTTTATGCAAATTTTAATTCACACTCATGAAAAAAGGCGCTTAAATTTGCTAAGCGTAAATGGTTAGATTTGGAAATTAAATGTCATTATGGTAAATTAGGTAAATTAGAGTTAGAAGCATATGAGTTACATTTAAAACTGACTTCAGGATTAAATGATGACGAGTATGTTCAATGGATTAAGTTTTTGCACCATATTAATGAAATTATTCAACACAAATTTTGGCAAAAAAAGATGACCCACAACAAAAGTTCACAGAATTATCTAAAAAGAAGAAGAGGTGCACAGACTTGATCCCCAAAAATCTAACATAGTGGTAAACAAATCCTCGGAGATTTTTAACAATGACGAATTAACTTTGTTGAATAAAGGCTTGAAATATAACCTCAAATTTAACAAAGCGCCGATAGATAAGATTATTGTAGGAATTGAAAATTCGATCAAACTTTTAGATGATAACTCTAAAAAATTCATTAGGAATGCCTGTAAAATTTAAATTTCAGATAATATTCAGCAGTTACCAAAATTTAAATTTAAGGCGAGAGAAATAAACATTGTTAAAAATCTTAAAGAGGAAAGTTGTTGTTATCTCAAAGCAGATAAAGGCAATAAAGTAGTTATTTTGGACAAAGAGGATTATTTTGAGTCAGTTCAGGTGATGCTTAATGAAGGCCCCTATTCATTAATATCCTCTTCCCAAAATGATTGCTGATACCCGTAGAGTCTTATTAGAATGTGAAAATATTATACCAAAACAACTTAGGTTTAGACTAACGGTATCTAACCCGATTCTTTCTAGAATGTATTGTTTACCTAAGATACATAAACCCGGAAAAGCAATGCGTCCCATTGTTTCAGGTATTAATGCTCCTACTTATCTGATAACTAAATGGTTGTCAAACAAATTCAACAGCTTCGAATATCAACAATCAAATTTCAGTGTTCAAAATTCATACGATTTTATTGAAAAATTAAAAACATTGAACTGACTGAGAACGAAGTTTTAGTTTCATTCGATGTCTGTTCATTGTTTCCAAGCGTTCCGATAGATATCACTTTAGATTATTTGAAAGATATGTTACATCAAAACCATTTAGACAATTCAGAAGTAGATAATTTTATTAAATTAACAATAATATTTATCAACAAAATTATGGTATAACAATAGGTAACAGCTTATCTCCGTTTATGGCTAACCTGTTCATGGGTAAATTTGAAACGATCAAGTTTACCTATGAAACAGAAACAAACCTTAAGTTATCTTTCTTAGGCACTTTAGTGACAAGAAATGGCAACAAACTGATATAGAGATTTATCGTAAAGACACTAACACTATAAGGTTTATAACAAATGATTCCAACCATAGTATGCAACATAAACTTGCATCTCTTAACTTTTTGATTCACCGATTATTACATTTCCCATTGTCAAAACAAAACTTTGATAAAGAACTGCGAAATATTAAGCAGATTGCATCATACAATGGTTTTCAAGAATCAATTGTCACAAAAATAATTAGAAAACATAAACATAAGTTAAACATTAGAAACATTACAACGTTAGGAACTAGTAATAGCAAAATAGATAAAAAATATGTCAAATTACCAAATTGTCCCACATACACAAAAGGTCTTCAAAAAATATTTTCAAAATTTGATTATAAAACAGCAACTTCTAGTAGTAACAACTTGCAAAATCTTTTAGGCAATCCGAAAGACCCAATAGAAATGTGTAATAAATCGGGAATATATAAAATTAATTGTAAAGACTGTAACCAAGTATATATAGGGCAAACCAAGAGACCTATTAAAACTCGTTTTAAAGAGCACGTAGCTCATGTCAAATATCATCGCACAGATAGGTGCTTGAAAATAGCCATAGAGTATTGAATAGAGTATTGAATTAATTAAGAGGGTAGATAATAAAACAAACTTGATTCTTATAAAAGTTTAGAAATTTTTAAAAACAGAAATTTGCTTATGAATTATGATGATAACGGTCCATTAGAATTTTCGGAATTATTTAAGCTTATCTAAGAATCAATTAAGTTTAACGATGCGTGATAAGCAGATAGTATATAAGCTTCCCGTTGTTTTTAATTTTAGTATCGGTATCGCTGATGATGACAGCTTAGCTGTTGAAACACGTGTCCGAGTAAAGTTTTTTGTGTTTTTCTGTTGGTTTAATGATGCCACCCCGCTCTTGAGAGAATTTTAGCAAATGTCACTTTTGTAAGATCTAGGCCGAGAATTTGATGTTCCCGGCCGACTTTAAATCGTACAAAACTGTCAATAATGGCCAAAAGCAAGAAAATGATATTTTGAAAACCGCTGCATGCCCCCCTTGAGCCAGTCTCGAGCCCCTCTAGGGAAGGCACGCTCCACAGGTTGGAAAAAACTGCTTTAGAATCTTAAATGGTAACATGAAACTTTTAGGACAAATAAAATATTTTAAAGAGTTGAAGAAAGATGAACATATTTGTACAATTTTAGATTTACCTAAACGTTTTTGATGTGTAGTTTTGGTTGTGTTTTTTTTATACCACCGTCATTCAATATGGTTTACAGATCTTACTTGATCAATTCTCTTTTCTTCTTGCTTTAACAAAAACCATTAGATTGTCGGCCTCTAGTGTAGATGTTAACGTAGAGCAGAGGACCAAGAGCCGAATCTTGTGGGACTTTTTTTAGCTAGATTCTATAGTTTTGCAATTAACAACTCTTAACGGCTCTAACTACAAAAGAGAACCAATCCACGGTTTAAGCATTTATGAATTTTTTATCCTCAATGTGCTCTTATTACTCTTGAAAAAGTAGCTGACGTAAATTCTCTTCTGAATGAGACGGACAGTGTTGTTAAATGTACAAAAAAAAATAGTTTTTAATAATGAAAAAAGTGTAGCTACACATTTATCACTCTAGTACTTGCTAACGGGGGTCCAACTTGTCGTATATAGTGGTAAAACTTTTTTCCTTTTTAGTTATTTGAATCACAAACTCTTACACGTAAACTTGTATACTATAAGTACGAATTAATTTCCAAACCTTTTTTTGAGAGCTTGAACGATTTTATCGTAGTTATGGTGTTCTTTTTTCCATTAATTGTACAATATAGTAAATTCTGCCTTTTTCGAAAGGTCAGCATCTTCTTAAATCTTCTTAAATTGCGTTCAAAAACCAAACCACTGCTTTAGTTCTCTATTAAACTTTTAATTTAAATTTTGGACAACTTGTATCCTCTTACTGTTTTGACATTACAATACCAAGTGGTATAGATGCGAGTCGATCTGTGATTGAATTCAGAAACTCAATTTTCGGAAGCAGTTGATTTTCGATCGCTTCCGTGGCATTATCAGAAACTAATTGATTTTGAATTTGTTGATTTATTTTGTCCAAAGCCGTGACATAGGAATAAGCTTTAGTAAATCAGCCACTCGATTCAATTCTGAAGTGTTACTTTTACTATTGCTTTTACTCACTTTGTCAATTTATTTTTCTAAATTTGTAGTGTATACTCTGGCTTGCGCAAGTATCACGTCGGGGTCACCACAAATGTTAAATGTACGGTCTGCAGCAACGATCATTCAGGAAAAAATGAATAACTAACAATTAATTAACGTAAGTTTAAATAATAAAGATTCAATACATTTAACTTGACAATTACGAAAATTATTATTTTATTTATTCCTAAATTCTGTTAATTAAAAAAAAAGGTGGTCGTATTAATGAAAAATTAGAATAACTAAAAATTATATTAATGTTACTTTAAATAATAAAAAATACAGTAGTTGGCTATGAAGCTTGCCAATTAACACAATAACTATTTTATTTTATCCAAAATTTTGTTTAAAACTTTTCAGAAATTTTGTCGTTTTTAAGAAAGACCACAAAATTATACTAATATTGCTTGAAATAATAAAAATTCAATATTTAGTTTATTTAGAATTTCATTTACTCTTTTTATTCTGCAAAAAACTTTGGTGTTTTCAAAAAATATTTAAATGTCTAAGAATTATATTAATGTTACTTTAAAAAAAAAAAATAATAAACATAGTTGGCTATGAAATTATACGTCAAACTTGACACAATAATTATTTTATATTAACCAAAACTTTGTTTACTTTTAAGAAGAAAATATAGTAGTTGGTTTTGAAATTAATCGTCAAACTTGACATTAACACAATAATTATTTTACTTTATAGAACATTTTGTTTAAAACTTTGTTCACTTTTAAGAAATTTTGTCGTTTTCCAAAAAAACTTAAATAACCTAATGATGTTACTTCATATACCAAAAAAATTAAAATAGTTGGTAATGGAATTATACGTCAAATTTGACTATTAACACAATAATTATTTTATTTTACACTAAAATTGGATTAAAATTTTGTATACTGTTTTTTTATCTGTCATAAAACTTTGTAGTTTTGAGAAATACTTAAACAATTAAAAATTATATTAACATTATTTTAAATAATAAAAAATTCTTTACAGTTTGCTTTGAACTTATACGTCATAGTTGACACTTAACACAATAATTATTTTATTTTAACCAACACTATGTTTAATTTAAAGGGGTTTTGTCGGTTTCAAAGAATACTTGAATAATGTTTCTTCTAGTAATAAAAAATATAGTAGTTGACTTAGAAATTAATTGTCAAACTTGACATTAACACAATAATTATTTTACTTTATTGCAATTTTTGTTTAAAACTTTTTTACTTTTAAAAAATTTTGTGGTTTTTAAGAAAAACTTAGATAACCAATTAATGTTTCTTCAATTACCAAAAAAGTTAATATAGTTGGCTATGGAATTATACGTCAAATTTGACTATCAACACAATAATTATTTTACTTTACACAGAAATTGGATTAAAATGTTGTATACCATTTTTTTATTTGTCCAAATACTTTGTAGTTGTTAAGAAAAAACTTAAACAATTAAAAATTATATTACTATTATTTCAAATAATAAAAAATGTATTATAGTTTGCTTTGAAATTATACGTCATAGTTGACACTTAACACAATATTTTTTTTAATAAATAAATATAGCAGTTGACTTAGAAATTAATTGTCAAACTTGACATTAACACAATAATTATTTTACTTTAATGCAATTTGTTTAAAACTGTTTTTTACTTTTAAAAAATTTTGTCGTTTTTAAGAAAAACTAAATAACCAATTAATGTTTTCTCAACTACCAAAACAAAGTAAAATAGTTGGCTACGGAATTATACGTCAAATTTGGGAATTAACACAATAATTATTTTATTTTACACAAAAATTGATTAAAATGTCGTATACTTTTTTTTTATTTGTCCAAATACTTTGTAGTTTTTAAGAAAAATTTAAACAATTAAAAATTAAATTAATATTATTTCAAATAATAAAAAATGTATTATAGTTTGCTTTGAAATTATACATCAAAGTTGACACTTAACACAATAATTATTTTATTTTAACCAAAACTTTGTTTGCTTTTAAGGGGTTTTGTCGGTTTCAAAATATACTTGAATAATGTTTCTTCTAGTAATAAAAAATATAGCAGTTGACTTAGAAATTAATTGTCAAACTTCACATTAACATAATAATTATTTTACTTTAATGCAATTTGTTTAAAAACTTTTTTTGACTTTTAAAAAATTTTGCCGTTTTTAAGAAAAACTAAAATAACCAATTAATGTTTTCTCAACTACCAAAAAAAGTAAAATAGTTGGCTATAGAATTATACGTCAAATTTGACAATTATCATTAATAATGTTGTATACTCTTTTTTTATTTGTCTAAATACTTTGTAGTTTGTAACCCTGGAATGGATACAGGGGTATTCGAGCACCCCACGGGGAATTTGTTTTTACAATATTTTTGTCAGTTTTAGGTTGGCTAATCTGTGGCTTTAGGTATTCTTATTTGAGGAACGTGTGTGTTTATAATAACAACTGTTTTAATAATAATTTATTTAACAAGAAAACAATAGGTTGGGGTATTGAGATACCCTGTATCCGTCTGTGTGTGCATTTTTTTATAGTAGTGTCATCAGTTTTAAAAATGACTGAGAGAAAACTGTCAAATACACTGATTTGAACTTTGAGGAAACAGTACTAAGGTGGTACAATGAAATAGAAGAACCTGACGACGATGTTGGGAGTGAATGTGAAGATAACGTGGAAGTTTTGTCTGATAATCAAAGTGTAGTTTCCGCAGCTGATACTTCGGATGAAAGTGATATAGATGATCGGAATGGTGATATACTTACTGGCAAAAGTGGAATTAAATGGACTACAAAGAACCCCTAAAACAAAAACGGCGGCACGTAATATTGTGTTAAAAGTTCCAGGTATAAAGGCTAATGCAAGAAATATTTCGAGCGAATTTGAAGCTTGGAAGGTTCTTTTTACTGAAAACATGATTGACAAGATTGTAAACTATACAAACCAGGAAATTGAGAGAAAAAAACACAATTATGGAGAAGCTAGGTATGTTGAACATACAGACTCGATAGAAATATTAGCTGTTATAGGGCTATTGTATATATCCGGAGCTAGAAAAGACGCCCATTTACCAACTTGTGAAATGTTTTCGAAACAAAGTGCTAAAGTATATAGATGCATAATGAGCGAACCACGGTTCAAATTTTTAATAAATTGTTTTCAATTTGATGACAAGAATATCAGAAATCTGGACGACAACTTTGCACCAATTCGTGAGTTATGGGAGTGTTTTATAACTATATGTACTGAGAGTTACACTCCTCATGCATATTGCACTATAGATGAACAGTTGCTTGGATTCAGAGGACACTGCCCATTTAGAGTCTATATAGCGTCAAAACCTGATAAGTACGGGCTCAAGATAGTAACAATGTGTGACAGCAGAACTTTTATATGATCAACGCAAATCCCTACATTGGAAAGGAAAACAGATCCAGTCAAGAACCACTTGCATCTTAGTTAGTGAAAACTTTTTCTACTTCTATTCATGGTACGAATCGCAACATAACAATGGACAATTGGTTCACTTCTATTCCACTGGCAGATGATATGCTAAAAACTGCAAGATAACTATTACTGGTACTCTTCGACATAATAAAAGAAATTCCTCCATCCTTTTGCCAAACAGAAAAAAAGCTATTTTGTCTTCCCAGTTTGCCTTTCATCAAAAGAAAACACTTATATCGTTTACACCAAAAAATCTAAGTCTGTTATTTTGCTGTCTACAATGCATTATTCAAAAGAAGTCAATCCAGAGTCCCATAAGCCAGAAATAATCGAATTCTACAATTCCACAAAAGGTGGTGTAGATACATTCGATCAGATGGCACATTTCTATACTGTTGCTCGAAAACACGTAGATGGCCTATGAGGTATTTTTACGGAATGTTAGATCAAGCTGGCATAAACTGTATGGTACTCTTCAGACTAGCTACGACGCAGGACAATATTATAAGAAGACAATTTCTTACTAATCTGGGATTACAGTTAGCTCAATCGCATATGAAGAGGCGACTCGACAAAAATTACCAAAAGAATTAAAACAAGATATTGCTGACGTTTTGAATATCAACAAGTATGAAGACGAGCAGGAACCTCAAGAGCCGCCAAGAAAACTCCAAAACACAGCAGATGTCATCTTTGTCCCAGGTCTCGTGACAAAATATCCAAAATAATCTGTGCAAAATGTTCCAAGGCGGTATGCCCAGAACACCGTGAAAACGTGTGCAATTCTTGTATGTAGTATGTCTGATTGTTCGTTATTAGTGTTTATTTCGAATAAAATGAATATATATGTTCTCCATAAGCACTCAATTTATTTATTTCAATGGGGTGTTCAGGTACCCCATGTATCCATTTATGTTCGTAGTGCTTATGTATCCATTCCAGGGTTAAGAAAAAACTTATACAATTAAAATTATATTAATATTATTTCAAATAATAATAAATGTATTATAGTTTGCTTTGAAATTATACGTCAAAGTTGATAATTAACACAATAATTATGTTATTTTATCCAAAATTTTGTTAGAACTTAGTTTACTTTTTCATTTTTTTAAAACGTCATTTTCAATAAAGAGTTGAGTTACTAAAGTATAATAAATGTTTCTTTAAATTGTTTATGCGGTTAGTTAACTTTTGTATTACAAATGTTGTTATTTTATCTTCTACACTACATCATATCCCTAAAGAGACAAGTGTATAATACTTGAACTTAATATACAGCAAACATTTATATGTTGACTTCGAGTTCAAGATCACTATTTCAAAACAATAAAACTCCAGTTGTACTAACGTCCTATATTTTGCAAAATGCCACGGTCGTAAGTTCGAAGGTGTAAAATTTATATGATGGGTAGCTGTATTGTAAATTTGATTGATAGAAATTAAAGTACTTATAATAATAAATGTTTATGGTAATGGTACTGTTTGTGGTTTACGAAGATGATTGATGATCCTACAACTAAAATGACATATAGATTCATTTGCTACATTGAAATTAAAACAGACATTTATTTTACTTTATTAAGTCCGTGCTGTCGCTATTAACATGTAATTTATCATTGACGTAAAGGAATTTGAAAACTTTCACCAGTTATAGAATTATCAATCAAATAATGCTGAATAAGTACAATTAATGAGTTCACAAAAATTATTTTAACAAAGTGTGGTAAATATTTCCAAAGTTCGCTAGAAATTTCATTCTGATAATTTCATGAAAAACTAGAACTACTCAAATTTGACAGCTATTCTTGTGAGTACCACCCTGTCGATTCGGGATTAGAAGAGGCCCACTGTGGCTACAACTTCTCCGAAGAGGATACTGAAGGGATCTCAAAGGTCAAATTTTAGAATCTGGTATTGGAATGGCCAACCCGAAGTACCCGAGATGTCAAGTACTTGAGTCTTTGACTACCCACCGGAACTACTCGTAGCCCATCAACCTCAATACGGTGTGTTTGATGTAAGTTAAGTTTTTGATGTGACTGGCGGGTTTGCCTTAAGTGGTCTACCTTCGTGGAGCTAATCACTATAAAAATCCGACAGCGAAGTCACCAAAAATTACAGGGCACTTCCTAGTATAAGTAACCTACTCTTCATCAGTATCCAGGTTCTGCTATAGGTTAAAACCCACCACAAGAAAGAGGCAGTCTACTCCCACAAAGTGTAGTAAATCTAAAAAGAGATTAGTTTAGAAAGTTTCTACTACAAGGACTTATCTTAAGGGTGGTATGTCCAATAAAATTGAACACGGTAGCATCAACTAAGCAGGTTCAATTCCGGTTCTTGATGATACAAACTTTAAAAAATGATACTACTTGTCGAAACGGTAAATGGTAAACTTCAACGAAGGTCTTAGACTATCCAGTAACTACTTTGTGTCATGGAACGTTAAACCTCTCTAAAATGGGTTATTTTTAGTAAAGAGTTACTTCGTTGCACAAATCACAAAATTTTTAGGAATTGAAATCAGTTGGAGTGACTGTTTAATATATTTTGATTATTACATAATAAGCTTTCAAGCTGGATATTTAAACTTACCAGTCAGGCAATATGTACCACCTCCATTGACGTGCTACAAATGCCAAAAATTTGACTATTAAATGTAGTTAACTGCACATATGTGTTAATGGGGAGCCGCTCCATCAAAGTAAAATTTGTGGCAGTAAAATCCTTCGTGTTAACTGTGGCAGCAAAGTCTCATTTAGATCTCTAACCTATAAAAAAAAGAAGCTCCTATTTAAAAACAAAAGAGTGGGAAATGGAAAATGTCAGAGAGCTAAGAAGAAAATAAGAAAAAGGAGGATAAGATGGAAGAAATGTCATATAAGTATAGAAGATAAAAAAAGTTTAAAGAAGTGTTAAAAAAGAAAAATACAAGAAAAAGTTGGAAGGAGAGATTGAGCAAGTAAGGAATAAAACACAAAAATTGGAGTTTGTAGGAAAAGATGAAAAAGGATATGGAAGTCAAAAATAAAAATAGAAGAAAATAATTGAGAGGAACATAGCAAGAAGATGCTGGAAGAAATACAGGAAAAAGCAAATGAAGATAAATGTGACAGAGAGAGGAGGAATGAGGAAGAGGAAGAAGCAATAAAAAAAAATAAAAAGAAAATCAGAAGGCACGAATGGGGCTCAAAGAGAGTAGTGGAAGCATACCAGAGAGAGGACGAGAAAGAGAATAAATGGAACAATAGAAATGATATAGAGATAGGAAGAATTTCCAAGCCAGTGATGAGAGGCAATAATTAGCCTAATCTATAAAGGAGGGAGAAAAGGAGACAAAGAGAATTGAGTTTATTTAGTTATTCGTATGATACATTTTAAATATTGTATTGTGATGTAAGTGTTATGTATGGTGCCCCAAAAGATTAGTATAAACCTGTATAGTGTGGTGACGAAACCGTGTTTATTGAATGTGGGATATAAAGTCTACGGCGCAATACTCAAGAAGATATTAGTAGAAAGTGGAAAGAAAAAGTTGATGTCCAACTGGCAGGCGGAAGGGGAACGATATACAACGTATACATATTAAAACATATGGTAAATAGACAGATAGGAACAAAGGTTAAATCGGCATTTGACAAAGTAGAGAGAGAACTACTTTGGAAATACATCTGGAGAAAAGGAATAAACGAGAATGTAGTGGGAGCAATAGAAAAGAGTTATGAGGAAACTTTCTGCAAGACAAGAATAAAAGGAGAGTTAGGAAATAAATTCAGAACAAGGAGACAATTTAAACGATGTGCAAAAAGCCCGTGTTTGTTTGCTTTGTATATAAGGGATGTGAAGGAGGAATTAGAAAGGTAATAAATGAAGGTAAGAAGAAAATTTGAGAAGTTGCATACGCAAATAACAGTGACGGTAGCAAAACAAAAATGAAACAAATGATAAAAATTTTAAGAAAATATTTGGGGAAAAATTGATATGGGGATAACGAAGATTATGGAGTTTAAAACAAAAGAGGGAAATAAAGGTAAGAGAGTCGGGGAGAAGAAAAATTAGAGAAAGTGGACAAATATAGATATTAGGGATATATGATAAACTATGACAAGAAAAATAAAGAACATATCAAAGAATTGGAACAAAAGAAAATAAGATAGTAAAACAGGTGTGAGGGATAGAAGAAAAGACCTAAAAAAGAAGATTATTTGTTAATTAACACTTAACTTACTTAGACTACAAATTATGCGACTGTTGAGATTGCTTTGAGGGTTGACCGCAATCGTAGTGAGTGGTTTTTAAAAACTTACTTAGTATTCAAAGGAGTTAAAGTCTATCCGAGATGCCAATACTGAATTACTAGGATTTTTGGTTATTTATTGTGTCTCGTTAGTGAGTTTATTCAAAATTTTACATTTTTATGTTTTTATATCTATAACCATTTATTAAAAATATTACTTTGAACAATTTTGTTCATATAAAGAAGAAATTTATGACAAAATTATTACATCTCAATTAAAGCCTGAGGAAGAAAGCATTAATAAAGCTCCGAAACGTTGCTGAAAATTGAATAATAATAATTTAATTTATTTCCTACACCCATTCTCCAATTAAGGATATAACCTCAAAATAAAACAAATTTTAAACTGTGTGACGTCTCAATATATTATTAAATCTAGTAAGACGTAATACACATTTTTCTATACAACTTATTAGGCAACTTAAAACTAATCCACATCTACACGTTAACACTCTTGGTGTCGGGATTCATTAAGACAAAAGTACTTATTATTTCACTAATTTTTGGTTGGAATTCGGCAAGGCCTTTACTACTTCAAGTTAATCAAATTGTGACCTTAATAATGAACAGATTGTAATAAAGTTTTTGACGGTGTATCTAATTAATACTTCACGCTGTATATAAAATTAAATGTGGTACACATTCTTCTTTTGCAATTGGGATAAATAAGTCCGCTCACGCGTGTTGCTCAATTTTTTTACTTAATTTATCTGCAAGCTTCCCGATTGTCAAATTTTGAACATAATTTAAAAACGCCGGCATGTAATTGTTTGTTTGGAAGTTCACTAATATTCTACCCAAACACATGATGATTTATGAAAAGAAAAGCATAACTTGATCCGCCTTGAGTATCGTAAATATATACTTACAATATTACTTGACAATACAAAATTATTAATCAAATTCAGAAAGATTTTTGCTTCTTCATAATTTTCCAATCCCTTAATCAATCTATCCAAAAATTATTACCATTAATCAAAGAAAAATGCAATCTTAACAGAAAGGCATCAACACTAAACTAGAGAAAAAAACACGTCGTGTAAACAAAAACTTTGCTATACTAATAAAAACCTTACAAATAAAACCATTGAATTTCTATTGCTGTAGAGCACGTAATTGAAACATTTTCAACAAAAAACGACTAACAAAAGAACTTCCTACTTACGCTTTCTACAAATTGTGTTTATGAGAATGGAAATAACAAATTTAAACAGTTTAAACTACAATTGAATTTCTAAGAAAACTATTATGAAGCAAAACAAATACAAAATATGCACTTGAAATAACATTTAAAATAAAAAGCTTGAAAATAAATTCGGAAAGTTAATTATTGAATGAAATACTTCTTTACAGTTAATTCACAAAAAAAATCCATAACGGAAGTAACGATGGGTGCTTTACTTTTGCCTTAACTAATATCGTACGATAATTATGCTCAAGAAATGGTAAAATTAAGTGTCAACGATTTATATAATTAATGCAAAAAATAAATAGTCTTATAACAGAACCTGGTGGAACCCCAAAAATAGACATTATAGGGTAGAAGATAAACGGTTACAAAAATAAAATATCTATATTTTCAGCATTTGGGTTTCTAAACTTCAAATGTTTTTACTTAATAGTATAGTTTTACATCAGAATCTGGACACTTTTGGAATTTTTTTGACATTTCTAGTAATTATTATTAAAGGTTAGTCGACATCAAAAGTTTCTTAATAATTTTTTGCCAAGCGAAAAACATTTGAGAGTTAAAAAAAAAGTGGTGGTCCTTAGTCGACTACCTTCGCTATCACTCGTCCACGAGTCAGTAAATGCCTACTTTCTGCTCTTAAGGCACAATATACCATTACAATACGTCGATATTTCTATAAAAACGAGATGTATATTGTGAATTTTTTCCGACGGTTTTTTGCTTGGGTTTTTTTTCTTGGGTTATTTTGGTAAATTTACCTCGGATACACCATTTTTCATTCTAAACCAGTATTCTTAGTTTGTTCTTCCTTCCATCTCACTTCACCAAACACATTAATATCTATCCAAGTTCTTCCCACCTTTCTTAATCTCTCATGTTTCACTTACGTCCGTCTCATCAGTTCTTTTAATTTCCGCATCATTTGTTATTTTTTAAAACCTACTCAGTTACTTAGACAGAACTTAATAGAAATACTCCTCACTTTTCTCTTCAGAGGCGATATGAGCAGAGACTTGCTATTTGAAGTCAACTTCCGGATGAAACTGCGAGGGTATTTGGGCAATGAGGCAAGAGGCGTTTACAAGGCCAGAGTCCTTCTATGGTATTGGTAAGCACATAGTACATGAAGTATTCCCGGCTGAGGAACTGCAGGACAATTCAAAACACTGAGAACACTGCTGACTTGACGAACATCTTGCCAAGATTCTGCTGAGTGTTGGAGTAGACTCCGACTCACTTTCTAACGGAATGTAAAGCCACGTTTTGCAGAAGGTAAAACGGTTTTGGGAAACGTTTTCTTGAACTCGAGGAGAACCCTCTTTTCAATCCAAGAACGTCGTGAGATTTCTCACGGAACTTAACCTGCTGGAAGTGCTGTAAGTTCTGAAAGAGTGAGCAGGATAATCAGTATAAACTAAGAAAAATGCCAACAGTTAACTGTATCGACATGTGAGTATTAAAGTTCATAGCGCTATCTAAGCGATAACTTTAATGCGTAAAACACACCTGTGTCGATAAAGTCAATGTCGTAGACACACATTTTACAGGATAATCAGTATTAATTCCGTGCTGCACACCTTAGATTATATCTTATCTTATCTTAAGATTATGTTTATCTTATCTTTCTGACCATTTCCTTTTTCTTCTACCAGTTCCTCTTGTTAAACTTCGCCAATTCCTTCATTGACTTCATGGTTTTTTCTTCCTTTTCTCTTCAACTTTAATCTAATCTGTGTTTTTTTTTAAATTATCAATCAAATTCTTTAATCATTTCTTTGTATTCTTTAACCTAATACACCACTCTGCTATCATTAAACTTGTCATGCTCTCGAACTTCCTTTCTCTTTTGAACCTTATCCTTATGCTATCATTGACACACACTCCATCTTTATCTTCTGTTTCATCATAGTGTGGGTTGGTGTTGATCTGATGAGCTTTTCTCTGGAGTAGTAAATAAAAAATCTTTCGATAGCGTCTAGTCGCAAATACGATATCAAAATAATACCATTAATTTTAATATTCAAGAATATCAAGTTAACAAATCTGCATTTTTAAAGAAAAAGAACAATCGCGATGCGTACAATTAAGAAAACAAATAAAAAAATTACTCAACATCGGAAACAATTTCGTCTGTTTCCCACACGCGTCATTATTCTACTAATCCGAAAAGTATCACAACACGATCTCCTTTATATATTCTTGATTAATATGCACGTTTACGGTTACAATAAATATCAACAATCGGTTCAAGGTCTGTGAAAAAAAATATTTATGCATTTACGCATCGAAAGCGTTACGTAATTCACGATTGTAATCAAATCGTATACGAAAGGAATAGGACGCAGCCTCCATTAATTTAATTTTTTGTTTTGAACAAGGAAATGAGTGTTTTAGGCGCGCAGATAGATGAATAACAATAAATATTTGCAGTTACATAAAAGAAATGCAAAGGTTCTCATCAAATTAAAAACATTGCGATTTGCAAATGCTCGGCGTTACGTGAGTACATTCTAATATTATGTGGTTGAGAACAATTAATCTGAAAACTACACACATTAATAACCGCCCATGAAAAGCGATGATGGGTCTGCAATTTGCACATCGTTGCACTTACGTTTTATGGCCGAATACCAATCAGTTATCTAGTTCTTCAAATTGTGTTGATTTTACTGATGGAGTCACGCTAGTTATTCTGTTCCCGAAATCAATTCCCCACCATTCATTCCACCCTTCTGCCACTCCATTTAACCCTTCTGTATTTTTCCTGTCCTAGTTTTTTTACATTCTTTCACACGTTTCTGCACATCCTGTTTTTATCTTCCAATCAATTCCTGTTATCTTTTTTCTCATTTACACATCTTAGGGCCGGTTCGGCCGGTTCCATCAACACGACTTAAACTTAAGCGGCGTTTAAAAACAATCATTAATATGGTTTTAACAATTGTATCTAAGTATTTAAACTATGCTTAACTTTAAGTCTTATTTCTTTTGGTTGTTTCTCGTAAATGAAATCTACATATTTATTGTTATGTTTTAAATTTTTAATGTTTTCATCGTTTCTTGTTTTTGTACATCTCTTAAGCTGGGTAATCATTATTTTTATAGTATTTTTTTCTGTCTAGTTTTCTGAAACGTAGTTTACCATCTTTTATTTCCTTCCAGCATTGATGGAGTACCATACTGTCAAAAATGTCTTTCTCTCATACCCCATACTTGTCTAATACTTTACTCGGTTTTAATGCTTGTTTTCTAACATGCGCTTCTTCTGTTATTGTTTGTAGATCCCAAATAAGTAAATTATTTAACTATTTATTTCCCTTCCCAGTTCTAGACGTCTCTTGTTTCTTTTACTTCTTCTCTAGCTAAATATCTTCATCTTTGATTTTTTCGTGTGTATTTTAACTCAATTTTTGGCACATTTCCACTTGCCAAAGTCTATATCTTAACCTTCCGACGACGACATCACCTTCCTGAATCAATCAAGTCCTGTACAGAAGTAGTAGATGACCCCAAATTATTTGCTTCAACATGTTTTCTCTACTTATATTCTTAAATGGTTTCTTTCTTCGTTCTCAGTTTCAGGTCCCACTGGTCAGTTTTCTTCTACCACCATTACTTTGTGTACCGTATCTGTTAATGTTATACATCCGCAATTCCTTCGTTTTATGTTTTTTTTTTATAAATAGAGTATATTAATTCATCTATCTTCCTTTTCTATAAATCAGTTTATCTCCCAGGAGACGTTCTTTACCAGTCGCTTTACGTTTTTCAATATTGCTGTATTTTTATTTTTACCTTCCTTATTGTTCTGTTTTTAATTTTATTTGTCTGTTTCCTTTCTTTTCGTTTTCCTCACTTTATTTCAACATTATTTTAATTTCGTTTTCTTTTGCTATTCCTACATAAATATGCCCATACTTTCTGTTCTGATTTTATTCGTTTAATTTTTTTTTATTATTTTTATTTCTCTATTATTCTGTCGGAGACTGATTTGTTTGAACGAAATCTATTACCAATTCTCCTCTTGTCTATCTCTCTCTTCACCTGTTTCATTCAGTACCTTTCACATCATTTGTTGCATCTTTTTTTTTATGCTATTTTTTTTTGTTTGTTTTATTTTTTCTATCTATTTGTCTTTCTCTTTGCTGTCTTTCTTTTCTTTTATATCTCATTGTGTAACTTTTGCCCATATTTTTAAATTTATTAATATCTTTTTGATCAATATTTTTTATAATTTTTTTGGCTGCCAAATAAAGTAGCTTCTAGTGGTAGGTAGTCAACGACTACAATATCTCGCATTTGAAATTTTATTTTATACGATTTGTTATGCCCTCCTGATGATAAGGAATCCTCCTGCACTTTATACTTAGTTTCTCTCTCTATAACTTCTTCACCAGCCGCTTTACCCTTTTCAATATTTTTATTGCTGCATCTACCTCTTTCATTTTCTCCTTCTAGAAGGTGTTTTGTTTACCATTGTTTTTCAATATAATTTTGATTTTCAAATCTTATTTTATTCCTGATTTTAAATATGCTTAAATGTACTGTTCTAATTTTCCTTTTTATATTTTTCTAGTTTTCTATTGCTGAGTTCTTTAAGTTTTTATTTTCTTAATTATTTCTTTGTACCTTTTTTCGTTTTTCCTATAATTTCGTCTCCTCCTTTTTTCCGCCTTTTCTGCTTTTTCTTCCTTTTCTGCTCATATTTTGAAAATTTCCTTCAGTCTATACCTTTTTATTGGCTTTTTTTATTCCTTTTTGTCAGTTACGATGCCATAGCTTACCATATTTCTTATTTGAATTTTTATCCTATATCTTTTCTTATGTGTTAGAACGTAACTATTATAGCCCAATGTATGTGTATGACATTCAGTTCCTCCCACCTTATCTCGTTGCACCAATCCAGTAACTTTTTATTCTGTTTTTTGATTTTAATAAAAACTCTTTCTTTCTTTCTTTTTATACCAGTTTCTTTTTGTTTTCATAGTTTCTCTATCTATTTGTTCATCTTTTGCTGCCATTTTTTTGTTCACGTCTGATTGTTTAACTTTTGCTCATATATTTTAATACTTTACTCTGCCCATATCTTTTTTGATTGGTAAGTTTTTTTTCAAATTAAGTAACTTTTAGAGATTGGTAGTCAGAGTCTGTCATTTTTCTTTTTAAATTTTCTGATTTGTTCGAAATCTATTACCGATTTTTTTTTATCCCAATGTCTGTGTATTTCCTTTGATCTCTCTCTTTCTCTCTCACTATATTTATTTGGTTAAACTTTTTCTTACTTTTGATTTTTTCGTCTCTTCTCTCTTCTGACTTTTTTTCTTTTCATGCCTCATCGTCTAACTCCGGCTTATATTTTTAATGTTTTATTCTGTCTAATCTTTTTCGTTTAGTACTCTTTTTGTCATTATCTTTGTCAGAAACTTTTAGTAGTTGGTGGTCAGAGTCTACCATATCTTTTATTTAAAATTTTATTCCATGCTTGATTTCTTACAACGTGATCTAGTACCAATTCTCCTCTTACCCCAATGTTTCTGTGTTCTTTTCTCTTCATCTACTTCACTCAATACCTCCCTCCTCTTCTTGTTGCACCAAGTCAGTAACCTTAACACTTCTTTATTATTTATACGCAAAAAGTTTCTTTGTTTCTTTCTTCATATCATTTTGTTCTTATACCCTTTTCATTTTTTCTATTTTTGCTGTTTTTTTTCCTTTTCATACCTCATCTTCTAACTTTTGCTCACAATCACATTTGTCGATGTTTTCTTCATTGAATTGTTATCTTTTTTTGGTTGACTTCTTTTAGTTCTTCCTTTCCCGCATTGAGGAAGTCCGATAGATAGCGAAACGTTAGCAACTTTGGTTACAATGAACCCTTTCAACTGTTGTTTATTTTGCTTTTCATTACGTCGTCTTTCTCTTTTCTGCCGTTTTTGTTTTCTTCTGTTTACATCTTTTTTGATTAGTACTCTTTTTGTGAGTTTCTATGCCAAATAAAATAACTTTTAGTGGTTTATGGTCAGCGTATACCAAATCTCTACTGATCAACTATAAGGTAACCGCTTAGCGATTCTCCTCTTGCTCCAATATCTGTATTTTCTTTGATCTCCCTACTTGATTCAGTTCCCCCCACCTTTTCCCTTTGCACCTATTCCGTAACTTAATTTTTTTTTTTGTTAAACAAATCATTGCACTGAAGCATTGAACCACGAAACGAGGTTGTCAGTGACAGGATGTTTTCATTTCTCAGTTTTGACAGTCAGAAAGTTCAATATCTACACACATCACGAATTTGCTCTAAAGAATATAAACAATATTGATCTAGATATATCTTAGAGAGGTGAGGTATTTTAGTCCCTAGAATGGCTTAGGATATCATCAAATGAATGAAAGGTGGATAAAAGACTTGTCTTTCAGCGTTATGATTTTTGAACTGCGGGTTTGAGTATAAACCTAACTAATTTTTAATTAAAACGACTCTAGAGAAGTCATACATGTTTTCTAGAATTTGTTTGCTAGTTTTCTTCAACATCTAAGAGGTGTTTTACAGAAAATGATTTTTTTTCTGAAGATAAAGTGAAATTTTTATTTTCTGTGTCTGAACCACGAAATTTATTGTCAGTGAACGGATGTTTTAATTTCTCAGTCTTGACAATATTAAAAGTTTGCTCTAAAATAGTGGTCCTTGTACAATATAGTCTAATCTAGATATCTACTAGAGCCGTGGTGAATGTTAGTCCTTAAAATGGCTTATGATCTCATCAAATTTGAAAGGTTGATGTAGAACTGATCTTTCAAAGTTTTGATGCTTTAAATTGCGTTTTTAACTATAGAGTACATTGATCTTCCTTGTCCTTGTGCAGATTTTTGAAGAAGATTAGGTTTTGTCTTAAAATAATATTTATTTAAAACGACTACTGACTACTACCCGTTTTCTAGAATTTGTGTGCAAACCTAAGCATTTTAAAGCTTTTGCAAATTATCCAGCACTGTTTTTGATTCTTAAAGTTTTCTTTAACATACCACAGATGTCTTACAGAAAATGATACAAATAAGTGGTTTTTTTTCTGAAAAGAAGTGAAATTTGAATTCTCTGTGTCTAAATTACGAAAAGATGTTGTCTGTGAGAGGATATTTTCGTTTCTCAATTTTAACAGACAAAAATTCAATATCTAACCACCTTATGAATTTGCTCTAATGAAAAAGTTGTGGTTCCTCAATAATATAATCTGATCAAGATATGTCCTGAAGAGACCACGTATTTTAGTCGACTTAGAATATCATGATATTGGTAAAGTGGATGAAGAACTGATCTTTCAGAGTTATAATGTTTTGAACTGCGTTAATAGGGAAGGGCAGTGTGATCAAGAAACTGAAGAGGTGGTTAATTAAGGCAAAGTCAAATTATAAAAAGTATGTATCCACTGACGATATACTTTTATAAAATGAGGGTGTATTGTTTTATGATAAACAGATAATAAAACCAAAATGTTAGAGAAAAGTATTAAAGAAGAAGATGATGAACCTTCTCTTGCAGCAAGCCTAATTTTTTCAGTGTGCTCTTTTTTTCTATACATTTTTTATGTGTTCTAAAAAGCAATAAAGTCAATGTTGAACAGAGAATGAAATGAATGAAAAGATAGGATTAAAATACATGGTGGATGCAGAAAACTTGCTCATGACAGAGTTAGTGTTGAAAGGAGTTATAAAGAAAACTGGAACGGAGCTATTGTTGAAAATAGATAAAACATCACCTGAACAGAAAAGGGGAGACATTGAAAGCCTTCAAAATTAAAAACGAAGAAAATTGCAAGATTGATTCAACATATAAAGTGATGAACGCATGAAGCAACCTTTTTCCTGATCTTTTCAACAATTACTAACTTAAAGACAAAAGCAAATTAAAAACTAGTACTAGTACTGAAATGGAATAAAAGACAAATAATCAATTATGTCAACAATCACACACTAATTAAAACGTGAAAGTTTTTTTTAGATAAAACGTGGGCCGATAGCGTTTAATTGAAAATTACCTACCTATAAAAGTACACAAAGAAATATCCTATTGACATTGCTTTTTATGAAATAAAAATACCGTATTGCCAATACCAAGAAATCATCTTAACCCAAATAGTTCGAAACAAAATTGCGGCTTCTTCTTTTTCTTAATTAGTTTTTATGTAATCGTTAATTTCTAAGTCAAGTTGAAACTTAAATTGGAAATTAGGGTCACCTTACTTTTTTATGGATCGGATGCGTTATTAGATTTTATTTGCATTCTTTCAGGTTGTTTACTCTGTAGATTTTTTATATTTTTTATTCAAAAAATGTGTTTTTTTAATTTCTTTTTTTATTTTTCGTTTTTATGTCTTTTCTATATGTGTATGTCCTTTTTCTTGATTGAAGCAGAAGCATCTGCAACCAATGCTTCAGACTAAATTCAATCACTTTTATTTTTGTTACGTTTTCGTAAGTTGTCTCAAATAAGCATTTATGTAGGTATAGTTGCCTACTATAATGCAGAAGTAAACGCAGGAAATAAGATTTTACAATAAATAATGTTTGTTTTATGACAAAAAATACATTTCGTAAACTTAAATTCAATTTACGTTTTATTATAGTTGATATTAGTGTTATGTTTAAAGTTATCATATTGAAATTAAATTTCAAATAGAATTAGTCAAAAATCATTGTCCTAAGATTAAAAATTATTTTACATAATTTAATATAACAGAAGACTGCCATGTTGCAAAGATAACTAAGGCTTTTAAATCAGAATCTATAAACACAAAAGAGTTATGCTAACCTATTCGACTTTAATGCAAATAAAAATGGAGAAAAAAGGTGTTCCTAAAACTACAAAAATTTTTAAAAATGGAACATTATCCCAAATATAACTAAAATTTTTAAACAGGTACTTCATATCAACAGTTACTTAACTAATACCAGAAATACATCATCCCCCGGAATGTATAAAGCCCAGATGATTCAATATTTGCATATAAACTTCCCGAAGTTGCCGATAGGTGGCGATTAATTCAAACAAACTGAATAGTATAACTAAATAGTATATAAAAACTTTATTTTTAAATTATTGCGTTGTTCCGTCGGCATATTTCGCAATATTCGTTAAATGACGAAATCGGAAAACCAACGCATAACGCCATCTATCGATGACTGAAGAAAACACTAACACGTATATAGAATCTACTGCTTGTATCTATGGGACGTTCTACAATCAGGGAGAGATGATGTATTTCTGCTAATACCAACTAAAATACCGCACTAACACAATCTACTCTGATGCAAATAAAAAGTGAATGGACTATAATATGTTCTAGTATGAATAATCCCAACCTTTATAAATTGATTTAATGTTTTTTTTTTAATTCTTTTTTTTAATTAAGTTAAGAAAAGGAGTGTCTCTTTTCAAATTTATTTACTACTCTTATTGTATCAAAAAACTGGAATATTTTTTTTTCAAAATGTTGTTTGTTTCAATGAATGGAATAATGTGTTAGAAAACTATTTATGTTGAATCTTTCGGATTCGTTTGAGAGAATAAGGGGCCACTCATAACGAAGCTAACGATTGTCGGGATTTTAACGACTTTTTATTAGAAAGCGATTCTGTTAGCAATAGTTGTCGTTCGCTACAGACTAAGTCGTGATATGAAGAAGTTTATAAACAACTTTTTAAGAAGTAGTATCGTTGCAAATAATAATATAGATATCAGTACCTATTTCGATTATTTACATCAAAACTTTTATTGTTTTTATTGTAAAAATAAAGAATTAATTACTATTAGAAGCGATAATAGGCAATTTAGAAAAAGATATGTAGGTAATCAAAACCCAAATATTTTATCCTGCCTTCGAAAATTTCTAAACAGGTATTTTATAGGTTTGAGACAAGTAAATGCCTCGCTAAGAGATGTTAGCAATCCGCTTGATTTGCCAGAAAAATAATGTCCAGCAAATGTATAGGTTGGATCGCCAAGAACTACCACAAAGAACAATTAAAACGCGCCTGTGGTAGAAGTAGGTGATGTTTCTGACGGTAATTGGTTAATTATACCGCTTCTTTCAAATAAAGCGTCGGATTACTTATGAATTATGATGCGATATGCCCCTGGCGACAGGCAACCAACCTTACTTTTTGCCTCAGTTTGGTGTAGAGGGGGAAAATAACTTTTTACTGAAGCGCTATGGTGAGTTTTAATAACTATTTTTGTTGTAATAATTGGTGGTCTTCGACGTACGTGAGATCTCAAGCTAAGTAACTAAATTGTTTCAACTAAATTAACTAAGTATAAAGTCTTTATTCGTTACTAAATTTGTACTTGAGGTTATGTAACCGTTTTACATTACATTTCATACGCTTGATAAACACCGTAAGTTGACTTTTATTTCAAAACCCGAATGTGGCTATACCATCATCTTGTCAACTCTAGAATTTTTGCCCGTAAGGCCAATTCTTGTTCATCATTATTACTGGACGAATCGCTCCGCAGGGTGTAACGTTTCTTTAATCACTGAGGGTTGTACGTCCGATGTTCCTAAAAACTAATAAATATCTGGGGTTACTCTAAGAGACGGCTCGTTATCTTATCTAGCACATTTCAATATTTAACGAAGCTATCCTTGATGTACCAAGCTAAGCGATTGGAATTTAGGATTTTTTTGACAACCTTAAACTTACTTCTATGAAAAAATTTATTCATTTTTTCTTTGATCTTTTTACAAAACTTGGGAATATTATGTTAAAAACCTATAATTTTTTTCTTTTTATTTAAGTTTATGATTTGTTCATTTAAATTATGTTTGGGGGGTAGGCGCCTTTAGTAAGCGAACCACATTACACATAGGACACGTGATCGAAATACACTTAGACATCGTTCTTGCTTTTTGAATTTAAAATTGGAACAATATGAACGTGGTTCATTAAGGTGCTCTAGATTTACATAGTATATAGTAAGGTTGGTACTGCAGGTCTCTTTGAGGACGGCAACGTCTCATATTGCCCAAGTTCTACTGAAAGAATTTCCGTTGGAGGGATCTTTATTAACAATCATTTACTTTAGTTTAGCAATATTTAGTATTCTTGTCCTGATTATATCCTTTTTCATTGTTTTATTTTGCTATTTCTTTAACCTACTATTTTTTCGTCATTGTCGTGACTGGCGCTTGGACCGGTCCATTTTATACCGTCATGCAATAGGTGATCATTTGAAAACGAGCCACCCTTAATATCTCGAGAAAAATGCAAATATTTTTGTGGACTCAACGGCAGTTTTCCATGTGTCAAAGGCGACATCTTTTGACGTTACTAGGTTAATGTTAAAGTTCACCCTCTCAACCCCAGCAATCCCTACTTTTGAAATTTAAATGGCATCCCTATATTATTTTTATATTTTTTATAGCGAATTTATCCCCAAATACGAATTCAAAAGAAGTACGGTGACTACCAAAATGTTGGATAAAAATGCAAAAACTTAACTCATCATTTACCGACCTATACATACATAAATTAATAAATTTGGTTAATATAAGATATCGCAGTAGATTAGAACAGGTATAAAATACAATACAATTGTGTTTTAACATTAGTGTCATGTTTGACATTGTACAATTACTTTATTTTTCGTTCAGCATTCGCATAAAATAAGAGTTTAAGCAAGTTTAAAATTTATCAAAATGGTCTACACTATGGCTGAAAGATGTGAAATAATATTAATTTATGGTGAAAACATAAGTGCGCTCGAAGAACGGCGAAAACATTCAATGAACGACACCCTCATAAAAACGTCAATCATAAGTATGTGACAGAATTAATTACTAAATTTTTGGAAGTGGCTGCCCGTGGCAAATAAGAGGCAGCTCAGATTGAGGTTTTAGGTCACCTGAATATAAATCTAACGGTCTCTTTACGACAAATTTCCACTGACACTAGACTTTCATATGGCTCAGTGCATAAAGTAAATATGCTCCATAAATTCCATCCGTATAAATTACAACTTTATCAAGAGCTTTCAGAAGACGACACTGACCGCAGAAATAAATTTTCCGAAATCATGACAGGTATGATCAATGCAAATCCAAATTTGATTCAGAATATTTGCTTCAGTGATAAATGTTAATTTTTTTTTAAATGGACATATAAATAAACAAAATGTACGATACTGGAGTGATGTAAATCCACACAATTTTAGAGAGGGTCACACTTAGATACCACAAAAATTGAACGTATGGGCGGGTATATTGGGTGACACTATTATTGGCCCAATCTTTATAGATGGAAATTTAGATGGCACTATGTATTTAGATCTATTAGAAAACATGATAGATTTAATAATAGAGGCAATGGAAAATATGCATAATGAAAATTGAAATTTGATTTTGAATGAAGATCAACTCTATTTGCAACATGGTGCTCCACTTCATTTTAGTTTAAATGTTCGGCAATGGCTCAACGATAGATTCCCCAATAGATGGATTGGAAGAAGAGGATCGATCGAGTGGCCAGCGAGGTTCCCTGGACACTTTTAAGCAAGGCGTGAACAGAAGTGGCAAAGAGAGACCGAAGAGAGTCGACGTTTAGCTGTATTATAAGTGTGTTAATAAATAAAAGATTAGAGTGAGAGAGGGTACAACACCAGTGTGTTAAAGCAAAGCCAACGCAAGAAAATGCAAAAAATGATTGTCCTATTTAAAGGGCGATGGCTATTATAAATTTTTAGAGAAGAATGGATAGTGGGTTGCCTATTTGGAAGGGAAATAACTCAACTTGTATTGTAAAAGAGTTACAAGATTATTTTGTTTAATGTTCAGTGCTCCGCCTGCAGCAGCAGAGCTGGACAAAAAAATATTTGTACAAAAATCTCGCTTGAATCACGTGGAACATAGTTGTATAATTTACAAAAATATGGAATAGAATTTTCAAATTTTCAATCAAGTTGTCTATAGGTAGAAATTTAATTGGAATTAATTTTTGTAAAGTGATATTGCGCCCTCATAATTTTTCACAAAATATGAGCAATATTGTGTGACTTTCCCTTAAAAGGCGGTCTTTTTTCAACTATCTATAGGTAAGATGACAGCAGCGATAAGATTAGAGTCGTCCACACAAAAATAATTGCAGCTTGGATTAGTCGATGAATGTGAGAAGGTGTTTGACAACTGATTACACGAAGGGGCGATTGAAGAATAGCAAATGAGAATAAGGACAACATTTACTACGTTCCTCATCGCCCAGTTATAAAGTCAGATAGTCAGATTTTTATGCCAGCTGCAAAGTTCTTATTTAAATCAGAGGTCCGTGTATTCAAAGCGATTTCTTGGGATAGAGGCCCAACATTTTAGATGTGATCACTGACGTTTTATCAAGATTAAGAAAAATTAATAAAGGGGTCATCTCTGACATTTGCGCAGCTTTTCTTCAAATGGAATTAAAAAATAAAACCGTATTATGTCTGTTTCCTGTGGTGGAAGAATTAGGACATAAATCTCCGTGTTTTCTCCACAGACGTATAATTTTTGAGATCAACGTCTATGTTCCAGTGGCTCAACAACTTTTTAAGTTTTTATATGTGGATCACTATGCCGGTTCATATAATGCATTTAAAAAAATTATGTAGGACAAGATTGATAAAAAGGTCAAAGCTAATTGTATCACGTGGAAATTCAACCAATTGGACTGCTGGGCATGGTGTGACAGGTGTGGGAATCTTCATCATAGTCAGTAAAGGGTTTAGTTTGTTGAATGCTAAGCCAAAAGAAATGAAATTTGGAAGAGTTGATGACAACCTTCTTTCATGTGGAAAATATCAACAACAGTCGCCTATTGACTGTCGTGTTTAAAGACTAACAGGATCTGAAACCCCTCTCAAATACTTTTTTATCATAGAATGAAGAAACGACTTTGTGTTAGAAATAGAAGACGCGTAACTACGGAGGAATTGAATAAAAGACTTGAAGAAATCATAATATAAACGTTTAGTTTTCGTCAAAGCAACAGCTAGAGTCGCTGTAAGTTTATTTAAAAGCTCTTTAATTGCTCTCATTGTATTTGTGTTTTCTCGTACTAAAGCTCTTAGAAAGTTCTCTCTTCTTTTTCTCTTTACAGAGTTCAGGTTTCTTCATTTTACCGTGTAGTCTAAATATACCCACTACTTGGTGTACCTCTTTTCACTTAGTTTACCATTATTGTCGGTGACATATAGCTTTCCTCATCTCATTCATATGGGGCATTACCCCTAGAAGAACCTACTGTACACTTGTCTCTATTCCAGTAGTTGTTACTTGGTTTTCTACTACTTTCACATTGCGGTCAACAAATAACTACTCGAGGGAGCTAGCACTACCATTGTCTTCCCGTGGAAAGTTTTTGCCAAAACAAATTTAATTTTGAAAAGTTGATGCCAATCTTGGTTAATGTGGAAAATGTCATCAATAGTCGCAATACCTTGCCCTTTATAAACAATGTGGAAGTGAAAAGAGTTATGACTTGAAAGTGAGGGAGGTTAAAGAAATCATAATGCAAAAGTCAGACTTCTTTTAGTCTAGAATGTGGCTTGGTCACAAGTTGATTACCTGAGTATCAGTTGTCTACCTTGAACTTTCTTTTGTTTGTTACTATGGTTACCTTTTCGGCACGGTTCAATCCTGAAGAAGTTTTTGTTTCAATAATGACTCCGGCCGTAGAAGCCTCAATTTTGACATCTCTACACATCTTATACCTCCTGCCAGTATTGAGTTCGTTAAACAAAATCTAGTACTATTGTGATTTTTTTAACTGGATAGAAAGATGGAGTAAATGAAAGAAATTATTTTGTTTGTTTACTGGAGGATAGATGACATCTAGCTCTCGGTTAAAATAAGCCGTCGGGGTCATAAAAGAACAAGCGTTGGTCAAGAGAAACAGAAAGAAAGTAGAACCTGACTCATAGTTAACCCGAAATTTCCAATTCTCAAACCAGCAGGATGCCGACCATGGCAAAAGCTTTGATTCTCGTTATATCTACCAGGTTAGTATACCTGACTAGGTACCCTGCAGACAGTCAGTATATCAGTCACCGACGTGCATCACTCACTTTCCGTAACTGGTGTCGTTATTCTTATGTGCACCAAGCTACGACTCTACAGCAGAACAGAAAATGTGTTGCTTTACCTGAGGTAAATCTCCTATTCTCTAGTAAACTATATCTAGGGAGCGTTCACCTACCATAACTTTACCTCTTTTTCGGAATAAGCTTCTTTTAGGGTAGGAATTTGTTTCCAATTTCACGTTGTTGTTGACATGGCGCTGAGAGTACTTTTAGATAAAGATTTGCATCAACATACTTCAATTTGAGTTTTAGAAGTAAAATGATGCAGTCTTTAGTACTTACTTCAACATCTTCGTCCTTCCTTGATCTTTAAATAAGTAATGATTAGCACCAATTACACTTTAGATTTGTTTAGAACCAAATTCATTTCACACGTCAACAATCACCTTATGGTGGTAACAGGGTACCATGGATCAAAAAATAAAAATAATTAAGAATATTTTAAAACTGTTTTACATAAGTATTGCAATTTTATAATTTATGTTAAAATTTAAGCAAAGTGACCGCAAACATTCGATAATTAAATTCCGTAAGATGCAATTTAGAACCATTAATACTTTAGAATATTTTAAAATTATTCATATAATTATCCTCAAAGTTATGCACCATAAACATCTGGACTAACATGCTTAGGTTTGTGTTTTGTGGTGCCATCGCCCATATTGGGCGACTCTGGTTTTTTTTACTAACCAAAAGGTACTATCTTTTTCAATTTATTATGTTATTGAATATTAAGTTTAACTTTTTAAATAAAAGACTTTGTCATTTTTCTGTACCCACACATAAACATCAACGTTTTAACAATTCTCTTTTCTTCTTATTAGTAAGTATTTTAAGTCTATTTTCCCACCAAATCTATTGTTAAACAATTTCATAGGCATCGTCAGCCGAAAAATCTCGTAGCGAACAGAAAACCGGTCATAGTACCGATTCCTGTGGAACCCAGTGGCTGCTCAAGACCTATGTACTTTAGGTAATGTTTAATAATTAACTGAATGAAATTAAAGTGCAGAAACATATTGCACCTTGAAATGATAAGAAACGCTGTTCTATTTGAACATTAAAAAATTTAAAAGCAAACAATAGCAAAAGAAGAAAAGCGAATGCGACCAATTCTAGAATAAATTAGCATCAAAATTTACAAACGAAATGGTAGGTATTCAAATAACTTTTCACTTTTTTCACTTTTACTAATTATAATTTGAAACATTAATATTTTGATTCCAAATTTCGCCTCTCTATGTTTTTTCTTGACGAATAATGAATGCGACTACTAAGTATTTGTTAAACATTCAAATTTTACTTTTGTTTGTTTTCCGCTTAAACGAACCTAATTAGTCTTTTACCACGACTTTTACAGATCCGTCAGATTACTATTGTTACAAGATCAAATTTCGTTTATTTTTCCCAACCCAGTTTCGGTTCGAGAAGTGAACGTCCATATGTATGTATGTAAGTAAGGTGTGACTCGGAATTTACACGCGTGTTTTTTTCGTGTTTTATTTATTTATTGTTTAAATTATCGAATGCGATCCATCCGGGTTAATTGATTACTAATTTGATGTGTTTAAAAGTGAAATCTCATGCATATATTTATAAAAATCTAGGTTTGAAAACAACTTCTGGTTTTATTCATCCGTGACAGATGAATGTCGGTCAAAATATTAAATTTCATTGTTCTAATTGTTTAATCGCATATTGGTTGCACCAAATCAATCTTCTCATTCATCAATTTTTTCTCCACGTTTCCTTCCTCCTTCATTCAACTTCTCAATCTTTTCCTCTGTTACTTCTATTCGTCCAATTCTTTTACTCTTCCAAACAAAGAAATGCATCAAACTTCCTTTTTATTTTTTCAAGTTTTGTATATAGTAACTATATTTCACTAATTTATTATTAAGTACAATCAATTTCTAAATTTTGTATGTGTTTTTATTTCAGTCATTAAACAATTAATAGGGTTATTTTTGGTCACATAAAGTAGCAGTTTCCGCGGTTACCGTTATTAATGCGCATGCGTAGTAAGAAGAATATAGGATCAAACCATATAACGATAACGCTAAACTTTATTTACGGCGATTCTTAATTAGGTTTATGGCCTTATGCACCAAATACAGTTTAAAATTAGGCGATGATTAAAATCTTAGATACAATTTTCAAAACGATTGTTTTTAAGCGTTGCTTAAGTTTAAGCTGTGTTTTGTGCAAACGGGCATTAGTGTCGTTATGGGGCGACCAATCCGCAATGCGCTGTCAACTTAAGTCACAAATAACTAGGGTAGAGTTAAAAATTATACCAAAAAGTGTAATAAGTGATAGTTCTGTTACATGTAGTTCAAAAAGCTTTATTGATCTTGCTAGACGTAATAGTTATTTCTTTTATTCTAAGTGACCTAAAATCTATCGATTAAGACGCCAAACTTTTTCTCATTCCAAAAATTTAACATCTTGAATTTTAGAAAAAATAACAAAAATGTATTGAATTTTAAATTTTCTTAGAGAAGAAATTAATAGTTTTAAACACCATTTTCTTTTAGAATGTTTTTTATTGACTCTATGGTTCATTAACTTGCACTTTAGATAAATAATTTTTTGCCAAAATCTCTTGAAAAAGTAAAAGTATAAAAAATTATGTGATTTTAGATGTTTTTAAACTGTGTTCTTTAAAACACGGCGTTGACATTTTTATACAACACAAATTCCAACAAAAAAGCAAAAAGTTTAGGACAGCTTGGTTTAAAATTTTTATTTGACTATTTTGCAGTAAGTAATGATTTAATTATTTGTGCGTATTCAAAAATAAAAAAGTGGAATGTGCCTAAAAGTGCCCTGACAGAACAGGCATCTGTTTAAGATGTGAGTAGATAAACAAGGGGCTCCTGAACCACATTGGATACTTAGACCACGACGGATACTTTGTGGTGGGGGAACTAGGATACTTTGTAGTGGGGGAACTTGACCACAAGATGGGGGTAATTTTGGGGCGTGTTTAGGACCACAAAATGGCGGATTTTCGGGGCGGGTTCAGGACCACAAAATGGCGCACTAAAAATGGCGGCAGTTTCGGGGCGTGTTTAAGACTACAAAATGGTAGTACACAAGAGAGCGGTAATTTTCGGACGTGTTCAAGACCACAAAATCGCTGAAAATTTGAGGTGGAGGGGCAGTTTTAGGACAACAAAATGTCGGATCACAAGATGGCGGTAACTTCTGAGGCGGGTTCAAGACCACAAAATGGCGAACTACAACATGGCGGATAATCACGTTCGGGCTTCTTCGGAATGGATCGAGATTGTTTAAGGTTGCTTGAAATGTTAACATTCTAGGAAAATCCATTAACCTTTATTTAGGTCAACAATAAATGTATTTTGATTTATAAGCAGAATTTTCTAAAGTGCTGATGCAGCTGAAAACGTTATTCAAAACCGGATGTTGCTTAATCTTTCGATTTATAAGCAGAATTTTCTAAAGTGCTGATGCAGCTGAAAACGTTATTCAAAACCGGATGTTGCTTAATCTTTCGATTTATAAGCAGAATTTTCTAAAGTGCTGATGCAGCTGTAAACGTAATGTGAAACCGGATGCCCCTTAATCTGAAACGTTATTCAAACCCGGAGGTTGCTTAATCTTTATTAACAATAAGTGATTTATGAGCAGAATTTTCTAAAGTAAAACCTGTTTAAACTAGTACAGGTCTTTTTATACAGATACAAATCTGTTTATACAGGTACGGGTCTGTTTATACAGGTACAGGTCTGTTCATACAAATACATATCTGTTCATTCAGATACAAGTCTGTTTATATAAATACAGGTCTGTTCATGCAGGTACAGGTCTGTTCATACAAGTACAGGTCTGTTTATACAGATACAGGTCTGTTGAAATTGTTGTTGTTATTGTTATTTGTTGTTGGTTGTTATTGTTGTTGTTGTTTCTTGATCTGCCATTTCGTGGTACTACCGCCATCTTGTGATCCGCCATTTTGTAGACTAGAACCCACCCCCAAAATTACCGCCATCTTGTGATCCGCCATTTTGTTGTCCTAAACCTGCCCCTCCACCTCAAATTTTCAGCCATTTTGTGGTCTTGAACCCGCCCAAAAAGTTACCGCCATCTTGTGATCTACCATTTTGTGGTCTTAAACACGCCCCCGAAATTGTCGCCATCTCGTAGTCCGCCATTTTGTGGTCCTAAACACTTCCAAAAATTGTCGCCAGCTTGTGGTCAAGTTCCCCTACTACAAAGTATCTTAGTTCCCCCACCACAAAGTATCCGTCGTGGTCTAAGTATCCGATGTAGTCCAAGAGTCCCCCTGTTTATCTACTGATGGAATGCTAGGACATGACAAGAAGAATTGTGACAAAGAAGAACTAGGATGTGGGCACATACGGTTGGAGATGGTATACAAATTAAATCAAACTTTAGACTCGAGTTCAGTTGGGCCAGACAATGAGACGTACATATTTAGAAAGCCCATGACCTGAGGAGTACGAATATGCAAGAATCTTTAAAAAAAAAGTTGCAAAACATAGTGAAAAATTATTTAAAAAAATATATTTTTTATTGATTTTTCATTAAAAAACCGCCGTGCACAGTCGGGGGTTAGGTTTCGTTGTGCACAGTTGTTCAAGAAAGGCCCGTCACTTGCTTTTATTTAGTTTAGGATGAGTTGCATCGCCGTGCACAGTTGTTAGGTTAGGTTAGGTTAGGTTAAGTTAAGTTACATTGAAACTATGGAATCAACTCTCAAATTATTCATTGTTTTCAATTAATCAAAATGTGTGACAGTGCAATTCCTTCTACTTCTTCTTCTGTTGTTGTGCCATTGAATTTCAAGTCAAAATTAAGTTGTTTAATTAGAAGTCATTTATTGACCATGTTTAAAAATTGCAAGAAACAAATGATTGTGTTCCGCAACTTTTTTTCAAATTTTTTTGTGTATTCGTGCTCCTCCGGTCATGAGCTTTCTAAATATATGGGTCTCATCGTGTGGGTCAAACTAAATTCCAACCAAGTAACAAACTCAAATTAAAATGAACAACATATAAAATAAATAAAAATCTTAATTTTCTTTTAATTTGTCTCTTCCATGTGTTTTTCTCTTCCATCAATTTCGCTTCTTCACAGCTTCCTTCCTCAATAACGTTTTTCTTTCTTTTATTTCATCCCTTAGTTCTTCACATATTTCTCTCATATGTACAATGTTTTCCCACCCATCCCTACATAGTCTACATTCTCGTTTTTTGTTTACCGGCCAATATTTATTCTCATTTCCTCATTTCCCACTCTAAACCATGCAATAATTTTTTTCTCTACTTTCTTTTTAGATACACTAGCATATCTTTGTTTTGTATCTTCTGTTGTACTTTCCTTCTGTAATGTTTGTTATCCTCTCCTCTTCTTTGCATATTTTCCCCTTTCATAATACAGTCTCCTATCTTCCTGTTTTCATTTATTTTCCTCTCCTTTACTTGCTTCCATGTTGCTTGTAGTTTTTTACATTCCACTCTTTCTCTCATACTCTCTTTGTACCTCATTGCCATATTCCCTGCTGTTTATCCAATTTCATCTCTTCCTCTAGTATGTATGCTGGTGTCACCTTTTCTATTCTCAAACTCTATTTCCAATATTTTATTTGTATTTTCTCTAATTGTTTACACTCTCTCCATCCCTAAATCTTCGATCCATACAACATAATATTTTTTAACAAGTTTTTAGATAACCATTTTCTTTTCACCATTTTCTTTGCAAATTCTCTCCCCTAAACTCCACACCTGTCCTAATATTCTATTACATTTTTTTTGCCAAACCTTGTATTTGCCTTTCATCACAATTGTTATATTTAAACATATATCCCAGATATTTTATCGTGTCTAATGTCTCTAGCTCTTCATCTCCTCACCACCATTTTTTTATTTTCTACCTCTTCTCTTTTGAAACATTACTAACTTTGTTTTTCGTATTTACTTTTAACTCTTTCTCGTCAAACTAACTTTTTATCATGCTCTTCATGCCATGTTCTTTATTCGCTATTATTACCATCTAAACATTCATAATTTAACGGACGAAGCTATATTACAGCTTACTAATCTGAAGAACATCTGAAGATAAGCAATATTTGTATTCTCTGTCCTGATTATTTGTTTTTCCATTATTTTGTTAGCTATTTCTTTAACCTACTATTTTTTGGTTTTTTTCGTAAAGATTGGCATGTTTAGATTTTAGTGGTTTTCCTAAACCTTGAAGCAAATGCTTTGCCAAGATGAACCATTCTACAAGTGCACACGGTTTCGTCACTACACTATACAGGTTTCTACTGATCTGCTAGGGTACCATAGATAACACTTACATCACAATACAATAATAAAAATGTACCATACAGATAAATAAATGAACTATGTTGTCACTTAGTCAATACTCCCCCAATTTGTTGCTCTTTTAATTTCTCTTCTAAATCTTCCAAATATATTGAAAATAGCTTTGCCCTTAATCGGCATCCTTATCGTAAACTTTTTCCTCCAAAATACTTCCTTAAAATTGTCTCTATTTTACTCTGCACCTTGTCCCTTCACATATCTCTTCTATTTTCTCGATCCTGTGCTCAGACCTTTTTTTCCTAATTCTTTCCATCCTTACGAACATCGTCCAGACCTTATCTTTTTTTCAACTCTTTATTTATTATTTGTTTCAAAAAGTATATATTATCCCTGTAACCTCCCACATCTCTCTGGTTGATGATGGCATACTGAATGAAGCATTTAAAATTGTTTACAAAATCGTACCTGAGAGAATCCTAATATTATTTAATACTTTATTTAGAAATCAAGTACTTTCATCTAAATCAAAGAAGGCTAAAGTAGTCTTCATTCCTAAACCTGATAAAACTTGAACAGTCCTAGCAGTTATAGACCTAATTATGTCTTAAAGATACTATAGAAGAAAATATAAAATAAATTCTAAAAAACTAATCGAGGTGTTGCGAATAAAAATAAACACAATCAGTTTGAATTTTAGGAAGAATTTTAAACAAATTACAAACTGTCAACACAGTTAAGCAAAGCTTACACAAAATTCTGTGACGGTTGTAGTTCACAAATAATAAAAATAAAAAGAAAGTGACGGCTCTAGCAATACAACCTAGAAAAAAAAGAACAATAATATTTGGCTCGAAATAGCGTGGAAGATCCCGTATTTGTAAGCGTTAGCACATCAGTGTCTGGCTTAATCGGTGAGTTGAGGAGGTTCTTGAGTTAACTAAAAGAAATAAACTGCTGCGTAACGAAGCGCCACCTGCTGGGTAACAGATAGAAATAAAACCGACCAACAGGAATTCAATAAGTTTTACTTAAGGTCTACTACGCTACAACGAACACAAATCAGAGAGACAAACAGATAAGTAAATATAGCAAATACAACTTAAAATATTAGAGGAATCGGGAGAAGTGAGAAATTCTGTTGCATAAAACTTATGTGCATTAGCAACAACAAAATACTTAGAGTTCGCAATCAAACATGTTTAAATTTAGTTAAGTTTTTTATTGGTTACACTCCAAATTACAGTTAGCGTACCAATTTAAGATTAGTGATTAAGAAAACTCGACGTACACACTTCACTTACACAAGGTGATTTAAAACTAGAATTAAACTCAGACGAGTACGATACGTAGCTCTCGCCAACCCAAAAGGCCGAGTAGACACGTGCATACGTTGCAATTAGAAATTAACACAACTACTAGACGAACTAAAGAAATAACAAAAGAAACCACTTACGGCAAAATCGGTCAAATTTATATTTCCACACTAATTTAACTTGCAATTATTGAAGCCACATTGATATTTTACGTGTAATTTTTAGCTTTGTGAAACACCGACAACCGCCCAATAGGAAATAAAAGTCACAAGATATCCGCTCGTCGTTTTGATTAATATTGAGAATAAATCAATTAACCAATGAGAAAAAGCGTACCATGCGCGGTAAATTTGATTTTTGTCGCAACGTGCAACTCTCGCGACCTACGTTCGAGTTCGAGTATTTTGAACCGTAACAGTTCTAGAAATTATAAATCGAGGTCCATATTAATTTTTATATCCAAGATGATGGACTGTTATCTATGAAACAGAAAACTACTGATTAGAAAAAACAGTAAACTTTTTATAA
This sequence comes from Abscondita cerata, assembly GCA_030710515.1. NCBI lineage: Eukaryota > Metazoa > Arthropoda > Insecta > Coleoptera > Lampyridae > Abscondita > Abscondita cerata. The sequence goes on along the minus strand of JALBCR010004788.1, from coordinate 132,472 downwards.
AGGCAAAAGTTTTTAAGGGGTTTTTAGACATACTCTGTAGAATATCTTATGAGATAGTATCCTTAATCTAGCACTATTCATTAGGGCTAGATCCATTGCTTCTGTAGACGTTCTACTAAAGGAGTGTGTCTGTTTTCAATTAATCTGCAGTTGGATGAAACTGGATGTAGCTACAATAAATACAATTAAATATCTTGAAATTGTTTTGACAATAATAAAACCACGGACAACATGTAAAGTGCGTGATATCAAAATTTAAAAATGAGAAGCCACACTTAACAGAATACTTTATAATATAAAGATTTCTCTTTTCAAGGAGGTTCTTATTAAATTATGATTTTAACTCAATTTTATTATATGATGTCTTAGTTCCTCAACCCAAAGAAAAATGTAGAACATCAGCAAAACCTTACAAGTAACTTCTTGCAGATCTGCTGGTGCTTAAAAATCTAAACTTAAATAAATCTTAAACCCACAATTCAAGAATAAAACAACCTTTGACTTTACTACCTGATAAACCGGATGGGAAGAATCAACGATTAAAAAAATAGACAAAAACTGATTCCTAATGTACCAAAGTGGGTTAACTGTAAATTTGCAAAAACCAATGATTTTGTAGCTATACCAAAAGATTGGTTACTATTTGTTGGTAGTCTTATGGTTGCATCTGTATGTTGAATTAGTACCTATACTTGAGAGCATCTAAGAATTGTATTTTTAAAACTATTGGGAACGAAAAAAAAACTAAACTCGTACAGTCCACATCAATTTACTACGGGAAATATATTAAGGTGTTGATAATTTTGTAGATACGCATGAGTGACTGGTTTGTCTTGAAAACATTCAAAACGTGACAGCTAGGAAAACTAAACAAAACTAGAATTCATGGAAATCACCCAGCCCCCAAAGATACAAGAACGTTGAACAAAGAAGAATTTGTAGGATCCATATAAGCTATTGCTGTGGTAAGCCAACACCTAAAAAAATCCATAAAGCTTTTTTTATCCTTTTTTATTGCAATACGGAATTAATTTTCAGTTAAGTTTAACATAAACAGGTCTATAGATTCTTGTGGTACGCCACAAGACGCTAATAGTTCCTCTAGTACGGTTTGTACTATTATAAGTACAAAAAGGTTTAATAATTTACCTCTTACATCTAATTCCTGCAAGCTTGAGCTAGTAAACAAGATTTTAAGACAATTAGGTGTGTGGATAGTGTCCAGAGTTAAAAAGTATAGAAATTTGTAATAAATTTGTGTAATGCATGTACCTCTTGCTGGAGTTAAAACGTTTTCTCGACAACTGCCGGTTACAGAACAGTATTTATGTGATGATCTCAGTGATTGTCAGAGTACTGCCCATATAAAATAGCATAAGAAGGACAGAAACAGGGTAGTGGCAATTAAGCAAAAGAATTGCAAAGTGCTAAGAAATAAGGGGTGATCATTAAGCAAGGTGAACTAGGGAACCAAAAAAGAAGATCAAGTGAGAAAGAAAAACATACGATAGGAAATATTGAGTAACGGTGACTTTCTTACCTAAAGAATCCGCCAAATGGGGTCTACTGCGTTAGGTATTGTGAGAGGTGCCTCAAAGAGATTGGTATGGTCTAAGGTACTCAGTAGAAAATACTTTCTACTAGTGTCCTTACAGATCTTTACAAAACATTTTACTCTAGCACCTCCTTGGATTAGTTGTAGCGGTAAACCCCGAGTGAAGATTTTGTCAAAGAGAATTACAAGTGTGGAGACCACATCGGAGATGAAAAAAGGAATAATGTCATTTCATTGAATTTCAAAACAACTCTGAGCATTGTTTTAGTACAATGCAACCCAATTAAATTTATATCTACGATTTTAGAGTGTTTCCAAAATAGGATAATGATCATGTCGAGCAACTCTATTTGCCCAAAAATCAGTTTTTTTACAAAAAAATGTTTGCAAGAATTTTTGGTTTTTAATTTCTTAACATAATTAAGTGTGAAATGCATCTTCTGAGGATTAATTGCATTGTCTTCAGAAACTAAAGACTTTCAAAAGGATTGAAGAAGAGAAAGCACGGATAGTAATAATATTTAAAATAATATAAAATAATAGGAAACAATCAACATGATTCGGTAAAGAAGAAAGGTAGCGGTTCAGAATCGTAAACTGCAATAGCTTGGAGCTGTCATGAGAAAGAAGGATAATGTTGAAATTAATCTAAGCAGGTTGAAGAAAAACTTTTGGCATAAAATTAAAAACTAAAGAAATAAGATAAACCTCATATAATATGTAAAATATACGTAAAAATAGAAAATTGTAGAATAAGATTTTAGATTCCATAGTATAAATACAGCTTGTTAATATTAGTAGAAAAAGATATCACTGATCAATATCAAACTGCATCAATAATAAAATTTTTTTTCACGTTCTTCTTCTTCTTCTTGAACTGTGACTAGATAACGAAGTATGTTTCTCTAACCTCTAAATTGCTGAAAAATTTTAATTTCATCCACAGTTAGTCAACTGTAATTTCAAAACCATTCAAGGATTCTTGAAAAAACTGAATAGATCACTTCTTCTTCTTCTTCTTTACGTGCCATCTCCGCTACGAAGGTTGGCAATCATCATTGCCCGATACGAATCTTTGATACCGCAGCCCGGAATAACTGATTGGGCTGTATCCGAACCATTCTCTGGGTTCTCAGCCATGACATCCTCCCTTCCACCGATGCTCCGTTTCCCTTGGATCTTCCCCTGCATAATCAATTGTATAGTTGCATCTTTCTCCACGCGTAACATGACCTAGATACTGCAATTTTCTCGTCTTAACTGTATACAGGGTAGCTTTTATGGATGGAACCAAGGCTCTGTAGCAAAAACGGTTGAAGGCATCATTCTGGAAATTTTTAGGGATCAAATCTGAAGCTATTTCACATAATTTGACACAATCAAAATTTCTTTGCTCGATAATTTTTGACACGGCCGCCATCTTGAATTTTTAAATAGCAAGATGGGTCATGTGATATATTATTTGAAAGCTTATTTTATTTACTTGTAACTGAGTTTGAATCTTTGAGTTGGATGGTAAAAATACGCTCAGAAAAAAATAAATTAATTTACTGCTCACGAAATAATTATCGAGAAAAAAAGGAACAATAAGACTTACATGGAGAAACAACAATCATTAGATTTTAAATAACATCGTATGTAGAAAGTCAATGTTCTTAAGAAAACTGAAATACTTTAGCAAATTAAATGCTCAAAATGTGAACCATTTACCTCCTTATCAGTAATGTATACGATTTAGAAAAGAATTAATTGAATTTATCGACCAATTTTCTGGAATAGCTGCAATCTCAGCTTCAATACGGTTTCTCAATTCATTTAAATCGTAGGGTCTGTTCTTGTATACACAGCTTTTCAAATAGCCCCACAAAGAAAAAGTCCAGAGGGGTCAAGTCACATGACCGGGCTGACCACTCGAGAGTTCCCCTTCTCCCTATCCAGCGTCCGGGAAAAGTTTCATCTAGATAATTCCGAACGTTTATCCCATAATGGGTGGGGCATCGTCACTGCTGAAACCAGATATCGCCCCTAACAGCATTTGGGTCGTCCACGTTTGAAAAAGTTCCAATAATCCTAGGGATAACGATTTTCCTGTAGGATGTTGAGGTAATCCGTTGGCATTTGAATTCCCCTTTCTAATGAAAAATGGTCCAATAATTTACCCAATTATGCCACACCATACATTTATTTTTTGAGGATACTGGGTGTGCACTGTTTCCATCCATGGATTCGTGTCGGAATAATATCGGCAGTTGTGTCTCATTTACGGCGCCATTGCGAGTAAATGTGGCCTCCCAGAGAACAATATGGAACTTGCAAAATCGTTATTCTCCGCAATTGCTTCCATAATGTTCTTGCAAAACTGATCACGTCTATCAAAATCGTCTTCCGATAATTCTTGTACTAAATGTACTTTGTAAGGACATAATTGTGATGTTTTTAGAATCTTCTTCTGAACTCAATGATTTATAATATTATGGTTTATGCAAGCTGATATGCTGATGTTTTGGGCTGATGAACTACATCCATTAATACTGCCAGTGAATTATCCTCCTGTAGCCACTCGTTGTTGGTCGGCCACTTCTGCGACGGTTCTTAACACTCCCAGTGATATTATACCGTCGTAAAGTCTTGGTCACAGTAGATCTCACTATAGTGATTCCTATCAGGTTTTCAGCATTGAAGAGTTGGCAAACTTCTTTATGCGTGCGTTTCCGATCGCCGTAACCAACCATCATCATAGAATTTGTAAACTTTTCTGATTCAGTTAGCTGATTCATTTTCGGCTAAGGACGGTTTTAGTAATTGAATAATAATGAACTAGTAATGAGAACTGCTGATGTTTTGACGTTATAACGTTACCTAGGTAAAATGTCAAAAGCATCGCCACCTAAATGCAGAAATAATTATTAAGAATAAATTTTTAGGTACTTCCTCCAAATACAACTTCAATGTTTCTAACCCATTTAAAAGCAAATAAAATGAGCTTCAAATGATATATCACATGACCGATTCTTGCTACGGGAAAAATTCAAGATGGCGGCCGTGATAAAAAACATCTCCAGTAAGAATAATTTGACGGTGTCAATATGTGAAATACTTCAGATTTGATCCCTAAAATTTCAGAATGATGGTTTACCGTTTGGCTACAGAGCTTTGGTTCCACCACATAATAGCTACCTTTGTATATTATTTCACGGTCTTTACCCATTCTCTCAAGCACTCCATTGATTGGTTATTTTATCGGTCCATGATATTCTCAAAATCGTCGGTAGCGTCCACATCTCAAAGGCCTCTAGTCTATTCATGGATTGCTTATTCAGGGGTCCACGTCTCCAACCCATACATCATAATCTAAGAAAATAAGAAAAAAATATATGATCTCAGATAGATGATAGATGATATGATATATATATATATATATATATATATATATATATATATATATATATATATATTAATAGATCATACAAACCTTTTGATTGAAATTGATAATATGCAAAATAAGTACGAATGTTGCAACATCAAATCTTTCAGCTGGATTCTTTTCTTATTCAAAAGTTAATAAAGTTAGAATATTTCAACAGATGTGAACGTGGGATAGAAATTGAATAAAAGATAAAGATATATTGTGAACCAATATTGGCTTCCCATTATTGCAAATAGAAGTAGTTTCCCAACAAAAAGTAAAGCTCCAAGATAGAATTTCTGAATTAAAAAGCAATGTTATTAATAATTGTATTAATATGAACACTTGTCCATGTCAGAACTTTTCTCCGAAGATGAAGATTTGATATATTGCGATTTTGTTGTATCTGTATTTATGTTTCTTGTGTAGATTTGTCCAAAGAAGCTTATTTAAACTTTAAGATGGTTCTGCATGTGCCAACACTTCACAGTCTCATCAAAACTCGACAAATGAAATTTTGACTTAAAGGATCTTCATTAAAATGCAAGTTTGCTTACATATTTCAAGGAATGGGGGGTGTTAAAATGCACTGGTAAAAAGATGTATTTTAACCGTTTGTTAGGGTTAGTAGAAATTTTGACCATAATTTTCTGGATGACTGTGGTGTACCTCTTCACAAGAAAACTCATGGACCTCCAAAAGCAATCTACACCTGTAAAAGAATCCCCAAAGAGCCTGGAATTTGGCTGCTAATAAGATGTCCAACTCCATTAAAGACGTTATTACAATCACACTGAAAAAGACATGGGCAATTCTTATCATTTTTGTTCTTTTTGTCCTTGAAAGTGTCGTCTAAAAACTTAAATAGCTTTACCGCTACTGTAAAGTAAAAATATCAGCAATTTTTGTTTGTCCTGGAGAAGAGACCTCTATAAGATCACTTATATTGATTATGAGCAGAAGCATAGAGGAATGCACTTTATATGATAAAAATTCAAATTCTTCAGCCAGGACTCCTTTTGTAATATGACGAGAGTACAGCTAAACTTTTTGCAGTCTAAACATCCTCCTCTTTCAAGGATATGGACATCCCAGAAAGCACCTAGACGCGAAAATGCCTCCAAGTACTATCCACAAATGTGCGAATAGGTATGGGTTCGTTTTCCAATGGTTCCTGGGGGAAGATTCTGATGGATTACTCCCCAACACCCCAAGTGTGTGTGCGTTTTTGGAATCTATTACCAAGCTGTGCAACATGGTGGTTAATGGATTTGTAAACACCCGCATCGTGCTCTTACCGCAGATCGAATCTGATTGCACTTAACTAGAAAGGATGGAGGATTAAGACCAATAGCTGTTGGAAACTTTTTTAGAAGATTGGTGTCAAAGTTAGCATGCAAAAAAATGTTGGCCCCTACTTACACACTAATCAAGTTGGTTTCGGGATAAAACCCGGCTGTGAAAAAACTGTTCATTCTAAGAGGTCGTTTATTAAGAAGAATAAAGGATCTGAAAAGGTGATTTTGCAAACTGATTATCGAAATGCGTTTAATTCTGTTGAGAGGGAGGAAATGTTACTAGAAGTATTGTTAAGAACCCCAAAAATATATGAGTACCGTTATCAAGGCTACTTTTCACCCTCAATCTTATCCTTTGGAAAATCACTTATTTCTTCTGAAGTTGGATGCCAGCAAGGTGACCCCTGTGGACCTTTGTTTTTAGTTTCTACCCATTGTGGAGCAGTTAGATTTGGAACTCAATGTGTTTTACCTTGATGATGGTTGCTTTGGAGGAGATATGCAGACAGTTTTGGATGACTTCAAGTTCCTTATTGCTAAATGTAAAGATTGGATTTGAAATAAATTCCAGTAAATGCAAACTCTTTCTTTGTGACGTTTCCAAATGTGAAGTAGTTTACCACTTTTCCGACTTGTTTCCTGAGATTCTAGTAATGGATAAATCCAAACTAATGCTTCTGAGTCCCCGTTGACAGTCTTGCCTTCACCTGCTGTCCTCAACCTGAAAGCTCAAAAACTAGAATTACTTTGTGACGTTTAAAGTATTTTCCTGCGCATGCGGCTTTTTACCTTTTTGGATATTGCTTGTTTATTCCAAAACTGTTATATCTGATGAGATCGTCTCCTTGCTGGAAATTTATGGACATTATATCTGGATGGGACTGTTTACTTAGAAAATCTGTGGATAAATTAATTAACATTAATCTTTCGGACCAACAATAGACCATAGCATCTCTTTCTACTCGTTATGGAGGTTAAGTCTACGCCCCAGTCTTTCTCTTCATAGCATTGAATGGTTATGTTGATTTAATCTCGTCTATGTACCCCTCTTTTGGATAAGTCAATCATCGGATATTTTGATGAAGCAAAAACTGTTTGGTTGACATCTTTCAACCAAGAACCTGAATTATGTTCTGTCAGCATAATTGGGACCAAATCGCCATTCACAACACCATTTTGTTTGATTCTGTCGAAGAAGCGAGATATAAAGCGGCCTGTAGGAAGATTTACCCTCTAGATCTCTTGGAACTTTTCTTGATGATACATAACACTTTTAGAATATTAATAGCGATCCGTTTGGGATTGAAGGTTGTGCCCCTCATGTATGCGTATGTGAATCTATTGCGGATGAGCATGGAATTCACTTGTGGAAAGTCGTAGGTAGATGGTCTAGACATTCGAAACTCAACGAACTGATAAAACAAGCACTTCGTTCTGGCAGTGATTCCTTCTATACCGGAACCAACGGGAATTAGCAGGAAAGATGGTAAACAACCTGATTGATTGACTTTACTCCTTGGAATAAAACAGGAAATCTTTAATATGCTTCCTCTTTGCTATTAATTCCGATGCTGGTGTTATGGTAATTTGATCTGTAAAGTGCAAGCTTTGCACTTATAGTTGCTTGTTGAACAATTATATATTTGTGCCGTTAAGACCTTGGGCTGTTGGTCGGAAGAAGCTGTGGAGTTTGTAAATATTATTTCTTCAAAAATTAGGTTGGTACGATATCTGGTGAGAACAGATCAAAGATATTCCTAACGCTATAGATAAGTCTGCCTATAGTGTAAATTGTGAAGTAATGTTGACTTTTAATATTGCAATAGAATTTATTTTTTAACTAATTAATAAAGTATAGTAGCAGATTGTAAAACCAATATTGGTTTTCTAATATTGCAATCAAAATATTTTTCTACCAAGGAGAGAGTAATATTTGCCTAATATTGTAATAGTCTGTAACGGTTGTAGTTCACAAATAATAATAAAAGAAAGCGACGGCTCTAGCGGTACAACCTAGAGAGAAGAACAATACTATTTGGCTCGAAGTAGCGCACTAAATTCGTGGAGGATCCAGTATTTGTAGTAGTTAGCACAGCAGTGTCCGGCTTAGTCGGTGAGTTGGGGAGGTCCTTGAGGAACTGTAAAGAAATAGACTGCTGCCTAACGAGGCGCCACCTGCTGGGTAATAGAAAGAAATAAAACCGACCAACAGGAATTCAATAGGTTTTACTAAAGGTCTAATACGCTAAAACGAACACAAATCAGAGAGACAAATAGACAATTAAATATAGCAAATAAAACTTAAAATACTAGGAGCATGTGACAGAAATAAGAGAGAGGCTGTCGCATAGAATTACGGGCGTTAGCAACAACAATTTAATTAAAGCTCGCAATTAATGTGTCGAAATTCAGTTAAGCTTTTGTTTGTTACACCCCAAATTAAAGTTAGCGTTCCAATTGAGGATTGGTTACTAAGGAAACTCGACGTACACACGTCACTTACACACGGTGACTTAAAACTAACTTAAACTCGGAATAGCACGGTAAGTAGCTCCCGCCAACCCAAAAGGCCTTTTGTTTTAGCTTCACCCACTTTATCTAAAGCGCCCAAGCTCTTATGGAGCTAGTTAAAAACAAAACCGAACGTCGGTGGTGGAGTCTACCCCGAATAAAAATTTACTTATATGCTAGGGATTCAAACCGTTTAATGTCACATGTACGTGAGCTTCATACGCATGAATAGTGAATAGGTTTCTTAAACAGTAAACTTAGCTGTATTCTGTAGTATGCAGTTCCGAGAAGGAAGGTTCTTGCTAGCGACAGTATTTGACAGCTTCAGAAGATAGGTAGCCCCAGGATTTCCTTTAGGAGAAATATACGACGAAGAACGGAAGGCAGATATGTTCCCTCAAAGCAGCAAGTATGCAGCGTGAACGACCCCTCAGCCTGTAGGGTTCATCGGCCGTTGGCAGCTTAAATGTAGGCGAAACCGTGGTAGTCGTCAAGTTATATAGCGAAGGGTTCTTAAATAGCCATTCCAGCACCCCCAGGAATTATCCAGATTGTAATACACGAGTAGAATATGAGGTCAACGCACGTGCTAAAGCATACGTCGTAATTAGAATTAACACAACCACGAGACAACAACGGAAAAGAAATACTTACGGTGAATGCGGTCGGGTTTACATTTACACACCAATTTAACTTGGAATTATTGAAGCACACATTAATAATTTATGTGTAAAATTTTAGCTTCACGAAGCACGCCAAACACCCAGTAGAAGGAAGTAGAAAATGTCCGCTCGTAATCTTCGAAACTTTTCGTGAATTAAACAATCCACCAATGGAAAAATCGCAACATGCGCGGCAAATTCAACTTTCGTCGTAAAGTGCTACACACGACACACGTTTCTAAGAAGGCTCCCGACATACGTTTTACTTTTGCAAATAAACCCGTAACACGACTATCACGGTATCGCATTCAGTTAAGCTGCAAACAACTGGTGAACACTACGGTCTGCAGGGGTCGTTCATGCTGCATAATTTCTATTTTGAGGAAACATATTTGCCTTTCGTTTTTGCTACATACCTCCCTAAGAGATCTTGGGGTTACCTATCTTCTGGAGCTGTCGAATACCGTTGCTAGCAGGAACTTTCATTCTCGGAACTGCATACTACAGAATACAGGTAAGTTTAATGTTTAAGTAACCTATGCAATATTAATGCGTGTGAAGCTCACGTACATGTGACATATAACGGTTTGATCTCTAGTATTTAAACAAATTTTTATTCGCGGTATACTCCACAACCGACGTTTGGTTTTGTTATTAACCAGCTCAATACAAGCTCGGGCGCTTTACTTAGAATGGTTGAAGCTAAAACAAAAGACCTTTTAGGTTGGCGGGAGGTACTTACTTTTTAATCCGAGTTTAAGTTAGTTTTAAGTCGCCGTGTGTAAGTGATGTGTACGCAGAGTCTTCTTAGTAACCAATCCTCAATTGGAACGCTAACTTTAACTTGGGTGTAACTAAATAGCTTACCTGAAATTCGACACATTAATTGCGAGCTTTATTTATTGTTGTTGCTAACGCACGTACTATATGCGACAGTCTCTCTAACTCATTCACATTCTTCTAGTATTTTAAGATTTGTTTGCTGTATTGAATTGTTCTGTTTGTCTCTCTGATTTGTGTTCGATTTAACGTATTTGACCTTAAGTAAAACCTGTTAATCTCCTGTTGGTCGGTTTTATTTCTTTCTATTACCCAGCAGGTGACTCCTTGTTAGGCAGCAGTCTATTTCTTTACAGTTCTCTAAGGACCCCACACTCATCGACAAAGCCGGACGCTGCTGTTCTAACTACTATAAATACTGGATTCTCCACGAATTTAGTTCGCTTCATCGATCCAAATTCTCTTACTTTTTCTCTCTAGGTTGTACCGCTAGAGCCGTCGCTTTCTTTTGTTATTTGTTAACTACAACCGTTACAACATGTTTAACCAACTAATATCATTAAGGTTATGAGACATTCTCTGAAACTTTTGAACGCCAAATATAAATCTTAAACAACTGTTCTGTACTAGTTGAATCCTCCGGACATCCGTAGTGTCAGTGCATGTATCGTATACAACATCACAAAAAAAAAAAAACACAAGTGTTTCACATAAGGTTTCTTTTGCTTTCATATTAAATAAATCTCTATTGTAATAAAGAAACTTTAAAGAAGCATACGATTTTTTTAAATCATTGTTTATATGATCTTTAAAGCTCAGTGTGCTATCAATCATTAGCCCAAGGTCGCGAGAGACTTCTTCAACTCTTATCTTATTATTGTTAATATTAATTACAAGATTTTCAACAACTGTTTGCCTATTTTTCATAGATCCAAATAGATGATTTAGTTGGGTTAATGGCATTGAGCAAATAAGACTATGTTGTTAATTATGATCTTTGCATGCGGTATATTTCCACAGTAATAAAGTTGCGTATCATCTGCATAAAAATGACTATAGCAATTTTAATGCGACTGTCAAAATCAAAAGCATATATTAAGTAAAGCAACGGTCCAAGTATGGAACCTTGAGGAACACCACTAACTACTGAAGAAAAACTAGATGTTACGCCATTTAAAGAGACAAACTGGGATTGTGCATTTAAAAATTCTCAATTAACGATACTGTAAATATTGATATTTGGCTTCCAATGCCCCGAATTGATACGTATTTAGTTTCTTTTCTTTAAAATGAGCGATGAGAGAAATTGAGGTTTATATTAAGAATTTTAAATTGGATGTTGTAAGATTCAATGGTTCATACTTGGCTACTTTCTATTGTTATTATTAATGTATGCATTCGAATTGAATTGACAAACATTAAAATTTAAATGATCAATTTTGACAAAAACATCCAAACACGCAATTTTAGAGAAAAACATAGGTTTCGTTTCGTCAAGTATTAATTAAATGTGTTAACTGTTTAAAAAAAATCAAATTTGCATAAATAATACCACAAACCCAAACATCATCAATCGTCGCGAAGAAAACAGGAAAAAGCTGTCGCTTCAAACAACAAAGACAAATTAATCTTTCCATTTTAATTTGATTTTAATTACATATTCCGGTTTCATTTAAAATTAATATTAATCTGTCACAATCTTAATTGTTTGGATGACTTCTTCGTCGAGATGATGATAAATTTGAATAAGTCTCGGTATTTGGGTCATTGTTACGGTAGGTCAACGTCGGCGTACAGTTTCAAGTTTACACAAACACTCATTGTGATTTTTTTTTTCATAGTAAATTTGATCGTTGAATTAAAACAGAGATTCCGTTTGTTTTACCTTCTATCTAAAGAACTGTAATTTTGCACCTGCAGATGAAAGGAAGATGATTTAGCACTTTGCGCAATACGTTTTTGTTCGGTTTGTCATGCGTGAAGGATGTTGGAGGGAAGTGAATGTAAAAGCAAAGAAAACGTTGTAATTTGAGGTTGAAAAATTAATCCTGTGGAATAAAAAATATTTTAAATAACAAAAAATAATCGAAGTTTAGTCATGTGAAAAAAAAAGATGCACTTCCAACTAAGAGATTTTAATGATCAAGTAGGTCAAACAAAAAGGGGTTTCACAGGGTAGAACTTAAGACCGCTTCTGGTTTAGGGATAATCAAAAGTTTATCTTGGCTGATTACGCTGATGATCTTATGATGATGAGTTTCCACATTCTTGCCTATTAATATTTGTGTTAAAAAGTGTGGTTTGATCCCCACATATGTTTCATGACTTCAGTTTTTTGTTTAATATTTTCTTATAATTTTCAGGTTGTTAAATGCAGACTGTGACCCTTTTCTTTATACTTTAAATATTTAATTTCAGATTAGTCTACAGTTTGTTACATTAAATTTATCCTAATGAGAATTTCCGATTCTGAGTGCTGCCGAGATCACTCAACTGGCATTTATAACTAGCCTAGTTGTCTACGAATAATGCATTAAGTAAATTTTATAATCAATGCACACCACTAATCCAAGAATTATGGATAATTTAGTCTAAATTTGTGAATAAACATCTTAATGCAAGGTATGAAGTTTGATCTTTTCACGCACCTTAAGCTGACGCTACCATAATTTTCACCTGATTTATCAGAATAGACAAAATCAGTATTTAATTACGTTAAATTATCAAAGATACATACTGCGGTTATTGCAATTCGGTATTTACCAAACTAAATTCAATTGACTTTTATATTAAACATGAGATTCTATTAATTATTTTACTTATAATTTTATCTCAAGATCTTGGCTTCTTAAACAAAATTATAATACAACTAAAATAATGATACATTTAATTCCTACAATGCGCAATCTGACTACAATACGCGGGCTGACTATAATGCGCCGACTTATTACGAAACTGGTTTAATGGACTTTTCGTGTAAAACCACCTTTTCTAAAGTATACGTAAATTTTAACAAATATATTTTTTTGATGCACTATCATAACTTCACACCTTTCATCGTTCGGTCCCCACTTTTATTTCGTTTTAACACGTACATTTTATCTATTTATCCTCGTACTATACAATACACAAATTTATGCTTATACTATTCAATACACAGGGTTACAAATTTATGCATTGCAACGACTTTGCAATACGTACTTTTAATCATATTTTACATTGCTGCCAAGACAATTTTTTTAATGAACAAGGAATTGGTTTTATACTGCGGAAAAGATCAGTAGAGTAGAAACTTTATAGGTGGAATAGGGTCCTGGCTAGAAGATACAAGAAAAAGAACAACAGATGAGATGATGAACGGGTTAAATTAAATCAAATTAACGGGTTATGACAAACAGGCAAAGTCAAAGTGGAAGACCATGTTGGTCTTGAAAAAGCAGGTGTCACTTAGATACATTAATTTAAGGTCTAACAAAAAAACCCTGCAAGAATTACGTGCTCTATTATGTGAATGGTATCATGGTTCACAAAAATATTATTCAACAAACTCGTAATATTTATAGTAGTCAACATAAATTCTTTGGTTTCGATTAATGATGACTCGCAAAGCACTGATTTTCAACAAAAATGAATTTTAGATGTAGGTTGGCATCTCTCAAGGTCGTCTTAAGGAGTTGTTACTGAAAGTTTCCACAATTTTCAGATTCAGACACAACTCGGATTAAGTTTATTTTTTGTTACTACTGTTGCCAATTTCGTATCCTGACCAAACAGACAAAAAACAAACCAAACTTACCTTGACGTAAACCTAACTAATCTAACCTAACTTTTAACTTTAATTAAATTAATCCGAGATTAACCTAACTTACGTAACAAACTTGGATTGGTTACGTTAAATTTTCGGTTAATTATAATTTTCGATTATATGGGTGAGTGTTATTTATTTACTCAACAAGGTAATTATCAAAAATTTCATCTCTTTATTTTATTTATTTGTTTGTTTTCATGCATTGTTGTAAATTTTTCTTTTGTAGGAATCCTAATAAATCACTGCATATCTACCACCGATCCATGATTTCTGGATGATTTAGTCTATATTTGTCAACAGACATTTTAAAGCAAATACAAGCTTCACAGGCCTGGTGCACAGCTTTTGTTTTTTTTGTAAATTTAAATTTTAAATTTTAGTGATTTTTAGGTTTTTAAGTTGCGTAACAAGTAACTCGGTTTACTAGAATAACTTCCTAGCTATACGTCATCAATATTCAATTACGTAAAATTATCAAAGATACATACTGCAAGGTCGTGTCAATGTTTAAATTTGTAACGATATGAATTGTATAGTATTAGGATAAACGTAGGTTAGTTATTTCCTTCACGACTAATACGCGTGAACGGCGAACCTGATCTCGGTTAAACAACACACGAACCTGTAAAATAGCCCAACAAAGTGCTTACCCTTGCAGTACGAAACGTCGCTAGAATTATACTGTAAAGTGAGTGTTGGATTTGTCCTTAGTCCCTCCTATAAGAAGACTTAAATTTCAATCAGTCTATTACGCTAAACTTGTGTATTGTATAGTATGAGGATAAATTGATATTACGTGTACGTGCTAAAATGTGGAAAAAGTAGAAACGAGTACGTTTTGCGTAGCGAACGATAAAAGATGGAAACTTAAGATGGTACATCAAACAAAGAATGTGATAAAATCGGCGTTAACCTCTAAAAAGCGGTGCTTTACCAACAAAATCGTAGAAATTAAATAGAGTAAAAATACAACCAACCTATATTAATAATTGACTTAATTCTCCTGGTGTTCTCCTTCTATACACACCGTGGGGGTGTGCCTGACCTCAAGTTGTAATAGCTAGATTTCTTGAGCATGCCCCCGGGCCGAACGACGTCAAGTGAAAGAACACACTTTCCCACTTATGTGGGTGGGGCCTGGAGGGACGCTTGTTTTTAAATACGACTACCCATCGAGTGATACCTTAAAATGACGGGTTGACCAAGACGGTTTTAAATATGTATGACAAAATTTTTTTGAAAAAAACTGAGGTAATTCTCTTGGTGTTCTCCTTCTATACACACTGTGGGGTGTGCCTGACCTCAAGTTGTGATAGCTAGATTTTTGGCCAAACGACGTCTAATAAAAAAACACATTTTCCCACTTATGTGGGTGGGGCCGAAGGAAGAGCCTGTTTTTTAAATACAACCACCCATCGACTGATACCTTAAGATTACGGACTGACCAAGACGGTTTCAAATATGCATGACAAAATTTTTTAAAAATACCTGACAAGGTGTAGTAGTAAAATACCTTAAAAGTTTTAGCAGAATATTTTTATTAACAGTGGGTTCTCAATCAAGTCTGTAGACCGGCTTTTAATCTAGTGGACAATAATAAGTAAAGTGCATCACCAAGTAATTAATAAATGAATCATTAATGGAAAGTAAATATGAAGAATCAAGGTTATTACAAGCAAAGAACTTTAATGAAAAACCAAAAGCATAGCCAATCATCGTTCAAAGTCGCAGAAGGTTGCACCGATTACGAGGGATAGTGTATTCAAATTGTAATTGCAAAACATTTGTTTTTTGTCTGATTTTACGTGTATATTGCAAAATTCATTAAAATTTAATCAATAAATAAAATTGTACGTTTTATTATTTTTTCCACGACCATATACATCAAGTAATCAACAAAATCAGCCACCTTAAAAATTAGGGTTTACCTGTTACGATATATTGTGTAAAACACACTAGTTTCTTATAGAATAACACGTAATCGTTACTAAGCAATACTATTATAACGATTAATTTGATCAACAATGTAATGTTTACTCAAAATTAAGTCTTTCGCTTTATTAAAGTTATGGTCGCGGGAAAAATAGTGCACACGACTCGGACAAAAAAGGTTGATCTGTACTCGTACATTTTTCCTTCGCTTCGTTTTAAAATTTCAAGCCCATACTTTATTTAGGAAGTCCAGATCTTGAGGTTGAATCATAAATAAAAGAATTAATAAAGTGTCATTTTTAACATAAATGAATTGAATTTATTTTGTTATACATAAAATTGCAATCACCGCAATACGCATGTTTAACATCCATGTCCAGGTGATTCTTTCTTTCTTCGTTTGACTAAATTCTACCGTCTCTTCAACTACGAGTATTGAATTCAGACTTATAGTTGTAGTAGTGCCTTCTAACTAAATTACTTCTGTTCTTTGCACCGAGACGTTCACCTGTAGCCTTTCTCATCTCACACGTAGAAACGAAAGAATCAAGTTGCTTATTACTTTTTCATTTTTCTTTCTTTCTACGAATATGTTTAATACGTTTCCGTGGTTTGACCACACAGACAGAAATTATCGTTACAGTTTTCTGTGCGTTTTTCTAACTATTAAACTCTGCAATTGTTTTTACGGTATTACTTTTTCTTTATTTATCGTTTGTTCTTCTAGTTTTATTATACTACTAGTAACCAAACCCATTTGAAAATGGGCCTAATCTCGACAAACTTGAAATTGAAGACGTGAGGTCACTACTCCAGGTCAGAGGTCAAAGGTCAGGTTAACTTGTGACCCAGCCTAAGATCAGCGCTTGGACCTCCTGAACAATTTGATGTATCGATCTCCAAAATCGGTTCAGTGGTTTCGGAGGAGAAGACGAGAAAAGTTTGGACAAAAAATTTTCGACTAGAAATTTGGTAGATAAAATTCAAGAAGCAGATAAAATTAAAAAAAAGAATATTCACAGAAAATTCTGTCAAAAATTGTTTTGAAAAATGGTAGAAGAGAAAGAAGAAAACATTAAAAAAAATGTAATCTACCAAAGTGTAAATAAAGTACAAAAAAAATAAGGTATAACAAAACAGCAACAAACAATACTGTCCCAGAAATGATAGAGAAAAGTAGAATAAAAAGGAAATTTTCAAATTTGATCAAACATAACAAAATATTATTAGTTTGTTAATCATTCTATATTATGATAATTACTTTCAAGTAATTACATTTTTGAAAAGGTTTTTGATAGCAAGATACTTAAAAATTCCAAAATCAACATATTTTTGGTGTAAGTCACATTCTAAGGAACTTTGTAGAACCCTGTCCACATAGTTGACAAATGCAAGCTACAACATGAGCAAGTCACTTCAAATTTTATTAATTATTTTGATGGTACTTGTTCAAAGATTTTCTAACGGTTGTAGTTTACAAATAATAATAAAAGAAAGCGCCGGCTCTAGCGGTACAACCTAGAGAGAAAAATATAAGACACTCGAAGTAGCGCACTGAATTCGTGGAGGATCCAGTATTTATAGTAGTTAGCACAGAAGTGTCCGGCTTAGTCGGTGAATTGGGGAGGTCCTTGAGGAACAGTAAAAAAATAGACTGCTGCCTAACAAGGCGCCACCTACTGGGTAATAGAAAGAAATAAAACCGACCAACAGGAGTTCAATAGGTTTTACTAAAAGGTCTAATACGCTAAAACATACACAAATCAGAGAGACAAATAGACAATTAAATATAGCAAATAAAACTTACAGTACTAGGAGAATATGTGTAAAGCAAGAGAGACTGTCGCATAAGATTTACCGGCGTTAGCAACAACAATTTAATTAAAACTTGCAAGTAGTGTGTCGAAATTTAGTTAAGTTTTTGTTTGTTACACCCCAAATTAAAGTTAGCGTTCCAATTGAGGATTGGTTACTAAGCAAACTCGACGTACACACGTAACTTACACACAGTGACTTAAAACTAACTTAAACTCGTAATAGTACGATAGTACCTCCTCGCCAACCCAAAAGGCCTTTTGTTTTAGCTTCACCCATTTATTTATTTACTTATATGCTCGGGATTCAAACCGTTTAATGTCTCCCCGTGGTCGGGGCAACTGAAACAGCATCTTTTCGATTTAAATGCTATAATATGTTGTCCGGGGCAAGTAGATAGAAAAGACAAACATTTAAAATACATATTGGACTCAAAAATAGTACAGTTACATTTGTCGGTGTGTTAGCCAACATTGTATAGGACGCAAATTAAACGCCAAACTTAAATTTGCCACGTTTATCAATAGTTGGTTGAGGTAAAGTTTAGAAAGTTTATCCCGCCAAACAATGGAGCGATCTTCAACATCAGACTAATGAAATGTTGTAATTTTGTTAATAGGTCGTGCAAATTTGGCCTCCAAACATGGGCCAATTTCGGTGATTTGACCAACGTACATTTTCACATGTTTTTGTGAACAAACCTCGCCAATATCTAGTCACCCACTTCTACATCCTCTACGTTTCTAGGCACGAAATCATCAAATTGTTTTTGACTGCCATTTTCAGAGCTTCTTCTTTCGGATCAAACTCATCAGAATCATTCAATTCTTCAAAATGTTTATCAGTTTGCAGCTTTCGATTGCCAATTGCAGTAACAAATATTATATGCCGATCACCTGTTCATGTCTGTTCATCACTGCTTTTTTTATCTTGCAGTGAAACCTTTTGCAATTTTTTTTTGTTTTGTTTTGTTTGCCTTGGCTCCACTACTCTTTTTCGGTTTGTTTTGCTTGGGTTCTCCCGCATTTGTGTCTGACAATGCCTTAATACTGGCTACGTCCTTCGCGAAAGTAATCACTTCAGCTCCTGGACAAACCAATTTGCGTCGAGTAGTCGTTTTTGGCGCTTGTTTAACGTGTTCTCAAAACAAATCCTAGAATGTCATACTCTTGTACGAAGTTGTGGGAACTCTGATGGTGTTGCAGGCGTTGAAGCAACTTCCAAGTCGATGAAAAATGTGGACGCTGCAAATTGAGGAGGCAACGAGGTGAAGGTGGTAGATGTTCACGATATAAATTTAAGAAGTATTGTACAGGGTGTCTGGTGTCCTATTTTCGATGTAATTGGTGGGTTTCAGGGAATTTCGCGAATTGATAGGGAAAAACCGTGGTCGGGACTTTTGGCCCGATTTTTAAACATATTCAATGGCTTAAACAGCACTTTGATATGTCGACTGTTTGGGGGATACAGAGTGTTTTGCGTTTATGCCGTTTTCTTTAAAGCTTTATAACTTTTGTTTAAATATTTTATTTTAACCAAAACATTTTTGTGCATTTCTTTATATGCAATTCAATGGCGTACTGAATTTATTTTAGCTTAATTCGTTTTCGAGTTACAGACCAAACATGCATTTTTTAAATGGAAACAATAGTTGGCTATGACTTCATTAGATTTTTTAGCTTTCTGAAAATATGTGGTTTATATATTTATCACGACCAATAAGAAAATTATAAACGATTTTTGAAAATACTTTTGATCAAAGTCACCTATGAACTTTTGTTTACTGCGCATTTGTTGCTAGTTTTGACACTTCACGCAGTTGTTTCTTACAAATAAATGGCCAAAAAGTTATTAATTTCAGCAATTAATTATTATTTTAAGCAAAGCTTTGAAATATTAAATCTAATCACATCTATGTATGTTTCTGGCAATTTATTTATAATAAACAACTGCGTGAAGTGTCAAAAAACTAGCAATAAATGAGCGCAGTAAACAAAAGTTCATAGGTGACTTTGATCAAGAGGTATTTTTCCAAAATCGTTTATAATTTCCTTATTTGCCTAGATAAATATATTAAACCATATATTTTCAGAAAGCTAAAAAATCTCTAACCAATGAAGTCATAGCCAACTATGGTTTTATTTAAAAATCATGTTTGGTCTGTAACTCAAAACGAATTAAGCTTAGAATAAATTCAAGTACGCCATTGAATTGCACATATAAAATGCACAAAACATGTTTTGGTTAAAATAAAAAATATTCACAAACAAAAAGTTACGAAGCTTTAAAGAAAACGGAATAAAACGCAAACACTCTGTATCTCCAAAAAGTCGAGATATCGAAGTGCTGTTTAAACCATTGAATTCAAAATCGGCCAATGGTCCCACCACGGTTTTTCTCATCAATTCGATGAAATACCTGAAACCTGCCCAAACATCAAATAAACACACTACATAAGCATAGAAGTGGATGGTTCAGTTTGAGGAACTGTTGATAACTTTGCTTTATTCAGAGCGACTACCTTGTATTGTTGAGGCCCAAAGTATCTTCCTTCTATCATGTGTCACAGAATTACAATTCCAGCCTTTTTGAAGCCATGTTTAATGATAACTGGATCTGATTGCCCAAATTTTGCAATAATAAATGAAAAGTGGATTTTGTAATTTAAACCCATAGTTTTTCCTCTGACATTTAATGACTTCCTCATAGTTCCACTAGTCTAACGTAGTCTTTAAGTCCAAGGTTAAGAACATGGCCAGTATGTCAGGAACTTATATCATTATTTTTTTCTCAAGTCTAACAAGGGTCATGCTAATATGTCTGCCATCGAATTAAGATAACCGCCAATGTGGGGTATATGTCAAGAAATTGTTGCTAAATAGTTCTGAAACGTTTTGTTCCATCCAGCCCAATTGTAATGCAATGCCAAGAAAATCGGTTGAATCCAGATGTTCCAGGCGTTTTTCCTTAAACTGAATGGAATAGCTTTTCAACAAAGTTTGTCCCATTAACACTGTTATGTTTTCTTTGTCTTGGTCCACTAGTAGCTCTATGTGCTGTTGTTCCTTTTGTCCAACAACCTTAACTTTACCAGGGCCAAACAAAAGCTTGTTTCATCTATGTTATAAATTTGTGACGCATGAAAAGTTAATAAGTTTCTTAAACAGTAAACTTGCTGTTTCTAGTATGCAGCCGAAAGAAAAGTTCTTGCTAGCTACAGTATTTGACAGCTTCAGAAGATAGGTAGCCCCAGGATTTCCCTTAGGAAAAGTATACGACAAAAACTGAAGGCAGATATGTTCCCTCAAAGCAGCAAATATGCAGCGTAAACAACCCCTCAGTCTGTTTAGTTCATCGGCCGTTGACAGCTTTAATGTAGGCGGAACCGTAGTAGTCGCCGAGTTATATAGCAAAGGATTCTTAAATAGCCATTCCAGCACCCCCAGGAATTATCCAGATTGTAACACACGAGTAGAGTATGAGATCAAGACACGTGCTAAAGCATACGTCGTAATTAGAATTAACACAACCCCCAGACAACAAAAGAAATGGAAAGGAGGTACTTACGTCGAATGTGGTTGGATTTACATTTACACACCAATTTAACATGGAATTATTGAAACCCAAAATTTTAGATTTACAAAGCAAGCCAATCACCTAGTAGAAGGAAGTAGCAAAATGTTTGCTCGTAATCTTAGAAACTTTTCGTGAATTAATTAATCCATCAATGGAAAAATCGCAACCTGCGCGGCAAATTCAACTTTTGTCGTAACGTGCTACACAAGACACACGTTTCTAAGAAGCCTCTCAATGTACGTTTTACTTTTGTAACTAAACCCGTAACATGGACATGATGAAATTGTAGGCTTATCGTGTATCATTTTGGTTTAGTTTTTCCATTTTTCTACCAACAAGATAATAGTTTAGCCAATTTTTTACTCTTTCTTCTATTTTTACTACTATTTTAAATGATTTAAACAAATACAATTTGAGAGAAAGTTTTGTTGTGACAAGATTGGAAGATTTGGAACGCAGGAGGTGGGATTTTGCAAGACATTTTTGAAGAAATCAAAATGTTTCACTATCATCTCCTACGACTAATTTGTTTTACTTTGGGGCAGAAGCTCTTAGTTATTACCAAAGATTCCAAAGTCACATTCTTAAAAGTTACCTTTATTTTAAACAAATAAAATGCATGCTTGAGATTCTATTATGGCAACATAGTAAGGAAGAATGTATACTTTGTCGTCAAACATACAACAGCAATTAAAATTTGGAGTAATTAAACTTTATCTGTTTTTTTCTAAATTAGCAAAGGATTCGGTTTACATCAAATTAAACAAATACGCAGGCAAATTATTAATTTAATTTTTATCATTTTCTCCTTTTTTCTCTAACCATCTTCTTCTTTCTACCACTTCCTTTATGCATTTTGCCTCTTCTTCTTTTCCCCATTTATTTTCTTCCATTCTTAACTTTTCGCAGTTAGATGTTCCATATTTCCAGTCCTTTCCACACATTCTGCACCATCTTTCTTCTTCTTCTCCAGTATTTTTTGTTCCACTTTTTTTATTCTAAATTTTGCTATTGTCTTCTATTCCTCTACACTTTTCCCTCAATCTAACATTAAATTGTAATACTCTAACCCTTGTCTCCTGCTTCTACATGTGCTTCCATCTTTCTTTCTTCTTGTCCTAACCTTCTTATTTTTTTTGCTTGCGAACTTTCTTTTTCATAATATGCCTTTCCGTTCTCTTCTCCGTGTTTTACTCTTTGCTCCACCACCTCTTTCCAAAACTCGTATACCAGTTCATTACCTATTCTGCCCTTTACCCTTTCCTCAAACGTTTTTCTTCTTGCTTGTATCCTTATCTTTATCAGTTTGAACTCTTTTCTATTATGTGCTCTAGTGTCTCCCCTATCTAATCCTATCCTCCGTCACGTATCCTGTACATCACGTTTTTACAAATTTTCTGAACAGTTATCTTTTCTTCCCCCAAATATTCTTCCTCCAACTCCCATGCTTGTCTAATGATTTTATTTCATTTTGTCATAATTCTCTCTATCTAGTCTGTATCCTTGTTATCATACATGATGTTGTATTTCAGGTACTTAAGTCTATCTACCTTCTCTATCTCCTTCTACTTTCTGTACTGTACTTTTTTTTTAATTCCATGATTTTTGTTTTTCCTACATTAGCTTTCAGTTTTGTTTCCTTTAGATATTTTCTTGTTATTCTTATTATCTCCTTCATATTTTTTTTGTTTTCACTAAAATCACTATGTTGTCTGCATGCGCCAACAATAGTACAATTTTCCTCCTATCTGAAACTTTTGGATCTCCTCTTCCATATCCTTTATGCATATTATGAGAAGTGTTAGGCCTAATGGACACCCCTGTTATATGCCCCTCACTTCTTACACTTTGGTTCTCCGTATATTATCTCGATTTCTCCTATCATAAATTTTCCCTTTCGTTTCTAATTCTTTATTCAAAATATTTTTCTAAATATAATTATTATTTTCCCCTTCCTAAATCCCATTTGTAATTCTGGTAGTATGTTCTTTACCTCTAGCTCATTATCTAATCTTTTTTTTATATTTCACGTTCATCACGCTTACACTGCTACAATTTTTTGTTTCCTTTTAGTATTTGTAACATTATACCTTCTTTATATTTTTCCAGAAAACGCCCACTTTTTCCATATTTTTCCGAGGACTTTTCTTATCCTTTCCCTCATATTTTTCCCAAACTTTTCCATTGTCCTTTTCATGTCTCATCTGTGCCTTCTGCTGTTCTTTTTTCACTTTTCTTATTGCCTTGTCCATTTCGTTTCTGGTTATCCCCCATATGACGTCCTTCTCTCTCCCTTCTACTTCCTCTATCAGCCTTTCTAATTACCTTCCAACATCTTTTGCAATGCTCTTACCATTTTTTGTTGTCTATTCTAAATTCTCTTTTTTCTCCTTCTTCTTCCTTTGTTAATAAATTTTGAATGTCTGCTTAAAATTCACCCTTGTTTTTGGGTTCGTCTAAAAATGTTGTAGCAAATGTCAGTGAAAATTGTTAAATTTTGAAGAAATTGTATATGAAAATACAAGAAGCAGAAAGAATCTATTGGCGCTAAAATTAAAATTTTGTAACGTGTTGAGGAACGAATGAGTGGTTGAATTGAATTCCTGAACGAGTGTCATCTTATTTTTTAGCAGTAATTGTTAAGATTTATAAAATAAATATAAGTAGGTAATTATAAAAATCCCAAATTTTACTAGTTTACTCTAATACTTAAATGAGTCACTTCGTTGCTAGAATAGGGTTATTCTAAACATAATGTAGAAAAAATAATTAAAATAAAACTATTTTACAATAAAACTAATTTCGTTCTTCCAACTTGCACAGACAATAAATCATCGAGTTTAATTGCACACCAAGATACAGAAGTGATTGTAAATACGTTGATGAAGCTGCTAGATGCAAATGGTCGCAGAAGAGTAGGATTATTTATGACAGTAATTTTGCGTAATTATTATTTTAATCTAATCTTATGAATAACATTATGTTCTAACTGTTTAATCTGTAAACCAAAGCAAATATCAATTACCTACAATTTATTTTACGTTGATGACTGGCTTTTGAAATGAGCGCAATTATTTATATCCTGCATCTTGTATTTTTGCATCTGCGTTCAAGAATAATTTTATTACTTCATTTGAAATTGCAATTTCTATATGTATATTATAAACGTTGACGTAAGTTCGAAAAATTTATACGCAAACACATTTGATCAATTAATTTGGAACCGAAGTCAAAAAATTTAGTCAAAAGAAAAAATAATAAATAAAAAAATGGACCTAATTTTTCGGGAGTGTTAGAATTTATTCGTTTTTCCAGTTTTCCAATCCCTATATCGCCGTCTTATATTTAAATGCAAATTTATTTTTCAATGAAATCGATTTGCGTAAAATTAATATTTTTCAAATTTCTGACGTTAAGATCTAAATCAATTCATTTGAATTTGGATTACGTAATGTCAAGCGTTTTAGGAGGAAAATTGACTCATAGTCAATTCACTGGTGCTGAATCGATTATCACAATCACCATTTCCGTAAAGTCTTAAATTTTGATCTAAACTTAGTCGCTTATTTGGATTTTAAAAGAATCTTCCCATCTTATGTTGTTCCCTTAACAACACTACTATGACTTTACCTAAATCTCTTTGTCACTGCCAGGATCCTTCTAAAGAAAACGAGGGAATGATTTATTAGAACGGTTGCGGTATCTAGTTTCAGGCTTCCTGGGCTAAACCTTCAGATAAAACGTTCTCCAATTTTCCACAGCCAGATGAAGAGTGGTTTTGCATCTCCTGCTCAGCTATTTCCAAGCCTTAAGAAAATTCCTCAACGCAAGCAAAGGAACCTTAATGAGATGTACATTTTCTTCTCCTTTGGAAACACAAAATTTACTGCAAAAAGGCTCACTTCGATCAAGAATCACAGTTTCAGACTATTTCCCACTATGATCCATTAGCATGTTTAGGTTTTAGTGGTTTTCCTAAACCTTAGCTTGGCTAAGACGAATCAATCCACTATTGCACACGGTTTCGTCGCCACACTATACAGGTTTATACTGATCTTTTGGGGCACCATACATAACACTTACATCACAATACAATATTTGTATAATGTACCATACGAATAATAAATAAATAAACCCATTTGATGTTTTAAACGTTCCCTACATGAGAGACTGATGAATTTAAAGTTTCAGACTAAAATATTGAAAAGAGGATTAAAAGGGCCTAGAGTGTCGCTGCAAATAAGCTAACCACGCTAATCTAAGAAGTCATTATGTTTAATCATGAGAAGTTTTGGGAGAACATGTATTTGTTTTTCTTTATTGCCTTAAGAGTGCCCAGCAAAAAAGTAAAGTTGCTGACATCAACTGTTAAGAATAATGCCAATGCGTATTCTTATGCACCGTCTGTATCATACAGTGGAGCTTAAGGTTGATGACGAGGAGCAATTAAATTGTTAGCTAGTTTGGGCACTACGTTGTTAAGATCTGTAAATTCTTTGATAGAGCCAACTATCTATAGAGCAAACCTGTGCGCTTTAATTAAAAAAGATGGAGCAATACAACCTGTCGCAGTAGAAAATACCTTCAGACGACTAATTACTAAACTGCAACATATATTGTTCTTATCTGCGACCAAAACAAATGGGACTTGGAGTTAAAGGGGGATGTAAAGTGTTGTTCATACCACTAGATATTTTTGTGAAGTAAAGGGGTCGTCAAACAAGTGCTTGTGAAGATTGACTATCAAAACTGACCTAAAAGTCATCGTAAAGCACATTCCATAGTGTAGGCCCTATCACTAATCCTTATGGTACTCCTCTTCCCCACTTCTATTTTTATTTTGTTGTTGTTGTCTACGTATCTGTCATTTAGATATGACTTAATTATATTTATCAGGTAAGTACTTTTTCTTCTAAATTGTCTGCTGTTACGGTCTGCGTTTATGTATTTGAGTACGTCTTCCACTGCACATATTGTTGTGCGTCCTTTTCTAAATCTATACTGCTTTTGGTGGAAACCTCCTTTTCATCTATTTCCTGTTGTAGTCTTATATTTATTACTGTTTCCATCAGTTTACCTATAATATTGATTAGGCATGTTGTTACGGTCCAAAATATTTGAGTGGCGCGTTGCGACGAGAATCAAAGAAACGACGGGCCGACATCTTAAAACTTTCTTCTTTCGATTGGCGGTTTTACGAAGCTAAAATTACAAGGAATTTCAACGCGGCTTCAATAATTGTACCATAAATGAGTGCGGAATAAACCGACCGATTTACGCTGTAAGTGGTTTTCATTGCTATTTCTTTGGTTAATTTAGTGGTTGTATTAATTGCTAATTAGAACGTATGCTTTAGCACGTGTCTGGACCTTATATTCTACTCATGTTTGACTGTTTGGATAATTTTTGGGTTCTGGAATGAGCAATTGGAAATCCTTTGTTACACAAAACGTGCTTGCTATCACGCTGTCGTCGACCTCGAAGCTACACGGCCGATCATAATTCTACGATTGGGGTGAAACACGCGGCGCGCCTGCTATGGCAAAGACAACAATCTGCTTCCAGAGCTGTGTCGTTTACTTTTTCTTCTACTAATCTTCAAGTAGCTGTCAACTGGCTGTCGTTAGCAAAGACCTTCCTTATTAGAACTACATGCATCAGTATACAGCTAAGTTATCGTTTTAAGGAACCAATTTATTTTGCATGCGTTCGAAACTTAAGTACACGCGACATCAAGCGGTTGCATCCTTAGTGTTTAAGCGAATCGCTATTCGGGTAGTCTCCATCCACCGACAATGGTTGTTGTTGGCACTCTTTCAAAGCTAGGGCGCTGTCATTATTGGGGCGTAACCTAAAACAAAAGGTCTTTTAGATTGGCGGGAGCTAGATTCCGTATTAGAACAAGTATAATATTAGTCACCGAGTGTGTACGTCGAGTTTCCTTAATCCCCATTCTTAAATTGGTACGCTACTTTTTTTGGGTACATAAGCACGATTTTAGGGCCAGCTGGTACCCCGTCAGATCCTGAAGGGTCTTGGTTTTGATTCTGGTGTCTTAGAGTTTATGGTTTCTAGATTCATGGTCCTTTGAACAAAACAATCTACAATCATCAGTTAAAACAAGCAGGAGTCTGAAAGAGTAGTGAAGCGCAAAACATTATGAATCGCTACGCGTCATCACTAGCCTATTCTTTGCTCGACACCGATACTCACGTCCAAGAGCTGACACCTGGTCAGCATAGAAATTGGCACACACCTAGAGTTCTTCATAGCTAAGTCTTGATCTTCTTTCAACTCCTCTTCTTTATACTTACCTGCGGACTCTCTTGGTCAAACTCTTCATTCTTGTCTTTTCTGTTCCGGACTAACAATTACTGGACGACAAGAGAAGAAAAGGTAATATAAGACAGTAAAAAATCAAAGAAACAGCAAAGAAATAAAGAAGAACTGCAAAGAAGAAAAGAGGAGAACAACGAGAGATTGAATAAATACAAAAAAATTAAAAAAACAGAACAAAAAAAGGAAAGAGAAAAATTTTTGACAAACGTAGCATCAACAGAACACCACCATCATCAACATCATCATCAAAAGGAGAAGAGAAAGAAATAAGGACCTAACAAATTTCTCTGAATCGAGTGACACAATGAATCAGATAGAAATAAAATGAGAGAAACCCAGACATATAAAGAAAAATAACAGTCCACTGTTAATAGAAGTCGGAGAGAATTGAAGAAAGTATACTAATGAAAAAAAAAAGATAGAAGATTTAGAAAAAAGTTTATTAGAGCAAATAAATATGTACACTGCAAAATAAAAGATCTACCGCAGAACTGGCATCACAAATAAGAAGAATTACAATGGAACAACTAGATAAAACAGAAAATAAAAACACAAAGAAATACGAGAATTAGAAAAATAAAAGATAAGAAAATCAAAACAAAAAATTGAACAAGATAAAACAAAAAAAAAACAATAAAATTACAAGAATATACAATAAAAAATTACAAATAAAAAGGCATAGTTATTAACAAACAACAATAAAAAACAATGAACAATTGCAACTGTTACGCGATAACACAGTAGTATTCACTGACACAGATAAAAAGACAAACAAAAATGTGTAAGACATTATTAAATCGATACCCTGAACTCACAGAAGGCGAGTTCATAGAATGTCAAGGTGAGAAATTTGTAGAACTCCAACAAAATAGATAAAAAAAGAATAAAAGGTAAATACAAAATTCCAAGACAAGGACACAAAATAAATGCAGTAGTAGGACAAAAACTTAAAGTCTTACATGTTAAAGGAATGGATATTTTGACAGAAGAAAAACAAAGAAATTAGAAGAGCCTTATTAGATACAGGAACGATACACTAGAACTAAATATACCAAACGACAGAAAAAATGTACTATGGTCAAAAGAAACAGGATTAGGAAGTGTTAATACACAAAGTCTGTAGTGTACGTGACAAAAGTGCATTTTGGTTTGGCGACAAACAGACGAAAAATATTAAGTTAACTATACAGGTGTTGTGTGAAAAACAATTCGTAAGCAAAAGTATAAAAGTGAACTGTATCAACTACAAAAGAGGGAAAAAGGTGACTCTTATTTGGGCAGTAATAAAATCAACATCAAATTTATATAAAAATAAATATATATAAGGTTAGGTAGATTTCCTTTTCGGACAATACACAACAAAACAGCATCTAACCTTATTCCCCTCTCTCCCAATATCTCCATTATCTATTTCAACTCTTTTCCTTTTTCCCCAAATATAATCCCTCTTTTTTTCCAACTTAAGCTCTCCACAATTCTCTTTCATATATTTTTAAGATCCTCCCACCTTTCCCCACACGGTCTAAAGTTTTCCAATTGTCCGTCATCTAATATTATTTACCTATTCCGCGTTTCCACACCTAAACCTTGCGACTATTCTTTTTTCTTTTAGGCTTAGATTTTTTCTTAGTTATCTAGGGACATCATCTACTATAATTTCTTCATGTCCTTTATTGTACTTTTTTCTATCTTTGCTCTTCTTTTCCGACATTGAACATCTATCTATCTTATCAGCACTTCCACTTCCACATTTTTTCTATCAATATTAATATCAATAATCTCCAACACTCTTCTAATATTTTATTTTCGACCTGTTTTTCCATTTTTTTATCATATCTTACTGCTTGCTTTCTTGACTAAATTCTTAGTCTCTCTAACTTGACATCTTTTTCTACAATGTAACCTGGCGTGTTTCTATCTAGATCTAATGTTTATCTTTAGCATCTATGTTGGATTTCTTTTAGTTCTTCTCACTCCTTATAACGCTTTTTACCAATTTATCAGAAATCCTGTTTTTTTACAATCTCTTTTTCCCACATTTTTTCCCAATTCTCTACACCTGCATTAGTAGCTTATTTCTTTTATTATTTTTATAATTTAAAGTATATCTTAACTCCTTTTCTCCCCACTACTATCGTTCATATTTCTTTTCTTCTTTCTTATCTGAAATACTTAGTTTTAGTTGCATTAACGTTAAAGTTTTTTAAAGCATTTTTTCAGTACTTTTATAATTGCCCTGATCGTTCTTTCCATTTTGCTGTAACTTCCATTCGATTTTAATTGGTGTCGTCCCCCAACTCCAAATGAACCCGTGGACAAAAATAGTTAAATCTCCAAAAATTTTACGAAGGACAAAACACTGAAAATGCTTCTGTGGACAAGTTTTAAAAGCTTTTTTACTTAAATTAATTAAAACAAATTT
The DNA here is from genome assembly GCA_030710515.1 of Abscondita cerata. Classification (NCBI taxonomy): domain Eukaryota; kingdom Metazoa; phylum Arthropoda; class Insecta; order Coleoptera; family Lampyridae; genus Abscondita; species Abscondita cerata. Next base: position 102,368 of record JALBCR010004788.1, on the reverse strand, counting down.
TACGTAAAAAAAAGGTTGTTTTTTAATGAGTGTAATTTCTTTAAAGAAAGAAATTGTAATAACTGTAATCTACAAACCAACACCGTCCACCTTCTGATCACAAAAAACAACTTGAATTGATTGCCCACAGAAGCATTTTCGCGCTTGTCCACAAAAACATTTTTGGTGTTTTGTCCACAGAAGCATTTTTGGCGTTTTGTCTGCGAATTCAGTTGGATATTTTCTATTGTTGAACCCCATGTAAACAAAATAGGGCAGGATATCGATTTTGTTTACACTCCTTATCGCTTTTTGTCTACCAGAGAAAAACATTAAGTTTTTGAGAAACACCCAAGGAAGTTTTGAAGAAAGGGTGTATAGTTCCCAAGACTTACAAAACTAGACAGTTTTAAAAGATTTTCAAAGTTAACATTTTATTTGCTCATATGTCTAGTGGCTAGCGACACCACTTCTGCATTTTTGGCAAAGAAAAGTTACAGACCGTAAACTTAATAAACATAAGAAAGATTTTACAAGAAGTAAGTGAAGGCATTGCAAGAGCTAGGGAAAAATTTACGCTTGTTTTATACAGGGTGTCCAGAAACCTTCTTGACAAACCGGAGATCCCTCAAATAATTTTAAGACAATTTAACAAAATTCACATAGTCCGAAAATGCTTCCTAAGGGAGCTAGAGCTTGAAGATGGCGCCTTGTATAGGGTGTCCCAATAAGAACGCCGGATTTAATTACACTTAAAATAAACTATATTTGAAAAGGAATGACACATATTCATACATAGAACACAAAGGGCACACGTTCCGATTTAAGTGTGGAAATGACATCTGGTATATGTCCACCACGAGATGCTTCAGCTAGTGACTCTGTCCACTGAAATTTGTGATTACTTTTGCACAGTCTTGCGCCTGGAGTTCGGCGCTGAACGTCGAATTTCCTGCTTCAGGTCTTGTATGGTTCGGGGATTGTGTTCATAAACCTGTGACTTGAGAAACCCCCAAAGAAAGAAATCACTCATTAGGCGCATTATTCCGGCCTAAGAGCGCGCGAAGCCTGCGAACAGTTTGAGCATAACACTCGCCATTCTGATAATGAGTTTTCACAATTAAAACTCGTTGTTCAGCAGTGTAACGCTCCATATCCAGTAACTGCAACAAATATAAAAAACAAAAAGTGTAGGTACAGTGCAGCCAATCTCATACGAAAAAAATGGCGGCCAATTCAAATCCACGTTCTTACTGGGACACCCTTTAAATAGTTTTTTATTAAATACCTCCAGAACGCTTCTACTTAGAAAAGCAAAACTGGTATGCTTGTTTTAGTTTTCAGAGAAGAATCGATTCCATCAATTGCGAATTTCTAGTACCGGTCATAGGCCTCCGTTTTGGGTAGGTCAACGGTTATTTTAACGCATAACTTTTTGTCTTTAACTTTTAAGCTTTTTGTGACACTAGATTATTAAATTTTCAGGTATTCTTGTACTAAAAGGTACTTTAACTTTAAGTCATTAGGGAGACATCGTTTTCTAAAAATGGATTTGAAAATATTTTGTTTTTTTTTCATTAAAGTTAAATTTATATTTTTGCAATAGTTGGCTTGAACTGCCAACAAAAGTAAAACCTACGTTTTTCATTGTCAAATTGTTGCCAGTTCGCGAAGTTTATCTTTTTATTTTTTAGTTTACCAGGCGCCATCTTCAAAGAGCTCTAGCTTCCTTTAGGAAGCATTTTTGGAATAGGTGAATTGGGTTAAATTGTTTTAAAATTATCTGAGGAATCTCCGGTCTTCGTTTGTCAGGAGAGGTTCTGGACACCCTGTATAAGATACCCCGAAAAGAAACATCTTTAAATTATTATCGATTCATTTTATTTAATAAGCTAGTTGATCAGTCGAATAACGCAGTCATTTGTCCAGACTACCACCTACATTTGCTGCAGTAACACAATATTCGAGTTTTTTATTAAATTTATTTGTGGAAAGGAAGAAATTTGGGAGCAACTAAATGAGGTTGGAGAAAACTAACAACATTCGAATGCCAGTGCTCACAACTGAAGCGCCAGCTCCAGCCTGAATTCTGAAGCTCATTTTTCTTGCGGCTGTAAAAAAGGCTGTAAAAGCGATGTCTAAAGGTTGGCCTGCCCTGCTCTACAATGTGTTCTAATTGTCATGAGCAGAGTTGTGTAAATTCCATCGAGGAGAACCATTTTGCAGAGGCAATTGATTAAATATTTCATTAGTGGAATAGGCCTCCAGGGGAAACCACTTAAAAACGCACTGAGAGCTAGCATGGATCTTCTAGAGAAAGAGCTGCTCTACTAATTTTCCTTTTTATACATTTTGCTCACGCTTATACTTTTCAAGATAATCGACGCAAAGGCGACTAGACTCAATTTTGCATTCGCTCTTAAAACTATGGTTATTTTCAAAGGTCATTTATGAGGGTTGGGTGGGAGATACGCAAAAAATATGTATATCAATTTTTGTGGAAAACTTAATGGAGAATCTAAAAAGTCTAATAACTTTTTTTCGTCAGAGATACGGTTTATGTGCAAAACGCAAAAAAAATTTGTGAGGTCACGTTTGGGGTCGTTTTTTTGTCAAAAGAGAATGATGCTCCTCTTGGGGGAGAGAACTTTTAGATTTGTATTCGAGTTCTTACTGAGAGTTCATAACTAAAATTTATGAATTTTTTCTTCTATTCGTCGTTATTTTATCTAAATTGCCCATTAAAAACCACAAAACGAGTTCGAGTGGTTAAGATGATTCTATTTCTTTCAGATGTTAAGGATTTTTATCGGTGATCTTCTATTAGTTAATAAAGATAAGATTGATTAAAACATCTAAAAAGTAATTGATTTTTAATCATCTAACAAAAAAATGGTGTAAAAGAACGTAAACTTCTTTTCTTTTACAACTAATAAAACAATTAACTTTTTAGGTCGTATCGAAATTAAGAGATCAATAAAAAAATCTAACGATTGCTTTCGCTCGCAGTTATCACAAACGAATTTTAACAATCGCCAATAAAATTCAAAAAATGTAATCACTTTCATCCGTCAAAAGTGAAATTGTTTACAAATTTTTTTCCAGATTATAAAACTAGCTCCCAACCCAATCTCGTTTTGATGGTTGCTCCATAATTACAATTAAAATATGAAGGATGATCAAAAACGTAAAAAAACTACTTTCATTCGGATTAGACTGATTACCCTTGCGGCGGCGATTTTGATTGAAAAAAATTGTTTCGCGAAAGGGAAAATTGGAATATTTCGAAAGGTTAAGCTACTTGACGTATGTATGTCTCGTCGAGAGATTCATTAACAGAAAGTAAAGGTTTCGGATGTATGTACATAATAACGACGTCTTAAGATAATATTCATATTTTGTTACCGACGGTTTTGAGTTGCAGGTTGGGCCGGTGAAAGGTTCGGAAGCTGAAGAAGAAATGCTCCTTGTACATTTCTAAAAGCAGATCAGTTCAGCAACATCTAGTGCTGGTGATAGTGGTGTTGTTGTTGTTCTATTGCAAGATGTTGCCTATGGTGAGCGATTACCATTTAAATTAACTTCTTCTTAAATTGGAGTTTTAATTATAAATAAATTATAATAAATTTATGCATTTTTCTCGAACAAAGATGAGAATCGACGTCTTCGCTAAGAAACAACTGTATCCCAGATTCTTGCCTCGCATTATTCTATTGTGATTATTTAAATTTAAACACACGCGACATTATCATTAAGATTGTAATTAATTTTTTTTTTGCAGAAAATTGTGACCGTTTTGTTCGCGGTTGGCTTAATCGATGGAATGCCTTCGGTGGGTTATAGAAAACTGAACACTCAGATGAGGTATAATTATTAACTTTTTATTTTTTGATTTTAATTTAAAATAAATTAATGTAAAAACTTAATTTAAATTAAATAGATTATTTTAGTATTGCAGAATATCAGACGAATAAAATAATTGAAAATTATTTATATTTAGTATTAACGTCATAAGGGTGTCTCACCAGGAACCGCCATTAGCCGTATACGGAAAACTATAGGTACACTCATGAAATTTAAAACTTGGACACCACAATTTCTGTAAACAAAAGTTTGCACATTGTGAAGCGGGCTTAAGGGTATCATTTACAATTCTAACAGCAGGTAGTCTCAGCAGGGGTTATCTTATAGAAGGACTGTAGAATGAATCATTACACTAAGCACGTTTTAGAAAATAGGTAATTTACGTTGCTTACTTAATTTTTTCTTTAAAGAATATATTTGAAGGTATCGCTAATTAAACACCATAGCTCGATTAATTATCGAATCAAAATTTTGTTTAGGAAATGTTTACAAAATAAAATTAGAAATAATTTTGATTTAAAAACGTCTACAAGCAATAACTTTTAAATTAAATCAAAAAACTAAACATGGTTATTTGGGTTGACTGATTATTACTTATTTTTAAATAAATCTAACCTACTAATTATTGTAAGTTATTAAAAAAATCATTAAACTCTTATTCATAATATTTAGTCCTTACAAAATGTATATTTTATGACGTTTCATTTTTTCTGTAGTTAATATAAAAAGTGAAAATAAAAACTAAGGCAATTCTTATTGTCAACGTATATATTTAGTTTTTGACAAGAATTTATTACATAATTATAATTAAGATACCAAGTTATAGTTTAAAATTAAATGAAAACTTTTTTTTAAATAAAGGTATTACTATATAAATAAATATAAGAAATCAATAATGGGTGTGACCTCCATTATTATTGATACATTCTTGGAGGCGTCTGCTCATTGACGCTATCAAGGTATCAATATAATTAATATTAATCGTTTCCCATGCGGTATCAATGGCTGCAATTAGTGCATTACGGTTTACTGGTATAAAATTTGGCCCTTGTTGTCTTCGGATAACAGCAAGTATTCGAGCCCAAACATTTTCGATAATGTTAAAATCTGGGCTTTTTGGTGGCCAGGGTAACAGCTCCAAGTTATTTGCTTGTATCCAGTTGCGCACAACCTGCGAAGTATAGGGCATCATATTCCGATAGTTAATTATCGAATGTTCCAAGAAAATATGTGTAAATAGTAAATGGAATCTACTAACGTAACGTTAAGTCGTTAATTATAGTTACATAACTCTCCTTTCATAAGATATAGTTCATATTAATATGCTTATTGTAAAGCTTCGTACACACCTGAACAACAAACCGAGGAACAAACAGAACAACGAACCGAACGGCAATCGGAACATTGATTTGGACAATAAATAAAGTAAGAAATGTAAATTCCATTTTAGTTTAAAAATTTCAAGTGTTGTGAAAATGCCACCTCATCTCGGTGCTGATTTGAAAGCGCGGATTGTTTTGGAATTAGCGGCGGGCCGTAGCGTGCGTGAAATTACACGTATGTTAGATATACCAAAAAGCACCGTAGGGCAAAAACCGAGTAAAATGGCCCTATTCATACTTCGCGGGTTGTGCGCAATTGGATACAAGAAAATAACTTGGAGCTGTTACCCTGGCCAGCAAAAAACCCAGATTTTAACATTATCGAAAATGTTTGGGCTCGAATACTTGCTGTTATCCGAAGACAACAAGGGCCAAATTTTATACCAGTAAACCGTAATGCACTAATTGCAGCCATTGATACCGCATGGGAAACGATTAATATTAATTATATTGATACCTTGATAGCGTCAATGAGCAGACGCCTCCAAGAATGTATCAATAATAATGGAGGTCACACCCATTATTGATTTCTTATATTTATTTATATAGTAACACCTTTATTTAAAAAAAAGTTTTCATTTAATTTTAAACTATAACTTGGTATCTTAATTATAATTATGTAATAAATTCTTGTCAAAAAACTAAATATATACGTTGACAATAAGAATTGCCTTAGTTTTTATTTTCACTTTTTATATTAACTACAGAAAAAATGAAACGTCATAAAATATACATTTTGTAAGGACTAAATATTATGAATAGAGAGTTTAATGATTTTTTTTTAATAATTTACAATAATTAGTAGGTTAGATTTATTTAAAAATAAGTAATAATCAGTCAACCCAAATAACCATGTTTAGTTTTTTGATTTAATTTAAAAGTTATTGCTTGTAGACGTTTTTTAAATCAAAATTATTTCTAATTTTATTTTGTAAACATTTCCTAAACAAAATTTTGATTCGATAATTAATCGAGCTATGGTGTTTAATTAGCGATACCTTCAAATATATTCTTTAAAGAAAAATTAAGTAAGCAACGTAAATTACCTATTTTCTAAAACGTGCTTAGTGTAATGATTCATTCTACAGTCCTTCTATAAGATAACCCCTGCTGAGACTACCTGCTGTTAGAATTGTAAATGATACCCTTAAGCCTGCTTCACAATGTGCAAACTTTTGTTTACAGAAATTGTGGTGTCCAAGTTTTAAATTTCATGAGTGTACATGAAAAAATGAAAATTCTGGAGATGACTAAAACCACTTTACTGGCTTTTGACCTTTCCGGTTGTACCGGAAGTCGAAACTCAACTTCGTTATTTTAGTGAAACACCCTATATATATCGCATTTTTGGATTCTACGTCCAATTTTAAGGTCACTTTTGTATAACATTCCTGTAACTAGAGAGTTACACATTTCAAGATGTTAATTTTTTAGTAAAATTTTCATAGATTACGGAAATATCTGTAACTTTTTTTCAGAAAGATTAAAAATGTATTACTAATTGTTTCACATTTGCTGTTACATTTGACTTCTTCAAAGAGTAATAATCTTTTAAGTCAAATGGAACACCCTGTATTTTTTACTTTGTGGTGTGCAGTTTGAAATTCTCTTTGAAATCATATAAGCATGTTAGGATTACAGCTACAACTTTTGGAGATATTGAGGCGTAGCAGACCTGTTGTGTTAACTGTTAACGTACCGGCATAATTGGAATCACAACTTTCAACAATTATTTGAAAATTTATTGTCAAATTCACCCAGTTTTATGTTTCTCAAATAATACTAATCATGGCTAATTCAATTACAGATCTGGTACACCCCAATAGAAGAAAATTACAAATATCTCCATAAGTTGTAGCCGTAATCCTAATAATGCTTATATGATTTGAAAGAGAATTTTAATCTGCACTCAACCGACTGAAAAAATACAGGGTGTTCTATTTGACTTAAAAGTTATTGTTATTTGAACAAGTCAAAATGTAACAGCAAATATAAACACGTAGTATTATATTTTTTTAATCTATGGACACATCTTTTTTTGTCTTTATACTAACCAAAAATTAACCCGATATGGAGTTTTCAAAAAAAGTTACAGATATTTATTTCCGTGAACTTTAGCATCTATAAAAATTTTACTAAAAAAAAGTATCTCGAAATCTACAACTCCTAGGTACAGGGAATGTTATACAAAGTGACCCTAAAATTTGACGTAGAATCCGAAAATACAATAATATATAGGGTGTTCCATTTAAAATAATGATGTCAACTTTTGGTACAACATCGAAAGGTCAGAAGACTAAAAATATTTTAGTTGAGTTGGTCCTATTGGTTTTAGTTATTTTCCAAATTTTCAATTTTTTCTGTCTATACTCTTCCGTATACGGCTAATGGCGGTACCCGGTGAGACACCCTGTATAGTGTAATCAATTTTGTTTTAAACATATTTTTGAATGTTTTTCAAAGACAAACTTTATATAGTATTACACCAAAAAAACTCAAGAAACCAATCTCAATTTATTTTGGGAGAACTATATTTCTTGTCTATCTACGTCATATCTACAACATCCGAAACTAAAAATTTTTTCTGGTGATCCTGGTCAAAACATAAAAATTGAAAAATTATTAATCGTGTTCAAAATTTTCAAATAATTCAGACCATTGGTAGTAGGTAAAAATTAATTTAAAGTTTTCGAAGAAAATTATTTTAATGATTATTAAATAAAAACCAGAATTTTATTACTTACAGAATTACAATTCCGAAATCGAATGTTAGTTATTTTAGGTAAAATAAAATTATTACGTAATATCAGAAATACATCATCTCCTACGGAATGTATCAAGCCCTGATGAACTTTCTGAAGTTGCCGATAGGTGGCGATACGTGTTACATTATTATAATATTTTTGTTTCCTGTTGTTTTTACACCTAACCCCCCAATTTAAAATTAAAGATTAATTCAAACAAACTGCATAGTATATCCTAGTAATATTTATACAAATGAAATATTAAAAACTTTAAAAAAATCTATTTTTAAATTATTGCGTTGTTCCGTCGTATAGTAACATTATTTCGCGATATTCAATCAATGATGAAACCGGAAAACCAACGCACAACGTCATCTATCGGTGACTGAAGGAAACACTAACACGTATAGAGAATCTACTGCTTGTATCTACGGGACGTTCTACATTCCTGGGGAGATGATGTATTTCTGGTAATATTAATAACTAAAATTAAAAGAAAAATTTTCAAATGATACAAATTAATTTTTTTTATATTTAAGGGCGGCAAAATTATAAAAAAATTGTAATTAACTCAAAATTGTCATTTTATTATAGACGCCTTGACGTCATTGTAATTTTTAATGCAATAATGTACTACATCTGTAATTGTGTTGCAAAAAACATGTGTTTTTTGCTTTTCTGAACGATATCCTATTTTTTTATAAGATAAGTTTCAAAAAATTAGCAAAAGAAGAAACGTCATTAATTAATAGTTTTACTGTCAATTCTTCTCCTTCATCTCTCTCCTTCTCTCTTATTTTATTTATTGAATTTCCTTTCATTTTCTGTGCCTTCTTCTCATTATTCTTGGTACCATTTTTTAATGTGGTACTATGTTTTTCTCTATTTATTCCCACACACCTTTCATTTATCACGTATGTATTACTATTCTCATTTTCTTCGTTTCCAGTTGTAAATCTTGCTATCATTAGTTTCAGATTTTTTCTTCTGTTGTGTATTTTGGAACTCATTCTATTATTAGATATTAGTTATTCTTGTCCCAACTTTCTGCTCATCTATACTTTATTTTTCGTATATCTCCTCTACTCTATCCTTTATATATTTGTTTATATCTATTTTTCTCACTATTTTCGTCTCGTTACATTTACCATCTTTTATTCTTGTTCTTTTTCTTACGTGTGTGTGGCTTTGTCTTTGATATTATTTCTTCTTTTTAACAGCTTTTCTTCTTGTCTTATCCTCCCTATCTCTTTACCAAATATCCACATTTCTCTTAATATATACTTTTTTCCTTTTTTTCCATATTTTATTTTTTGTGTTTTAACTTCTTTCCAGCATTCATGCAGTATTTCATTGTTTCATCGTTACATTTATCATCTTTTCATAATATGTTCTTTTTTCTTCTACTACATATTATTTTTTTGTGCTTAAACTTCTTTCCAGCATTTATACAGTATTTCATTGTTGTTTCTTTCAGTTATTGTTTACTTTGTTCCTCTTACATCTCCTCTATGGCGTCCTTAAATCTTTATTTATTTCTATTCCCCCACCATATTCTACTGTGCTTATCGATACATTTACCTTCTTTTTCTTCCTTTTTGTTCCTGCATGTGTGTGGCTTCATCTTTTGATATTATTTTTTCTTTTCTACATTTTTCTTCCTGTCTTAATATTTTTATCTCTTCTCTCTGATATCCACGTTATTCATAATGTGTTCTTCATTCTTCTTCCCGGCATTTTATTTTTTGTGCTTATGTTTCTTACTAGCTTTCAAACAGCATCTCATTGTTTTTTTTCTGTATTTTTATTCTTTGGTCCATATTACAATGAACTCTCTTTCTTGCTTCTATCCGATTTTTTTAAATTTCAGTTTTCCTTTCTACTAGATAACCCATTGTTGTCTCTTTTTGTAGTCCTGACGTTCACTACGAACATTTCTCTTGTATCTTATTTAGTTCTTCCCATTCCCTCTATCCCCAAATCTCTGTTTGCTCTAAATTTTTTTCCAAATCTCCCTGCTCCTTTGCTCTATACTTGCTCTACTATCCTATTTCCTTTCTGTCTCAGCTTTCTTATTTGCACTCTATTCTTATTGTTATACTTACCTAATATTATACCCTAAATACCTATATTTGTCTTCTTTTTTTATCTCTTTTTTTTTTCCACTAAATCTCTCTTCTTTTTTTTTTTAAATACTATTATTTTTGGTTTTTCTAAATATTTCTGCAGAACTTTGATCACTCTTTCCATTTTTTCTTCATTTGTTGCAAATGCCCCGCACGCCAACATTTTTTTTTTCCTTCTTATTATCACTCTCTTAACCTGATTCTTCTTTTAGATTTCAAATATAAATTAGAAACAGACTTAATACAAATTCGTGCCTTTCTAGTCCAAAATACTTGTCATAATTTCTTGACTACACTTAGTTTCGTTGTATATCTTCTCTATTGCCTTCTTTATATCTTTGTATATTTTTATTCCTCCCACCATTTTTTCACAGTAGTCTTCTATCCATATTATAGAATAGTGTTCTTATATCAACAAACAGACCAAACAATATATTTCTTTTCTTTGCATACCTTTGTTTACAATATGTTTTAAAATGTGTATATTATCTCTCGCTCCTCTTTCTTTCTGAGTTTGGTTCTCCAGCTTGACATATTTTTTTTTTTTCTTTTTCTAATCTTTTTCTTGTCGTTTATGCGTATATCTTACATTCCACGTTTGTTCGACTGACTACTCTGTAGTTTTTCTCTTTTTTTCTATCCCTTTCTTTTGTACTAGGCATGTTATTGCCTATTTCCAATTTGGCTGGAATTTCTTTTCCTTTTGTCATATACTCCTCCAGTTTGTTATTTAATTCTTTCTCTGGTTTGTCTTGTCGGTTTTTTTACTTTCTCTATTCCTCTTCTTCTCCTCTTTATTAGGTGACCTCATTTTTATACTAACTACAAACCAAAAACAAATTTTTGAAACAAGATTTTTCTGTCTGATAATTGTTATAGTTTTACTAACAAAGTAACAGAAATATTGACAAAAGATTGTTGATAATAATTGATAAAATTATGGCAACAAAATAGAAAAAATCAGAATTATTCAAAATTTTCAACTTCTTCAAAAACACAATTTTGCTAAAAACTGGTGATCCGAACTGCTTATTAAGCTAATATATATTAATAATATTGTAAATTAGTTGAACACATTAATTTTATTAAATATGCCTAAACTCGAGCATTTTTGAAAACGACAAACAAAAACAATTTTTTTAAACAAGAATTTTACAATTGTGTGGATAATTTTATTTAAAAAAAATAATTAAACATGTGCAATTTTATGCTGTTTATGATTTGTAAATATAAAAGGCGTCACAAGAAAAAAACAGCCATTTACAAGAAATATATTTTTTAAAACGTTTCTCTATAATCCATTGTTTCATCAGTTAAAACAGCAAAATGGCTGTTTTTTTTTGAGACGTTTTTGTATAATTAAACATTTCAATTTTAATTATTGATGCCTAAACGGAAATTTTTGATTAATAAAGTTGAGTGAGATTTGAAACAAAAATAACTTATATTACAATTGTGTGATAATTTTTTTAGTTTTAATACAAGGTATCATAAAAATACCGGCAAACAACTATTAAAATATCTGTAAAAGTTATGTTCATATAATCATAGCGAAATAATTATTCAAAATTTTCAATTTTGTAGCAAATGCTTCAAAGTACACTATTTGTTGAAAACCGGTTATACAAACTATTTTGTTATTAAAAATTTATTGGGCAAAACGATACATAATATCATAAATTAATTAAACATATTAATTTGGATTATAGGTGCCTAAACGTATACATTTTGTTTTAAAAAACATGCAAAAAACAATTTTTGTAGAGCAAGAATTATCTATTTTACAATTGTGTGATAATTTTTATAATTTTACTAATAATGTTACATAAACAAAAATCAAATTGTTATTAACAATTTTTAAAGTATCTATAAAAAGTTATGTTATGACAAAAATTAGAAAATAAATACAGAATTATTCAATTTCCACTTTTTACAGCAGATGTATTATCGTTTATTAGGAAAAATTTAAATAGTTGAGTGAATATATTAAATTTTACTATAGTTGCCTGAATGTTCAAATATTTTGGAAAACGCAACAAGCCAAAACATTTTTTTTGAAGCAAGAATTGTTAATTTTATAATTGTGTGATAATTTTTATAGCAATATTAACAAAAAATAATTGCAAAGATTGTTGTTGACATTTGATAAAAATACCTTTTTAACTTTTACCAAATTATTGTGAAAAAAAAATGAATTCAAAATTATACAAATATTTTAATTTTAAAGCAGATGGTTCAAAACACACCTTATCTTAAAAACCAGTAACACGAGTTATGGTTTATTAGGTAAAAATACAAATAATTAAGCAAATATATTTTTTTGTTAGGGTTTATTGGGCTAAAATGTTAATAATATTATAAATTAATTAAACATTTTAATTTTGATTGTAGGTGCTTACACGGACACATTTTAAAACAGCAAGCCAAAAACAAGTTCTTTGAAACAAAAATTATTCATTTTACAATTGTGTGATAATTTTATAGTTTTACTAAAAAACAATCGTAATAAATACTGGCAAAGTTTGTTGATAACAATTGTTAAACTACACACAAAAATTGTGTCCACTAAATTATAGCAACAAATTAAAAAATAAAATCAAAATTATTCAAAATTTTCAATTTTCGAGTATATGTTTCAAATCACACTTTTTGTTGAAAACACGCGATACAAATTATTTTTTTTAATAGAATTATTTTTGACTAACGCACACATTTTTTGAAAAACGGCAAGCCAAGGAAATATTTTTTAAAGTAAAAATTATTTATCTTACAATTGTGTGATAATTTTTATATTTTACTAACAAATTAGCATACAAAACTCGAAAAAATTCAAAGTTTTTAATTGTATATAGATGCTTCAAAACGCATTTTTGTGTTAAAAACTGATGATACAAACTATTTTTTTATTAAGGTTCATTACGCAAAAATACAAATAAGCCAAGAAACAAATTCTTTTAAGCAAGAATTACCTATTTTAAAATTGTGTGATAATTTTTTTAGTTTTACTAACAAAGAAACAAAAAATACTAGCAAATAACAATTGTTAAAACTTTTATAAAAAATATAAATAAAATAATTAACTGAATATAGTAATTTTGATTACATACGTCTAAAACAGCAACTCAAAAGAAGAATTATCTATTTTAAAATTGAGTGATAATTTTTACTTACTGTTTTACTAACAAAGAATTTTTTAAATTCTAGTATGCACAATTTTGAATCTAATCTTCGCCATAAACAAATAATAACTAACGTGTTGTTCAAAATTTTTATTTTTATTGTAAGCCCCAAGTAGTAATTTTACTACAAATATCCATTTAGAAAATTTACAAATATTTTAGATTATATAGCGAATGACTTGGGTAAGCAATTTTTTTAAAACCGTCATAAATATTTTTAAATTTAGATTATGGAGAACTATATTTTGAATCTATCTATATACGTCATATATAATTACTTACGACCTGTAATATTAAAACATTTGCAGTTTTAAATGTAATTCAAAATAATTTTTTAGTGTGTGCTGCCCATTAAAATAACCACCATAAAATTAAAATTTTAAATTATATGTTAATTGTTAATTTTTTTAACTATAAATATCAGTCTTTGATCAAAATTTTTGCAAAATTAAAAATAAAAAAATACTAAAAATTTTAGTTTTTATAGCGAATGACAAGCGATTTTTTTTAAACCTGTATAAAACAATTTTATCTAAAATATAATATAAAAATAGAATATAAGTCATAAATATGACCTGCAAAATGAAACCAGCCTATGCACTTTTTAAACAAAAATTTAGAACAAAATTAATAACAAATTCAAAAATAAATTTTTATAGTGCGTGTCTTAATAAACACCTTTTATTAAAAAAACTAAATCATTTAATGAACGTTTTTGAATCTTCTTATAAACAATTAATAAATAAAGTATTATTTAAAATTTTTATTTTTATTGTAACCCCATGTAGCAATTTTTTTAAATATAAATATTCCTTTTAATCCATTTTTTGCAAAATAAAAAAATAAAAATTTTAGTTTAAAAAAATCTGATAATTTGCCCTAAAGTGTAGTTTTAAATACTCTACAAAAAAAAATTGTTAAAATTGGACAACAAATATATAAATTTTATTGGAGTGTTTTGCTTTCAAGTGGGTCACATTGTATATGACCTGTAAAATTAAACAAATGTGTGTCATAATGTACATTTTTAAAGAAAAATTAAATAAATTAAATTTTTATTTGATCTAAAATATACGTTTTTAAACCAAACCTTCGTTATTTAATAATTAACGTATTATTCAAAATTTTAATTTTTATGTTAGATGTTTTAATGGGCGTTACTTAGTAGAAAAACTAATCAGCATGATGTAATTTTTTTATTTTTTATGATTACCCAATTTTCATCTAAAAGTTTGCAAACATAAGAAAAACTCACAAATTACTCAAAATTATAAATTTTATTTGAATGACTTAAGTAATTTTTTAAAAACATGCATACATTTTTATCCAAATATATTTTTAGAGAACTATATCTATCTACGCTCATAAATATGACTGTAGTTAAATAAAAATTTGCACGTAATTTAAAACACAAATAAAAACAAATTCAAAAATAAATTCTTGTAGTGTGTTTTAGTGCAAACTTTTTAAAAAAATCAAAATAATTTTTTTAATTAATTAATTTTAATAATTAATAAATAACTTATTACTAAAAATTTTAATTTTTTTTGTAACCTCTAAGTAGCAATCCAAATTTTTGCTAAATTAAGAAAAGTTAAAATTACTAAAATATTAGTTTATATAGCAAATGATTTCTTAAAACCTACATAAAACATTTTTATTCAAAAATAAATTATATTAAACTTAGATTAAAGGAAACTATATTTCAAATCTATTCACGTTATAAAAATTACACAACCCGTTGCATTTGTTACGAAATTTAAAGTAAAAATAAAAACAAATTTAAAAATAAATGTTTATAGTGTCTTAATGGACACGGTTTTGGAAAAAATCCTAAAATATTCAATTCTCTTTTATACAGGGTGGTCCGAGTTGATTGTAGAAAATTTAAAGGGTGGAAAGTACATCAAAAATAAAAGCCGAAGTGTCGTAGTCGTATAAACTATGGAGTAAAAGTGCCTCCTAGCGGGGAGATGTGAAAAATGCCTTGATGCCAATGAAATGCACTTTGAACAAGCGTTGTGATAATTCAATTTAAAATTAATTTAATTCTGTCTTTTTTTCATTTCAATCTTTGTAATTTTAAAATTAAAAAATAAAATTTGTTTCTAACGCAATTTTTTTCATCATGTATTAGTTTATAAAATCACAATATCTCAAAAACTAGGCTAAATAAAAAAGAAACGTCAAGAGAAGCTTTTGTAAGGAAAAGTATGCGCAGCATCCGAATATCCTAAAGTTACAGCTTAACAAAATTTAATCTTGTCAAACTTTTTGAAAGGCCCCCGTATCTGTCCAGATTTTTTTCAAAAATTTAAAAAATTTTTAAATGACTACTTTGAAATGCTGAACATGCCTAGCAAATTTCATTTGAATAACTTTTTTGTTTAGGAATTAAAAATAAAAAACTGGTTTTTGGAGAGCACTATTAAGGGTCGCAGGCTCCGCTAGGGAGGCACTTTTCCACCATAATTTATATGACACTTCGGTCTTTATTTTGATCTACTTTCCACCCTTTTAAGTTTCCTACAATCAATTCGGACCATCCTGTATTGTAGAATTTTTTGGGATATAATTTTCTTCATAAACAATTTATAAATATATTATTCAAAATATTTGTTTTTAACCCTCAAGTAGCAATTTCTTTAGCTATAAATATCCATTTTTGACCAAAATTTTTGCAAAATAAAAAACACTCAAATATTACTAAAGATATTAGTTTATATAGCAAATAATTAAAGTGATTTTTTAAAACCTGCATAAATTTATGCAAAAAATTTAAAATATTCAAATAATTTTATTTTTTTATCTGTAATGTACTTTTGGAATCTTAATAATTCGGTGCGAGTAAAGCTTTTTGGTGCAGTTTTTTTAGTGGTTTCCCGTTTGTTAAATAGACGCTGCAGTTTAGTGTTCCATTCCTTTAATAATAATTAACTACTGAATTGCAGAAAAGTATTATAATAAAGTAATGAAATGTATTATAGATGTAATAATAATTAATTAATAATATATTGTAATAAATATGTTTAACAAAAATAGAAATTTAGCAATAAAAATTAGAAATGTATATTTAACATGCAAATTTTTGAATACATTTAGGTTATTGCTGTTTAAAAACATATTTTTATAGTAAAATAACAACAATCACAGTCAATGTTATGCGTTATACATTAATAGTCGTAAACAAATCAGACTGCATAAATAATTAAGTATTCGATGCGATTATCTGTCAACTAAATTAAACAGATGCAAATTTCTGAATTGGCTCACTTTTGAACAATTATTTATTATTAAATAAAAATATTGTATATTCTATGTATTTTATTAGCTTATTTAAATTAATCGTTCTGATTGGTTGAAAATTATTGAAAAACAATTGAAATCATTGAGAGAAAGAGACGTAATTAATAGTTTTAATAATTTTGGTATTCTGCTCTGTTTTGTAGACCATATTATCATTAGTCACGGTAACTTACGTAACGTCATCATGCTCCAAATCATTGAATTAAGCATCACCAATATTATATAATTGAAAGTGTGAAGTATTTACGATAGAATTTTTGAAGTGCAATTGCGAAACTCTTCTCTCTTCTTAAGTCGTGCATGCTTTTACTTACGGAAACTGTAACAATACACATTGTTGTTTGGAGATGATAATCAAATGCCAACCGAGTTATATTATATTATGGTTTCGCTTTGTAGATGCCGACGTGGGTTGTGATATTATAATATAAAGCGTGACGAGATTTTTGTTTATAATTGAAAATTGATTTTTACATAAATTAGTTTTTGTTTATAAATATTTTAGTTGTATGTACTTTCTTATTTGATGGTATATAATTAAGCCCGCGGGTTCGAATGCAATTATAAAACGTTTGTTTTTTTTGCAACATAATAAATCATAAAAAAATTAAGTACAAGTACAAATTATTTCTGTTAATAATTATTTTTGATTAATTCGTCAGATGTAAATATAATTGTTAACAAATATTATCTACAGGTTGTTTCAAATTAGCCCATTTCTTAAGTACAGAAGATTTAATAATTCATGACAATAACTTTATATAAAAACAATTTGCTTAATCGATTACATGCTCGATTACTCCATATATGGGTTATCGATTAATCGCGATTTTTAAAAATAAAACAATATATAAAAAATACATGCGTTTATTCTTCTTAAAATATTAATTAAGTTACTGTTGTAAATATATCTGTTAACAATTATTATTGTTTCAAATTAGCCCAGTTTATAAGGTATAGCCGATTTAATAATTTGTGACAATAACTGTATTAAGAGAAATTCGATTAATCGATCACTTGTTCTATTACTCGGTGAATGGGTTTTCGATTAATCGCAGTCTTTAAAATTAAACAATTTATAAAAAACCTGTATAAAACACTAATTATGTTGCTGATGTAAATATATTTGTTAACAATTATTATCTACAGGATTTTTTTAATTAGTTCATTTCATAACATACAAAAGAATTAATTATTCGTGACATTAACAGTTTAAACTATCACTTGTTCTGATTACTTGATGGATGGGTTTTCGATCAATTGCATTTCGATTGTAAATATTTTGTTAACAATTATTATTTACAGGATGTTTCAAATTAGCCCAGTTAAAGGTATAGCCGATTTAATAATTTTTGACAATAACTGTACTAAAAGGAATTCGATTAATCGATCACTTGTTCTATTACTCGGTGAATGGGTTTACGATTAATCGCAGTTTTTAAAAATTAAACAATTTATAAAAAAACCTGTATAAAACACTAATTATGTTGCTGATGTAAATATATTTGTTAACAATTATTATCTACAGGATTTTTTTTTAATTAGTTCATTTCATAACATACAGAAGAATTAATTATTCGTGACATTAACAGTTTAAACTATCACTTGTTCGATTACTTGATGGATGGGTTTTCGATCAATTGCAAAAAAAACATGCATCACTTGTTTTTGCATTTCGATTGTAAATATATTTGTTAACAATTATTATTTACAGGATGTTTCAAATTAGCACAGTTAAAAGGTATAGCCGATTTAATAACTTGTGACAATAACTGTATTAAAGGAATTCGATTAATCGATCACTTGTTCTATTACTCGGTGAATGGGTTTTCGATTAATCGCAGTTTTTAAAAATTAAACAATTTATAAAAAACTTGTATAAAACACTAATTATGTTGCTGATGTAAATATATTTGTTAACAATTATTATCTACAGGATTTTTTTAATTAGTTCATTTCATAAAATACAGAAGAATTAATTATTCGTGACATTAACAGTTCAAACTATCACTTGTTCGATTACTTGATGGATGGGTTTTCGATCAATTGCAAAAAATCACTTGTTTTTACATTTCGATTGTAAATATATTTGTTAACAATTATTATTTACAGGATGTTTCAAATTAGCCCAGTTAAAAGGTATAGCCGATATAATAATTTGTGACAATAACTGTATTAAAAGGAATTCGATTAATCGATCACTTGTTCTATTACTCGGTGAATGGGTTTTCGATTAATCGCAGTTTATATAAATTAAACAATTTATAAAAAAACTTGTATAAAACACTAATTATGTTGCTGATGTAAATATATTTGTTAACAATTATTATCTACAGGATTTTTTTTAATTAGTTCATTTCATAACATACAGAAGAATTAATTATTCGTGACATTAACAGTTTAAACTATCACTTGTTCGATTACTTGATGGATGGGTTTTCGATCAATTGCAAAAAAAAGCATCACTTGTTTTTACATTTCGATTGTAAATATATTTGTTAACAATTATTATTTACAGGATGTTTCAAATTAGCCCAGTTAAAAGGTATAGCCGATTTAATAATTTGTGACAATAACTGTATTAAAAGGAATTCGATTAATCGATCACTTGTTCTATTACTGGTGAATGGGTTTTCGATTAATCGCAGTTTTTAAAAATTAAACAATTTATAAAGAAACTTGTATAAAACACTAATTATGTTGTTGATGTAAATATATTTGTTAACAATTATTATCTACAGGATTTTTTTAATTAGTTTATTTCATAACATACAGAAGAATTAATTATTCGTGACATTAACAGTTTAAACTATCACTTGTTCGATTACTTGATGGAAGGGTTTTCGATCAATTGCAAAAACATGCACCACTTGTTTTTACATTTCGATTGTAAATATATTTGTTAACAATTATTATTTACAGGATGTTTCAAATTAGCCCAGTTAAAAGGTATAGCCGATTTAATAATTTTTGACAATAACTGTATTAAAAAAAATCGATTAATCGATCACTTGTTCTATTACTCGGTGAATGGGTTTTCGATTAATCGCAGTTTTAAAAATTAAACAATTTGTAAAGAAATCTGTTTAAAACACTAATTATGTTGTTGATGTAAATATATTTGTTAACAATTATTATCTACAGGATTTTTTTAATTAGTTCATTTCATAACATACAAAAGAATTAATTATTCGTGACATTAACAGTTTAAACTATCACTTGTTCAATTACTTGATGGATGGGTTTTGATCAATTGTAAAAACATGCTTCACTTGTTTTTACATTTTGATTGTAAATATATTTGTTAACAATTATTATTTACAGGATGTTTCAAATTAGCCCAGTTAAAGGTATAGCCAATTTAATAATTATGTTGCTGATGTATATATATTTGTTAACAATTATTATCTACAGGATTTTCTTTAATTAGTTCATTTCATAACATTACAGAAAAATTAATTATTTGTGACATTAACAGTTTAAACTATCACTTGTTCGATTACTTGATGGATGGGTTTTCGATCAATTGCAAAAAAACATGCATCACTTGTTTTTACCTTTCGAAATATATTTGTTAACAATTATTATTTACAGGATGTTTCAAATTAGCCCAGTTAAAAGGTATAGCTGATTTAATAATTTTTGACAATAACTGTACTAAAAGGAATTCGATTAATTGATCACTTGTTCTATTACTCGGTGAATGGGTTTTCGATTAATCGCAGTTTTTTAAAATTAAACAATTTATAAAGAAATCTGTATAAAACACTAATTATGTTGCTGATGTAAATATATTTGTTAACAATTATTATCTACAGGATTTTTTTTTTGAATTAGTTTATTTCATAACATACAGAAGAATTAATTATTCGTGACATTAACAGTTTAAACTATCACTTGTTCGATTACTTGATGGATGGGTTTCGATCAATTGCAAAAAACATGCAATCACTTGTTTTTACATTTCGATTGTAAATATATTTGTTAACAATTATTATTTACAGGATGTTTCAAATTAGCCCAGTTAAAAGGTATAGCCGATTTAATAATTTTTGACAATAACTGTATAAAAAATAAATTTGATTAATCAGATCACTTGTTCTATTACTCGGTGAATGGGTTTTCGATTAATTGCGGTTTTAAAAATTAAACAATTTAAAAAAAAGCATTCTTTGTTAAAACACTTTTTATGTTGTTGATTGTAAATATATTTGTTAACAATTATTATTTACAGGATGTTTCAGATTAGCATATATAAGGTATAACCGATTTATTAATTTGTGACAATAACAGTATTAAAAAGTATTGATGATTAATCGATCATTTGCTTGATTACTTAGAGGATGAGTTTTTGGTTAATCGCGGTTTTTAAAAATCAAACAATTTCTGAAAAAAATGAATTACTTGTTAAAACACTTATGATGTTACTGTTGTAAAATACTTGTTAACAAATATTATCTACAGGATGTTTCAAATTAGCCAATTTCATTAGGTGCAGAAGATTTAACAATTTGTGGCAAATACTGTATACAAAGGAATTTGATTAATCGATCATTTACTCGATTGCTCGAAGGATGAGTTTTCGATTAATCGTGGTTTTTAAAAATCAAACAATTTATAAAGAAACCATTCATTATTTTAAAATAATATTTATGTTTATTTGTAAATATATTTTTAATAACTATTATTTATTTAATTAGCTTATTTCATAAGATATAGCCAATTTAATAATTGATGACAATAACTGTTTAAAAAATTGATTAATCGATCACTTGTTCGATTACTTGATAAAAGGAATTTCGATTAATCGTAATTTTTAAAAAATCATACTGTTTATAAAAAAACTTTATTAAAATACTAATTATAATTATGTGGAAAAAATAGTTTTTAACGATTACTATCTAAATGTTTCAAAGTAGTCCCATTTTATAAGGTATAGCCGATTTAATAATTTGTGACAATAATTGTATAAAAGGATTTCGATTAATCGATCACTAGCTCGATTACTCGATGGGTGGATTTTCGGTTTATCGCACTTTTAAAAAATTAAATGTTACTGATTAAATATATTTGTTAACAATTATTATCTACAGGATATATATTATTTCTTTATATAAAGAAATTCGATTAACCGATCATTTGCTCGATTTTTTGATAAAGGGATTTCGATTAATCGTGGTATTTAAAAATCATACTATTTATAAAAATTTTGTTAAAATACTATTTTTGTTGAAGAAACAGTTTTTAACGATTATTATCTACAGGATGTGGCAATAATTGTATAACACGGAATTTGATTAATCGATTACTAGCTCAATTACTCGATGGGTGGGTTTTCGGTTAATCATAGTTTTAAGAATTAAACAATTTATTTAAAAAACCTCCATTAAATTTTAAAATACTAATTATGTTACCGCTTAAATATATTTGTCAACAATTATTATCTACAGGATGTTTCAAATTAGTTAATTTCATAAAATACAAAAGATTTAATTATTCGGGACATTAATTGTATAAAAAGAGATTTGATTAATCGATCACTTGTTCGATTACTTGATCGATGGGTTTTTGATCAATCGCGGTTTTTAAAGATTAAACGATTTACAAAAAAATTTTAAATTGGCTCATTTTATAAGGTATAGCCGATGTAAAAATTTGTGTCAATAACTACATAAAAGAAATTCGATTAATCGATCACTTGTTCGATTACTTGATCGATGGGTTTTTGATCAATCGCGGTTTTTAAAGATTAAACGATTTACAAAAAAATTTTTAAATTGGCTCATTTTATAAGGTATAGCCGATGTAAAAATTTGTGTCAATAACTGCATAAAAAGAAATTGATTAATCGATCACTTGTTCGATAACTCGATTGATGGGGTTTCGACTTTAAACTGTTTCTGAAATATTTACATTACTTTTTAAAATACTATTTATGGTTTTGTTGTTAATATGTTTTTGAAAAATAATTATGTACAGGACGTGACAAATTATCTTATTTTGGCCGATTGAATCATTCGTGACAATAACTTTAAATAAAGAAATTCGATTAATCGATCGCTTGCTTCGAGTACTTGATGAAGAATTTTTGATTAAGCGTGGTTCTTCAAAACCAAATAATTCAAAAAACATTCTAGATTTGTATTTTTAATAACAATAATTGTTCAAAATTTATTACCGATAATAATGAAATCCAAGTAACTATGTATTTTGGAATAGTAAGAAAAACTCTATTTAACCATGTCATAGTCTACTACTATTCTCATTTAAAATGACATCAAATTGAAAAAAACTATAATAAATAATAATTCCCAAATTAAATTTTTGTAAAACAGGAAAGATCATTTTCCCTACCGGTTTTTTAAAAAAATTTGACACATTTTACCAAAACTATGTTGTACCTTTACTCAATGCGGTTGTACTCTTAGGACTAATTTTAGGCGCCCTGGACGTACTTTTTAAACCCGTCCAGCTTAACTAATAATAAGTTTGTGCATAAGACTTTTTTGGGAACTTTTTGTTCTACACTTAAAAACTCTTAAAAAGTCCATTTTAGTCTTCACTCTAATTTGTAACTGACGCAGGTAGTGTGTTTTTTATTGTTATTAAAAACAAAACGTATATAAACAACAAGGTGTTGCAACATATAGTGTCGTTCGTGCTAAAAATTTAAAGTAATTTTCAAACGTGCTACGTTAGCAAAAACACAACATTTTGTTGTTTCCAAAGGATGTACCATGTCGATAGCCACGCATATTGTACAATAGTAAACTTATACAAGAGCTTTCCCACTTCTGAAGAGTCCCAAAATGACGAAACAAGTAATACTCGCTGTTTGTCGGCTATTGTACCATTACTTGCAAATTTACAGCAGGCGATTAGAAATTGTTTTTATGGTTTGTTGGTGATATATAATGAAATAATCGACTACGTAACTGCTTATACATATATCTGTGATTAGTGCAGATTACTTTTTAAATGTAATACGTCAGCACGACCAATACTAGATGTCGCAACATCATAATGTGCCCATGGTCAAGTTTTAAATCATCTGTCTGGTATATTATTATATATTATATATATACTAAATTTTCTCACTCCTGACGAGTCTCAATACATTGAAACAGCTGTCGAGTAATTCTTGGAGTTTGTTTGCTTGCGAATTTACAGCAGGAGATTCAAGATTGTTTTATGCCAATACTTTGTAGACGATAAATAAATTAAAGAATTGATTATATAACTATTACACGTCAGCGACTAGGTTGCTTTGGTGCAAAAAATATCAATATTATCTCATTCAGTAGACAAAGTAAAATTTCACATTTTTAATAAAGCAACTTTGTTGACAGATGTGTAAACAGTTACATAAGTCGATCTTTCGATTATTATAGCAAAAATAACAATCTCAAATCGTCTGCTATAAGTTTGCAAGAAATTGTAGAATGGCAAACAAACACCGAGAATTACTGGACAACTGTTTCCTCCTTTTAAGAGTCTTTAGGAGGAGAGAACTCGAGGGTAAGTTTACTATTGTACAAATGCGCGTTCTCAACTGTTAAATATAATAATCAAAGGATCGACTTATGTAACTGCTTACACATCTGTCGACAAAGTTGCTTTAAATCAAATTAATTTCGTGTTACGTTAGCACGAGTCGATTGTAGATGTTGCAAGACTTATAAAAAACAATTTCTTTAACATATGTTGTTGCGTTAAACTTTTTACACTCCTGCCTTATGGTGAAATGACATATATAGCATATCAATAGATGGAGATTTTTTGGTAAAGTCGCAATATTGCAACATTAACTTGTATAGAATAAGTAACTAGTGTCATTTTTTTACCACAACCAGCAATTTGGTGGCAGTTTACATCTTTATTACTCCTTTATTATACACTACTGGTTATTCATATCAACATTCAAGACTGAAGAAGCAAAAATGCGCGACAGCACGACTTTTGCAAGCACTTGACTTTATCTTGTTATTAAATATAAGTAGATCAGAAAAAAACACTAGCCATTCAGTCTTTCAACCAACAATAGTTGTCAGCATATATTACCTTTATAGCGACCGCTTAAACAGTAATTCGTACCTGGTTGCTCTATACTACGTCGGAGTAAAAGGAGAGAGGTAGGATTTGTCAAAACGGAACAATTCAACTAGGACTTACTCTTTTAGTTCAATAGGCGGGGTTAGACTAACGTGCGAAATGCATCACGCTAATCCAAGTCAAACTGGACGTCTGTAGGGTGCGAAACTTCAAGTCCAACTAGTTTCTAAATTGTTCTCTTCTACGTTTACTTTATCTGTTAGCAAATCGAACAGTTGAGAAATACAGTAACGCTTTGAAAGTTTACAGCACGAGCTTCAAGCGAGTGTGGTAATTGTCAGAAGTTCCTGCAAGTCCTTGACACACGTGTGTCATACAGTATTTTATCTACCGCAGCATTAATATTTGTAATTGGAAACAAGAACGATTTCATTAATTAATAAATAGTTGTGAATATTGATTAATAAGCTCGTTGTAGGTAGATAGACTAAATTCATCTTAAATAAAAATTAAAAGTGGGTACCTAGGTAATTAGATAGACATATTAGTTAAAAGTTATTTTTTTAAGGATCTTTTTAGGGATGAGAAAATAAAACGGCTTTTATAGGAAATAATGTTGTCGACATGTCGTCCCTAACAAATGAGGCCTTTATCAAAGCGAATTATCTTTTTAGACTGTTATGTCAAAAATAAAGAAAGAAGATTGTGTACCTTGACAAAACCCCCATTTGTTATGAGCAAGACGTCGGTAATAATTCTACTATTGTAAAACCAGTTTCATTTTCATATCCACTCCAGGAAGACCCTGTAAAAGGAATATCTACTGTATTTAAGCTTGATTATGGTTTCAGTTATTGTCGAAAATTTATTTTAAAAACAAATTTGTAGTCGTTTCTGAAGCACCACCCGACAGATACTGTCCGTAAGAGCCGTTATCGATTTTTAGCGATCTAGTAGTAGAAAAGTTGCTTTAAGATGAAGAAGCGCTACACTATAATTGCAGTTATTAGTTTTTTAGTGGTAGAGACTTAAGAAAAACTGATAATTCAATAAACATTTAATTAACGATATAGAGGTAGTCACAGACAAAAATACATAACACATACGATTTATAGCAAATAACGATAAAAACAATTAGCAAATAAATTATATGAACATTGTGGTTTTCACTAAAACAAATTAACCATTTTGTCGGGAGGCCCCGCGATCACAAAGATTATTATCACAATTAGTAGCAAATTAAAATAAAACATAAATGACTAAAAATTAAGGTTGTTAACTGTCAAATTGTTTGATTTAATGTACGGGAACAATAGTTACTGGTACAGGTGTCAAAGTGGGAAGCCGCCTGTTGTGCTAAAGTACGTAAAAAAGTTACGACAACTCCTGTCTCATTGAACAAAGGGTTGTGAAGGGTAATAAAAAGAATGGAACAAAACTCATAGGCAAGATTTACCTCCAGTTATTCATGGGTTGGAAGATATACCAGTATTAGTGTAATGAAACCCTTACCGTGCCACTATATTTAGTGGCTAGTGTTTATTGCAAACTCCTTTAATACCGCCTGATAATTCTAAGAAATTTAGTGATTAGTAGCTTCCAGTTTCTCTAACTTGCATTCCTACCTCTTGATAAAACAGTATTTTTGTATCAAATATTATCTCTTATTTTTGTTTTTTATGCTGGCTAGGCAGGTGCTTTAGTACAAAATTATATCTATATTTTTCTAAATTATAGAAATACCTTAAACCATTCTCACCCAGAGTTGACGTTATTAAATCGATCTCTTTATTGAGAAGCTAGGAAATCCTTCGTATTAAGGTAAAATTTTGATATTTGGACCGTATTCAAATGTACAAGCAGATTATTAATTCTTCACTTTGGTATTTGTCAGAGCGCCACCCCTTTAAAGCCAAACCTCTCAAAGGCAAGTTGGCTTAAGCTTTCGCGGTTGTTTGTGAACCTAAATTTCCTGTTTTTTTGTAAGTGCCGTTCCGGTGTTTTTAAGGATTCAATTTTAGATCTTGTTGAGCCTCAGTGTATCTTCCTTTGTTGAAGTTTTTGAAAGACCATCGAGATCCATAAACATCCAAAAAATTTTAACAGAAAGATGTTGCAGTTTATTCTAATAAAATAAATAAAATAATTATTCTAATTAAGATCCGGTGCGGTCGTAGATCTGCAGTGACAGTGCGTTAGTTGTTAAGCAGGCACCTCGGGTTCAATTCCCGGTGCAAACATGGAATTTTTCAGCCGTACTCTCTCGCAAGGCAATGGCAAACCAGCAGAGTATACTTGCCTCAGTAAACCTCTCAACTAAGCTGTTCGGAATCGGTGTTAAACTGTAGGTCCCATGTGTATGTGTCTACCATCACGCACAACACATATACATGCGAGGGGTGGGCAAACGTCCGGTAACGGATATGCTACTTGAAGAAGAAGAATTAAAATCCATAATCGCTACCCACTAGCTGCGACCGGGAGGGGTTGTGAAAAATTCTAGACGATCAATGGAATGGAACTTTAACTCTAACTAGACGACATAAAGATGCTTCGAAACAAACTACCGCTGTTGTCGTTTGTCCTAATTAGTAGGGATTTAGGATACAAAATAAAACAAACTGTTACCTCAAGAAAAGAAATATAATTTATAGAGCTTGACGGTATCACTTGTGTTACAGGCAACAAAATATCAGTACATAATACACAATTATAGGAGACAGTTTGGTGACTGCTGGCTGATTCGAACTCCACAAAGGTATCGAAGGTAAAAGTATGGAAGGTGAAGGTAAAAAAAAAGAAAGATACTTTATCTGTTGTAATCTTAACCGACATGTAGAACACTATCGAACACCAATTTCCGAAAGAATCGGAAGAAGGTAGTGTGATTTTTATATTAATTTCTGCCAGAAGTCGATTCTTGCACCTCTATCCCACCGACATGATAGCATAATGCGACATATACAATTCGAACTTTTTGGGTTGCCTAATCATAAAGGCGAGAAAATCCGTTTGCGAGAATTAATTACTCAAATTTAAAAATTATTTAACCAAAAGAGATAATCAATAAAATTATCGTCACAAAAGAAGAAACCCTGATGCTCAATCAAATCATGAAGAACACCCGAACTCCACCTTACGAGAAACCTGATTTGACCCACTTCGCTGAAACGGTATAAATACTACCTGGGGAACAAACCTCATCAAAGACTTTTGAAGAAGCAGGTCACTTGCTTTAGCAAAACTTCAGAAAGAAACTTCAATTAACACGGTCTTTTATACCATACTAGATCTCAAAGAGAAACCATAAAGTGCACTAAAAGCAACTGGCCGACCTCTAATGTTCAATTGTCATCATAAACTAAAATATAACAATTCAAGGGTTTTAATACATGACACTATTCTTCCAGTAATCATCTGAGTGTCACTCTTCAACTTTCTGAGCTCGTGAAGACAAAATTTGCAAACCGAGGATTTGTAAATGTCTGGAGTGCGGCAAAAGATAGTACTGGACATGTTTTTATATTATTTTTTCTATTTCGCTGAGTGTTTACTCTAAATTTGTTTTAATAAATAATAAAATGTAAAAAATTTGAAACTTCAGTTGTAATATTTGGGTTATGTGCACTCAGCCCTTTTGATCATTTTGCCCGAAATAGAAAACGTTCAAATTTTATTAAGCGCCATAATCGTATTCATTATTGCCCGACAGAATATCACAAAATAGTCATTGCGTCATCGAAATAAAAAGAAACAACATCGAAAGCAACTCATAACTTTCTCACATTGTGGAGAAACAAAAGTTCCTACAGCAATAGTAGGTTTCTGCACAATTGAGTAGGCCCAGCTGGGATCAACTAACTAAGGTCACTTTTGGTTTAATTACTTACTAGTTTTACTAAAAAGACAATCTCGAATCGCCAGCTGTAATTTCGCAAGAGGTTGTACAGTAGCAAACAAACACCGAGAATCACTCGACAGCTGTGGTCGTCCTTTTTGACTCTTAAGGAGTGAGAGAACTTGAGTGTAAGTTTGTTATTGTACAAATGCGTGCTATCGACTATAGACCCTACTGGAGGTACATCATATACGAACTATAAGTCTTAAGACACACGTACAAAAAAAAGCATTTGCATTGAAGGCAACTTTGTCGACAGATGTTAGCAATTACATAATCGATCCTTTAATTATCAGGGACAACTATGTTGACAAAGATGACAATCTCGAGTCGCCTGTTATAAGTTCGTAAGAGGTTGTACTATAGCAAACAACACCGAGAATCACTCGACTACTGTATCGTCCTTTTCGGACTTTTCAGGAGTAAGAGAACTCGTGTAAGTTTACTATTGTACAAATGCGTACTATCGACTATATTCCTTACTGTAGGGCACATCATATACGAACTATAAGTCTTGCAACACCTAGGTGTCAACTCGTGTAACGTACACGTACAAAAATGCATTTGCATTGAAGGCAACTTTGTTGACAGATGTGTTAGCAGTTACATAGTCTATCCTTAATTATCATAGTCAACTATATTATTCGAAGAGTTAAATATAAGAAAAAAATTGATCATTTTTAATAGTCTCACTTTTTCTGTATTTATTAGTAGGCAAGATTTTTGCAATAAATAATTGTTTTATCAATTTTAAAAGGAAATGTCAAACTTTTGGTTTGAAAACCATCACATAACCTTCATCCTATTTATCAAACTTATTCATTTAATCGTATGGTACATTTTAAATATTGTATTGTGATGTAAGTGTTATGTAGTGCCCCAGAAGATCAGTATAAACCTGTACAGTGTGGTGACAAAGCCGTGTGCAATTGTGGATTGGTCGTCTTGGCAAAGCATTTACTTCAAGGTTTATGAAAACCACTAAAACCTAAACATGCCAACCCTTACCCACCCTAGTAATTAATGTGTAATGTAATTGTGTTGTACATTTTTTCCTCAGTGTACTTCGATCGGTTAGGTGTTGCTGTCTTGATGACCAGGTCCGGAAACCAAAGTGGTGATTCTCAGGAACAACATGTTTTTTCTTGTTGACCATGGAGTACTGTAAGGTACTGATCACCTTCCATATTTTATATTCGCACCAAAACCCCTAAAAACACACACAAAAAAACTCTAAAGAAAATTGACGTACGTTTTGACGTTTTTTTTCATTAATAATTGTAGAACTGTTAAATTGGATATTTTTTCCATTTTAACTTGTAACCAACTGTTGGAAGAGTTGCCATTCGAAACACCAACGATAAAGTTTGGAGTGTAGCTTCTTGGTTGGTCAATTGTTTCATAAAATACGGCCGCCCGTCGTATCTAAACACGGTATTAAGAAAGCCTTTGTAATGATGAGGTTTTGGTCATAATTTGTCAAGTCAGTTGAACCGTTAACTTACGTAGACTTTCCATTATTGAGTAGTAGTCAAAAATAATTATACTACGTATGTTTTCTTCAAATGAATTTAAAAAAAAATATTTAATATTTATATAAAAAAAATATAAAATAAAAAAAAAATTAAAAAAAAAAAAAAAAATAAAAAAAAAAAAAAAAATTATTTAAAAAAAAAAAAAAATATAATAAAAAAAAAAAAAAAAAAATAAAATTTACATTTATTACTTTTTTATTTATTAAATTAAAAAAAAACAATTTATTTTTTTTTAAAATTTTTTTTTTTTATTTTTTTTTTTATTTTTTTTTTTTTTTTTTTTTTTTTTTTTTTTTTTCTTTTTTTTTTTTTTTTTTTTTTTTTTTTTTTTTTTTTTTTTTTTTTTTTTTTTTTTTTTTTTTTTTTTTTTTTTTTTTTTTTTTTTTTTTTTTTTTTTTTTTTTTTTTTTTTTTTTTTTTTTTTTTTTTTTTTTTTTTTTTTTTTTTTTTTTTTTTTTTTTTATTTTTTTTTAATTTTTTTTTATTTTAATTAATTTTTTTTAAAAAAAAATTTAATAATAATAATAATAATATCAGTTTATTTGTCTTTGAAATTAACAAATAGATTCGGTTTATATACATCTTACTAAATACTAAAAAAAAAAATTAATTAACACAACAAATTCTGCAAAATAATAACTTATTTTCTTTTTCTGTCTTTTAACCACACCTCTCTGTTACATGTTTTTATTATGTTTCTTTTCCTTTCTTCCATCCATCTTCTTCTGTTTTCTACCTCTTTCATCCACTTTATGCCTTCTCCATTTTCTCCTAGCAGAACTTCTCTTCTCACTTTCTCTCTCCTTAATTCTCTACACTCTTCTACCATGTGCTCTACATTCTCCCAATTTTCCCCACACATTCTACACATTCTTTCTTCATCTTTTCTCCAATATTTATTTTCTCTTTCTTCATTTCCTAATCTATATCTGGCTACCATACGTTTTTCTTTTATATCCAATCTTCCTGTTATATATTTTGGTATCTCTTCCACCATTATGTCTTTATATTTTACATTATACTTTGATTCATTTATCTTCATTTCTCTTTCTTGTTTTTGATTGTCCTTGTCCCTTTGTGTTATCTCTTCTTCCATCTTTCTTCCTTCATCCCTCAATCTTCTTATCTCTTCTGTCGCGTAACCCCCTTTTCTGTAATATGCTCTTCTCTCTTCTTGTCCATGTTTTGTTCTTCGCAATTTTACTTCCTTCCAACATTCATATAAAATTTCATTATCTTTTCTATCTTCCATCCTTTCCTCAAATCTTATTGCTCTCTTCCCTGCTTGTATTCTTATTTTTTCTATTTTCATTTCTTCCTCTATTAAATATCCTGGTGTTTCCCTCTCCAATCTTAGCGTCCATCTCCAAAATCTTTCCTGTATCTTCTCTAGTTCTTCCCATTCCTTCCAACCCCAAATTTCCGCTCCGTACATCATAACACTTTTAACAATTTTCTCAAATAGCCACTTTCTTTTCTCTACTTCTTTGCCAAATAATTTTTCTCCCATACCCCACGCTTGTCCCATTATATTACTTCCTTTTTTCCTTAATTCTCTTATATGATCACTGTCTTTATTGTCATACCTCATCATGTATCCTAAGTATTTGTATTTGTCGACTCTTTCTATTTCTTCTTCTCCCCACCACCATCTCTCTTTTTTCTCTCTTCCTTTTTTCTTCTTACATATCATTATTTTGGTTTTTTCTACGTTTACCTCTAATTTTTTCTTCTCTAAATATCTTCTCAACGTCTTTAATGCTTTCTTCATCTCTTCTTCTTTACTCGTAAGAATTACTATATCGTCCGCATATGCAAGCGTTATTACATTTTTTTTCCTATTTTTATTCCTCCAACCTGATCTCTCCTCATTTCTTCCTCTAGATCTCTTAGATATATAGAGAATAGCATCGGACTCAACGGACAACCCTGTTTCAACCCTCTTTCCGTCCAAAACTCTTTCCCTAATTTCCCTTTTACCTTGACTCTATTTTTTGTTTCTTTATAAATCTCTTCCACTGCTTCTATTATCTCTTCTTTTATTTCACTTTTCCTCATCATTTCCCACAATATCTTTCTATCTACTCTATCAAATGCAGCTTTTATATCCACGAATACTGCATATACCTTGCCTCCTTTCTTCTCTATCTCTTTATTTATTAATTGTTTCATTATATATATGTTATCAATTGTCCCTCTTCCTTTCCTAAAACCTGTCTGCCAATCTGGAATTATCTTTTTTCTTCTATCTCTTTTTCCATTCTTCCTCTTATTATTTCTGCGTATATCTTATATCCAATGTTTGTTAAACTAATCCCCCTGTAGTTTTTTCACTTCCTGTCTATCCCCTCCCTTGTATGTTAGACAAATAATTGCTTCCTTCCATTTTTCTAGAAATCCTTCTCCCTGCCATATTTTTTCTAATATTTTTCTTATTCTCTCTCTCATTCTTTCCCCCTGTGTATTTTCACTCTTCCCCCTGCGTATCATCTGTGCCTCCTGCTTTTCCTATCTTTACTTTTTTAAGGCCTCCTCCAGTTCTTCTTTTTTGATTCTCTCTTCTCTTTTTTTTTTTTTTTCTCTTATTTTCCCGTTTTCTATTATGATCTTAACTTCCTTTTCTTGTAGCACATTTCTAATGTGTTTTTCCCATTTTTCTCTATCTATTGCTGTTTCTCTCCTATTTCCTTTTTTTCTTATTTGGTTTACAAATTCCCAAGCCTGCCCTTCATTTCTGATTTTCTTCATCTTTTCTTCCATCAAAAGAAAAATTGTAAAAAGTTGGTAAAAAAATATAAAATTTTAAATTAATGCTTAAAAACAATAAAAAGGTTCTTACTACTTAGTCATCGTTTTGACAAATTAGAGCCTGTCAAAATTCAACAACTACCGTGAGCGGTTTAAGTTTTTTAAGGATCTAACTTGTTTTTTGATTTTTTTTTGTTGGTTAAGTACCTACAATTACTATTTTGATAAGATCAAACCCAAACTATGGTAAAACATACATTTAAAAAAAAGTTATACTATTTACTTGAGTTAAAAACGTAAATAACCCGTAATTGTATTGATTTTTAGTATCTTAAATATAAAAGGGCGTGTCTAATACACGTTGAACCAATCGCTTCCTACAATCTTACGTACTTATTAGATTAACAATAATTCTTCGATTTTTGATTATAAAGTATTTCCTAATCACCACAAAAACCAATATATTTTTCTTTAAACAGAAATTGGTCAATAAAGTAACTGAAATATTTTCAACACCGACATATTGAAGAAGGACGAGTTTGAGTTTTGAATTATTTCTGAATTTATTTCCATCTCAATAATATTTCTTCCCATAATTGATAACCATAACCAGATACACTTAACCGCAATGAGATCAAACTATTCATTCTTCGTACCTAACCTAATTTTTATGAACTTTGCAAAACCAGATTCCTGCATTTCTCAAATGACAAAATGCGAGAATATATGCACTTAATTATAATAATATCGGATAACTTAATGACAAGCATTTCATTTGCATAAATAATGCTGTCACATTAAAAAAAAACGATACATCGCTTCTAATCGATTTTGTGTTTGTTGCAGAACCCGCCCAATTACGGATACCAATACGATATAAAAAAGCGATAAAGGAGTAGGACAAGGCAAAACTGAAATTCGCGAAGGAATTCATGCTTCAGGAAGGTATAAACTATAGTGACTTAATTAATTTTATAGTCGAAAGGCGCAATAACTTAAACGCGTAATTGCCTATCATTGAAAAGAAAAATCTTAACGTCATAAACGTAATTTAATGTGAAAAAGAAAACAAATACATAAACGACGAGAGGATTGGCAGTGTAGTGGTCAAGTTCATATAAATTAAATTATAGACTATAAATCTTTCACATCTACTTTCACCGATCTGGCAACCAGAAAAAAACTAGTGCAAGTATTTTTAAATGTAGGTTTTACTTGTTTTTCTTCTTGTGATCGGTGTAAAGAAATTTTGTAATACTTGTGAAAGTGGAATCTTATTATCGCACCCATCTTTTTTATATGAAAAACTTAAAATTCTTTCCAAGGTTGGTGGTTTTATATTGTGTATAAAAATACGGTTCTGTTGTTTAGTCCTTTTTATCACTTTGTCTCTATGTTTAGCTTAAGAAATAGGGTATGGACAAAACAGTTTTCAGTGTACTGCGCATCCAATTACTCTACATTATAAAACTCGTGTTTTATCAAAAATAGTCCTATTTGGTTGCTTTGCAAAATATGATTGAACAAAAGATTTTGATTTCGATGGAAATGGAGTTGATGTAAAACTAGCATAGAACTGATTTCAAAGCCGAATTTATTTGGCATCTAATCATATTTCTTATGGCATTTTTTGTATATCAAAAAAATCATGCCTTGGTATGAGATCGACAAAAAGCGAGATCTTTTATTGTGTAAATCAAAATGGCGATCAGTTCAGTACTTTAAGTAAATTTTGGGTAAAATGATAAAAATACAATAAAAATTAAATGGGCCGGTTTTTGTTGACAACGATGCCAGGCAACCAATATTTAGAACAAGATAAACTGAAAGAATTGAACAGCGGGAAAAGCAAGAAGAAAAGGAAATTCGAGGTTTATACAGGGTTATTTTGTACTACTAAAACGACAAATAATGTAAGAAATCTTAAGGCATACATATATCGAGATTATTTGAAACCACATTTTAAAAAATACTTTCCATTGTACAGGGTGTTCCAGAATCACGTACTATATCAAAGTTGGGTTATTTTAAATGGAACACCCTGTATTTTTTTTTTATTTTTGAATTGTAGGATTAAAAATAATGTATGATCTTTAACATGTCTCTATACCTTATTTAAGTTCTAAGTCGTTAGTGTTATGCGGTAGTATTAAAAACAACCTGTACATCATAACATAATAGTAAATAATGCAAAAGAGATGTTGAAGGCTTTTAATAAGGTAATGTAAACCAAAGTTGCTTGTTCTTGTTTATCTTGAAGTTATTACATTTTTTAGGAGGGCCTGCAAATGAGGTAAAATCGATTTATCTCAGAAACGGAAGTAAGTAGGTAGAACATACATTATTTTTTTATTGTACAATTCAAAAATATAAAAAAATACAGGGTGATCCATTTAAAATAACTATGATATAGTACGTGTTTCTAGAACTTCCCCTGTACAATCCAAAATATTTTTTTAAACTGTGGTTTCAAATAATCTTGAGATATGTGTGCTATAAAATGTTTTAAACATTATTTGTCGTTTTAATGCTATACAATAATTTTTTAGTAGTGCCCCACCCTGTATATAAAAATGCTAAAAAACCAAAAAGAACAAACGGAAAAATAAGGAAACTTAGAACGGAAATGAAGATCATGAATGAGTAATCTAAAATATGGAGAATGAAAAGAGGAGAAATAATTTAGTGGTTATTTATTTAATTGTGTGGTACATTTTAAATATTGTATTGTGATGTAAGTGTTATATATGGTGCCCGAGAAGATCAGTATAAACCTGTACAGTGTGGTGACAAAACCGTGTGCAATTGTGGATTGGTTCGTCTTGGCAAATCATTTTCACTTTAAGGTTTAGGGAAAACCACTAAAACCTAACATGCCAATCCTTGCCTACCCTAGTATTCACATGTAATAATATTAATTAAGTGTGTAAAAAAGTTGGAAATAAACGGGAACAAACAAGAAATAAAAATTCAAAATGCTAAGATTAAGAAGTCGTTGAAAAAAAGTGCAAGAAGGTAAAGAAATAAAGAAGAAAACAGATTTAATGAAGATAGGAAATAAAGAAGAAAAATTAGAGATAGAGGATAGAGGAATGAGAAAAACGGGAAATTATTTTGGAATGTGGCAAAAATAAAAACAAAAGAAATTAATGCAAAATAGAGGCTGGTGAAAACATAGATGGAGGAAAAAGATTGGGAAGAGTGGAAAGACAAAATGTAAAGAATTTACATGAGACACATTCTACCAAACAAAATTAGAGAAAAGAAAAGAGCAAAGGAGTGAATAACAACAAGAGCAGAAAATATTCGAAATAAAAGAAAAAGATAATAGGGTCAATAAAACGAATATAGAAACTGAAGATAGAGAAAAGTATGAGACAATAACAATTTATGGAAAAGAAATGGAAACGACTAAGAAAAAATTGCGAAAGCAATCAAAGAGAGATGAAAGAGACTAATGTTAGTAGAGGATGTCAATGCAATGATAGGAGGGGGAAGGAAGTATAATGGTAATTCAAACGGGTATAAAAAAGTGCATCAATGAATAAAATTATGAATGAACGAGGAAAAAATTGGAAGAAAAAAAGGATAGACAATATTAAACGGAAAGATAAAGGATGGTGAGAAAGGAAAATACGTTTATTGGAAGAAGAAGATAGTTGACAATAGACTATGTAATTACAATTGAAAGAAGTATGGAAGACATAGAAAAGTTTAAAATTGATTAAATCAACCGTTAGATTTGTCTTTGGGGAAGAAGAAGAAAAATGTTGGAGAGAGAACAAAGCTTAGAAGGAGTAATAAACGAAGAAATAAACAAAATTATAAAAACATATGCAGAAAGTAACAGAAACGAGAAAATATAGAGCGAGAACAGAAGAATTGGGAAAACAAAATAAATCGTGAAATAGAAATTGCCGGAAGGTAAAGAACAGAAATGAGGAAGGGAAAAAAATTTTTAAATTGAAGAATATAAGAAGATTATGATAAAATTTTAAAAAAAAAGAATACAAAATAAGTTTAAGAAGATAGATAAAAGAAATAAAAACCAGGGACAAGTTTGGAACTTCATGAGAAAAGGAAGAAAACACAAGAGCAGAACCAAGAATAGAAGGGGAAAAATTGGGCAATATTGTAGTATTGTAATTAAAAAGTTGGAAGCACAGACGGAACACAGAGAGAGCAGTAGAGATACACATGGGAAAGATAAAGGGAAAATTAAGAAGAATATTTGTAAAAATGTTGAAAGGAGGGGGTTACTATTAAAATGGAAATGAGCTGTAATATACCCAACATACAAAGGAGATAAAAAAGAAGAAAGAAATTACAAAAGGTTATAGCCTTCTGAATGTGAATTATAAGATTTTCGAAGAAATAGTATGA
This sequence comes from Abscondita cerata, assembly GCA_030710515.1. Classification (NCBI taxonomy): domain Eukaryota; kingdom Metazoa; phylum Arthropoda; class Insecta; order Coleoptera; family Lampyridae; genus Abscondita; species Abscondita cerata. Next base: position 65,173 of record JALBCR010004788.1, on the reverse strand, counting down.
AAACGGAAGAAAAAAGAAGTAGAACAGAAGTTGGTTACCGGATTGGCAAATAGGTTTTAGGATAAGAAGAGGAACAGCAAACAATATATATAATAAAATAAGTGGTTAATAAGAAAGGAAAAAAAATGTTTGAAAATGTGTAGATTTAAGGTCAGATTTTGATATGGTAGAAAGGTGATTGCTGTGGAAAAACATAAAAGACCCTGGTATAAATGAAGGTTTAATAGACAAAATAGAAAAAATATATAAAAAGAAACAAGATGCAGAACAAGTAGAGAAACCTTGGAAGATAATTTTAGATAAAATACTGCTTAAGACAGGAAGCCCTTGCTTATTACTTTGTATTTAGGAGAACTAGACAAAGAAATTAAAGAGCAGCATCTACGAGCAATAGTAGTGGGAAGAAGAAAAATGTGGGTTCTAGCCTAGAAGATGAGAGGAATGACAAAAGCGATAAATAAATATTTAAAAAATAAATTAGAAGCAAATGTTGAAAAGAAAAAATTCTGGAGTTTAAGAAAAAAAAAGTAGACCAAGGTCTAGTCTATGGAAACACTAATCAAATTTTAGAAAAACACGTTTCCAAGGTAATTAACCGACAGATAAAATTAACTAAAAACGAAAAGACTTGAAGGGAGGAGAATCAAAGTGGGAAATAGATTAAGGAATTAAAGCAGAAGGGATATAAATTAATAAAGGAGGCATAGGGTATAGAAGAAAAAATATTTAGAAAATACTTGACAAAAGAAGGTTAGATATTTCAGAGAATAGTGACAAGTGTGTTGATGTATGAAGCGAAAGTGTGTGGATGGAGAGAAAAGTATTGGAAGTCGACACTAAAATTGAAGAAGGAAACACCAAGTTGTAATAGTGAAAGAGGAACTGAAACTGAAAAAAATAAGGATACCAACAAAGAAAAACGGCGAATAAGGTTATGAAGAAAATATGAAAACAAGAAAGAAAAGAAGATTTTGTATGAATTTTAGAAGGAGATAGTAGCGCAAAAGATAAAATATGGTGGAGATGGGAGGAGAAAATATTATGAAAGAGGGAGGATATGCAACACACCATTAGACCATCTGGAACAACCAAGAATATAAGCATTGTTGTCTTCTATATTAGTTATGAGTTTGAATGTACATTTTATTAGACGTCAACTTGGGTTAAATTTTTATTGTAATCTCTATCATTATTATTGTTTTTTTGTTTTGTTTTCTTAGTGGTGTTTAAGATTCCAGCTTTTCTTTTGAAGACGCGTCTTCAAATTTTTTAAACCTTTTTCTAGTCGATGTAAAGTATTTTTCGTGCCTTTTCGTTCCTTTTGCCATTGTATACCTTTTTTAAATTTGTGGGTATGAAAGTAAAGCACTCTATGAAAAGACAAAATAAGAGTTTTCTAGATGTCGGAATCCATTTCTGGCAAGTTTTGGTCAGCTTTCACTAGCCCTCGTAATTCATATTGTTCATTAATCCATTCCTTTCTTTCTATCTGACTTTTGTTAGGTAACCCAAAACTGTCCATGGCTTGTTAGAAAGTGCACCAAATAGTGGTTAAGTTTAGACACGCCCCACTTTACCCATTTACCCCTTCTGCTGATAAGCTTAAAGGTCTACCTGCTAACGTTCGCATTTTGTCATTTTTTAGTTACTCTACTATTATCACTTGTTTTGAGTCTGGTTTAATTTCATACTCTCTTTCTTTTCTTTTTATACTCACACCTATAGGTAGCTTATCGGCCATCACTAATAATGATTGTTGTATCTTCCTTAGCATATTGAAATGTAGAGCCTTATATAGTAGAATAGGCGTACCACTTTTACAGACATTTTTCTCTGTTTAGAACTTAGCCTATCAATGCTAGCAATAAATCAGACTAAGCCCTCCATGGATTTTTCGCTTTCTCACATGCACTATTAATGTGCCCAGTTACTCTTGCATTTTTTCTGATTCTCGCGCGTGTTTAGGCGGTTTGCCGTTTGTCACATCTACCTCTAATCCTTATTGTGATTTCTATCACCCTTCAGCTTCCACCTAAACCACACGTCTGGTTTTATCTTGAGTCGTGTTTTGATTCACGATTGTCTTTCTTTTGCCTTTTCTTTTATTTTTCCTGACAGTTTTTCCTCCACTACTATTGTCAACGTATCCCACCAGCGTGACACCGTTCATTAATCTGTTCTCGCTCCTTCACCTTGACTCTTTTTCTAATTTAATTCTCTACTCTGTTGTTTTTTAAATTCTCTTTTTGTGAATGGTCTTTTCTATTAAAGCTGCATCTTCAGATTTCTACAATATATCTTCCAGACGAGGTAAATGACTTAGTGAACTGGTTTTCTACCAATGATGTCCTGGTTGTTCTTGTTTTCGATTTAAGAGGTTTTAGTATCTAACTTTCTGGCAAGTTTGTAGTCATCGAGGTAAAAGTTAATACAGAGTGGAAATAACAGCCCTCCTAGCCTTTGAAAACTAATACCGGACAAAGTAAAGAACAAGTTTGTACAGGAAGGCCGAAAAGAGAAGCAAAAGGAAATAATCCTATTCCATGGTTAAGGTAAGAACGGTCTCTAGCACCTGGGCGCTTATCTTAGCTCTTGAAAAGACAGCAACATCAAACGTGCTTAACCCCGCTTCAAAACCAATAATATTTGAAACTAACTTAATGCGATTTCGGAATTTGTGTCAGACACAGAAACGTAATATCTCATGACTAAACTAGAGACACTTGTTATACTCTGTGCACTTTCAAAATTGCGCATGTACCTATCTGGACTACAACTAACTGGAATGGTAAAAACTACAAGCTGCTGCGATATATGAAACATACAATTTTACAGAACAAACAACAGCCGACTGGTAAGGTAACTACTTTAGTCTAATCATGATCAAATCATTTGTCAATCAAAAGGAGCAAGATCTAAATAAATGAATAAACGTACATTTTAAGACCACCTAGATTTTCTTGCTAAGGCGATAAGAAATCTTGGTTCAAAACTATTACTTCCGAAGAAAATGGTTGGAAAATACAGAAAAAATGTTTTGCATCAAGCAAAAAAATATCTAATGACATCAATATTACAATAGTGGCTACCTTGCCAAACAATTAAGGCAGTGTTGTAAAATCAAAGTTGTCAGTGTTGACCTATTTTTCTTGGATCGAAAGCGTATATGACCTAGTTTTAGCTTAAGAACCCGTACTGACTAAACACAACAATTACGTCATCGATGTTCAAAAAAAGTATTCCTTTTTATTTGGGTAAATTGAGTACTACGATGACTTACAAGCAAAAAAAAAAATTTTACCGCAGTTGCAACTCAGCACATTAAACTTGGCGATTTGTTGCAGCAACCAATCATAGAAAAACCAACAACTACTTCTCAAACTGTTGAGTTAGAAGCGGTCAAGAAGAAGTGCTACAACATTTGGACGATTCTAAATACATTGCCCAAGAAACTAAAGTGATTGAAAATCCTATTCACTCCGAGAAAACTGTTACGCCAAAAGTTCCAAAACTGGAAAATAAACACCCATGCTTCAATACGTCAGAAACTCCAGTACCAGTAAAAAATTCTAGGTTCAATTTTCTCATCCATATTCGTTAACCGTCAAGTCCCAGTAGCCCAAGCAATTTATTTACCCATAGAAACCCCTAAACCATACCCAATTCAGCTAACCAAACTAGTCATTCCAACCGCTTACTCATTTTAACAGCACCCACCTTAAATCAGCCCAATACAGCCGAATCTTCAAAAGTAACTAAGGTGCTTCCGACTAACAAAAACGCCAAACGATTAAGAAACCAAGACAACGCTTATACAAATAATTTGCAAGCTTACGGAAAATACCTTGCATAGACTTGCGCCTTTTTGGGTGCGCAAACCGTACTGTCCTAAAATCAACAATAACCATTACATTGGTTTAGTACCTCCCTAAAGTTCAAGCACCTCCTCAATACAATTCCACAAGTAACGTGGCCAAAAACGAACAGCGAGAGAAGGGATGTTGGATAACATACGATGGGAGTATGGTTATGCCTCCCTAATGCCGTCCCTTGCCATCGACGAACACGGAAATCCTGTCGATAAGCACACGAAATGAGATTTTGTTCAAGACGTTATTTATTTTAAGTTGTACTTATTTATTTTTATCTTATAAGCAGTTTTAAGTTTTTGAGCGGTTAATTGTAACCGTCATGCATTTTCTAGTATTTAAGAATGTTATGAATTATAATTATTTCATTAAATAGTTTTTTGTGACATTCGACAACTTATCCAACTTCCGTTGCGGGAGAAGACTCCAGTAAATTGAACTGCATTGTTTTCTAATTTGCTAACGGATGGTAGGAAAGCTTTAAATTCCTCATATTGCTCAAATTTATAATACAATATATTTGTGTCACCACATATACTCCCGACAAGTGATGAAAAAATTGCAGTAGATGTGTTAAAAGTGTTAGAGAAATCGTCTTGGTTCCTGGACGTAGGACCATCAAAAAACGTTTGGAGGATGCTACGTTGATTGTTGCTTTGCTGTGGATAGTGTAGTGGTTGATGTGTTGATTGAAAGTTTCTGCTGCAGATGACGTGTTGTCATACTTGCGTTATTTTAAAGACAAATTGTGCGGATGCGTGTACGGTATTTGACAACTGGGCATAATAAGCTTTTTGGCCAGACTGAGTATTGCTTTGAACCTGCGTGTGACAGGCACCACTTAAGACTGACAATTTTAAGACAAATGCATGCACAGTATGTTGCTGTATAGCATGATGTTTATAAGATGCGACAGACATTGAAACCAAGCTTTGTAACGTTTAGGCGAGCATGTGGCTGTAGCACTGATGAACGTCAAAGAATTGAAGCAGTGGGTTCGGTGTCAAGTGTGTGTGGATTTGATGGTCGACGACTACGTCGGAATAAAGCACGTCCTTGATTTGCTGGTCTTCTGCCAGTGTAAAGTGTTGTCATATGAGATGCTGCAGAGTACGTTTTTTAAGTTGCATTAGTGGCGGCGTTTCAACGTGTTGTTCAACCCAAAGCGATGAGATGCGTCACATCGTGGTGGACTGAGCTCTGGCGCCGGGTTCTTCTTTGATCGGCGGCAATATCAATGTCGACGGAATCCATGGCGTGCGTTTAATGAATGTTGTGGAAAATAATTTTTTGGAAGCTACGAAAGATGCACCTGAGAGCAAGCATCAACTAAGTAGAAATGTACGATTATATTTGCTTTTGTGTTTGGTTGGATTTTTCTGGTGCGATTTTAAAAGCGTTGACTTTGGCACACGTATGGGTGGCGATTTTGGTGATGCAAAGAAGATGATTTTATTTGATGGATATTATTACCCTGACTTCAAGGAATAACCACTACTAAATAGTGACACGCTTTTATAAGCACTGTAGTGTTAGCGGAATACATCATGCTTCATACTTTTGCCATTTACATGACTGTTTCGCCTCCGACTGCGTAAATGTTACATCGGAAAAAATACTTAAGTATGTTGTTTAAATTTATGCTGTCGCCACAGATACTCCCGAACAAGTTATTAAGAAATCATAACGATGCAGGCGTTTGCGTGGGCGCAGAAGGTATGTTAAAAAAGGTAGGGGTTATCATCTTGACTTAATATTTTCTATGACGTAGGGTCATCCAAAAAAAAATTAAAGAACGCTGCGTTAATTGTTGCTTTGCTGCGGATCGTGTAGTAGTTGCCGTGTTGATTGTATGTTGCTGCTGCAGATTCTGACATGTGGTGATGGTGACGTTACTTTAGAGACAAATTTTCAGATACTTGTGTTGTATTTGAAACGTGGAAACTGGACATGATAAGCTTTGGGACCTAAGACCGCCTTATGCTTTGTACCTTGATAGTAGTATCTTGAAGACTAAGGTCGGCAGTTTCAGGATAAATTCGTGCGCGAGTTTGTTGCTTCAGTAGGTCCCGTTTATCACAAGGGATAGACGTCAAAATAAAAGTTTCAAGCTTCGTGAAGTTCTAGCACCGATAAACGTAAGAACTTGAGTCAGTGTGTGTGCGAATTTGATTGTTGGCAGTTAGGTCGGGCAAGAGCAGGTTTGATTGGTTGGTAGTACTGAAGTAGCAATACACTCGTTAAGTACTGACGAGTATAAATGCAACAGGATCAGTAGCAGCGTTTCATCATGATAGTTGCTTATTAGTTTGAACATAAAGTTGGTAAATTGAGCGAACGACTTTGTTGGGTTGAAGAAGGGCTTCTTTTTATCGGCGGTAACGACAATGTCAAGGAACCGATACAGTGCGTTCAATGGATGTTGCAACAAATGTTTTGTGGAAGCAGCTAAAGTAGTAGCGACATGCAAGCAAACAAAAAAAAATTACGGTTATACTTGCTTTTGAGTTTGGTTGTGTCCCCGGGTACTGCTTTCATAGCGTCGATTGCGTCCGATCATGACACTACTATACTGCGCTATTAGTAATTAATACTATATGGTGATAAATTTTATATCCTTTATTTTATTGTGTTAGCGACTTATGTGGTAAGAGTCTTTTTTTTGTCTTCCTTAAACTGTTTTGCAATCCACTGAGTAGAAACAGTATCTGCAAAGTTAATAAACTTAAGCTATTTTATGTTGCTCAAACGTATGATGCAAAACGTGTGTGTGTGTGTGTCGCCACAGATACTCCCGGACCAATAATAAAAAAAATCATCAAGATGCAGGCGCTTGCGGAACTGTGTGTTGAATAATCCAGTTTTTAAGAGACAAGCATGCTGCCTTAAAATTTTCGATGAGGTAAGGCGATCTGGAAAACGAATGAAGATGCTTAATTATTGCGTTGCAGCGGATTTCCTAGTATATGCGCGTGCTGTCTTTGATAGCGTTAAGATGTTGGAACTGAGCATGATAAGCTTTCAAAGTGGACCTGACTTGTAATTTTTTCCTGAATGTGAAAGGTAGTACCCGATGACTTACAACCGGCAATTCCAAAACATTTGTTGTTTTTTGCGGATTATGTTGATGACAGGCGTTGAACTTTAAAACCGGAAATCGCAAGTTTGTGACATGTGGTTTCAGCACACTTGCTTACTGGTTCGGCAATAAATGTGTTGAATTTTTTTTTTGCGTTTTCTATCAGTCCAAAAATGATATAGCTACAATGATCAATAATTAATTAATGATGTTTTTATATACTGTGGTAGATGTGAAAGAGGGGAAGCACCAGGCTTTTTTTCAAAAAGTTTCTAACTTTCATATAAATTTCATCTATGTGTGGGATTTTGCTGTTCTTCGTTTAAAGAATGCCAATGCCGACTTCGATAGCCAGAAATAGAAAATTTAATGTCGCAAGTTTTGTGCGCTATAAAAATAATGGTGGGACTGAAATAGCGTATTATGAAACTCATCAAATACTTAATATGTCAATGAAACAAGTAAATCTATCAAACTCTAAACTCAACTGGAATAGCCAGCAAATTAACAAACAATTCATGAGTGTGTTTTAGTAAAACAAAACATTTACCAAAATAAAACGTTATTAGACATAGAGTTAAAGCTATCAAATATAGTAATCAAGGCAATAGAAAGACTTGGAACAGTATTATCTATATTCTACGTCAAGGCAAAGACGTAATTTTGTTCCGGAAAAACTTTATGGATATTTATTAACCCATCCTGTTGTTAAATTTCTTTTCTCATTGCCCAGAAGAAGATGTGAATGTAAATGAGGGTATTAATGTTATTATATAGTATATATAATATTATTAATCTTATTGGTAAATAAGTATGTACATAAAATTTTATAAATAAAAATTACAATTAGAAATCGTACTAATCCCTATAATATTGTATTATACTGTATATCGCTGACCGACGCGTAAACCATTTGAGCCCGTTGTAGCAGACCAACGCCCACCCATACATGACATTAAGGTTAAGTGTAGATTAAAAGTTAGTATAAGTATTGTAACTATCCAAAAGGTCCGTTTAAATTTCTTTCTAGAAAGGATAAAAATGGTTTTGTAGCATCTAGGGCGTATATGCTAGATACCGGTTTGATCAGAGAAAGAACTGTCGCCGAGTCGCCAGTTTTTCACAACGCTAGTTTTTCTTTGATCAAACCGGTGTTTAGAATACACTCTAGACGTCACAGTAGTGACCCCGACGTGACGAAAAATCAAAAAAAGACCAACATTTGAAGAGAAGATTATCCAACAACACGGCAACAACAACAGGTATAGCCAACCGGCGCTCTACTAACACGCCCGTTGAGAATGCCACGCCAGCCAGGCTTGCCACAACTACGTCCGCCAACACAACGAGTGTCATTGCTGCGTTGGCCATGGACATCGTCGGCACCGACATTCTCCTTTCATATTCGCAGATGTAACGCAGATCAACTTAAACTGATAGACAACAAACAAAGCCGTTTCATCAACTCAATCGCCCCAAAAAACTCACCAAGAAAAAACGCAACACCCGTTGCAACATCCACAAACGATACGACCGCTGCAACAACACCAAACGTCACAAACGCTACTTCAGAGGACATGACACATGTCATGGAACCCACAGGCCCAAGTATTTGACGTACATCCACGCTGGAGCCGCATGTTTACCCATATACGTCACGAAGCTTGCGACGCCTGATTCTAATGTCTATTCGCCTGTCGCATCCAAGACGAGCGGAGTAAAGAGCTCGCGCACAAAGCTGTTGAACACAGAACACGCTACGCACAAATTGGCCTTTAAAGTAAGCAACACGCAAAAACAGCAACCACAAGAAGCAACAATGAAAACCTCGCAACTGCAGCATCCACAACAGTGCCAACAAGAGCGATTTACAACGCAAACAAGAAGATACGACAGCAAAAACATTTTTTTGTTCTTCGCGTAACAACCTTTAGCATACTTTATTATAAATCAATCCACTAAGGAGCGACTCATATAGTGTTGTCGATTCCCACCCCATCATAATCGACATCATCGATTCCAATTCGCATGAAGTAACAATCGGAATGCGTATAACAAACACTCAAACTAGATTAAGAAACGCTGAATTTAATTAAGTTTAAGTCCAGTTCAATTCGTTAATTTGCATCGACCAGTTCGCAACGCTGACCAGCGTTGTAGCACTTAATCGGCCGACGATTTACGACTCGACGTGTGATACCACGGTGCCAAGTATCGCATGCGCAGCACATAATACGCTATCTCTATGTTCCACAACCTACACAACAATCATCCATTAATGTAAATATTACATCTTGACTACTGTAATTGTAAAAATAAACGCATCTAAATAGATTCAACGCCAGTTCTTTCTCTGATCAAACCGGTATCTAGAATACACCCTAGACACCGCAATTTAATTAAAGTATAACAACGCTTGAATTTCTAATTATTATTAAGATGTGTTCAGATCAAAACACTACTGTTAGTATTATATTGTAAAATTGGTTGCTTTTCAACTGAGTGTTAATTAGTATGTAATTAGATGGTTTGTTGTGCAAGACAAATTTAAAAAAAACAAAATTAATTTTTCAGTTATTATTTTTGTATCTACAAAACCATAGTTTCATAAACACTATTACTACTTTATTTAGGAAAATTAATTGCCTTTGAATTATGGGCTAATTAGAGGCTAATAAATTATTTTTAGTAAACTAAGTTAAAAAAAAAAACCTGTAAATTAGTTAATTTTCTGATTCTTATTAAAATGTTTCAGATTATTTTTTTTAAACAAAACTATTGTTTTTATGAACACTTTGTTAGTATAATTTTGGATAATTAAGGGCTAATTAGTTGTTCTATTGTGAAAAAATATTCTTTACTAAATCAAATTTGGAAAACCTAAAAATTAGTTAATTAGTTCTCTAATCTTTATGAAGACATTTTCGGATTATTTTTTATTTACAAAGCAATAGTTTAATAAGCACTATATCTAGTATCATTTAAAAAATTAATTGCCTTGAAGCAAATTAGATGCTAATTTGTTGTCTTGTTGTGCAAATTACTTGTTTCCCACTTTTCATAATACGTTTTAGGATTATTAAACAATAGTTTCATAAACACTATTACTAGTACTATTTTGATGGAAAATTAATTGTCATTGAATTAAGAGGTAATTAGATAATAATTAGTTGCCATATTGTGCAAAAATTATATTTCATTATATCAAAGTTGGAAAAAACCTAATTTATTAGTTTCCTAATTCAAATTAAAATGCTTTTGTATTATTTTTTATCCATAGTTTTATTGCTAGTGTTAATTTAGCAAATTAATTAATTATAAATTAAAGATTAATAAAATTCTAATTAGTTTGATGTTGTGCAAAAATTATTTCAAAAAACAAAATTAAATAATTCGTTTTCTTATCCTTTTTAAAAAGCCTTCGAAATATTTTTTATCTACAAAAGAGAGTTTATATATATTTTATTGGGGCTAATTAGATGCTGTATATGGTACTGTTAAATGAATTAAAAAATTAAAATCCTCCATTTGTTTTAAAAAATTGCTTTAAAATATTAGTGTAGGTATTAAAAACTTTTATTGCGCAAATACTTTAAATTCAAACATTGTATTTGTTGATTCCTCATTGTTAATCTAACTACTAATCGGGGGATTAAGGGCGTTGGTTACGAGGTTACAGATACATTAATATGTTTTTTATTGTGGATCAATTTTTTTGAGAACAAGTGTGTTATAAATTAGAATTAAAATCCGGGTAGCAACTATTTCAAAATTTGATTAAAGTTAAAATTTCAAAACTAATAAAAATTAATAAAAAATTGACTAGTTTTGGTAATTTACTGAGCCGTTTTGTTAAATCAAACAAATGTCTTTCATCAATAGATTAAATTTTGAATTTTTTACACGATTTTTTAATTTAATACTTGAAAATAAAAAACATAAACGTAAAAATAAAGAAAGTCTTTAAGAAATGATTTATTCGATATTAATTTTTAATCCGTTTTTAAATTTTGATCCAGTTTACAAACAAGCATACGTTTTAAAGTTTGAAATATTAATTATGAATAAATTTTATAAAAAACTTTTTTTTCAAATACCGCGGTTTAGTTAATAATGTTCAATCTAGTTTTGATTCTGTTTTGAAAAAATCTAAAATACAACAAAAATTTTAATAAATTAACATTGGATTAAATAGAATTTTGATTGTAATGTTTACAAAAAATTGAAATTGGTTTAAAAAATTGACTTGAGTTTGTAAAACGTTCTGACCAGAAAGTATTTTAGATTTGGATTCATAATTTCAATTTGCTACAAATTTAAAATTAAAATTATTTTAAAACTCAGATTCAAAATCGAATCTCTAGAAAAAAAATATAATCTAATCTAAAATACAAAATCAAGTTTAGTTAACTAGTTAACTGATCTTCTGGGGCACCATACATAACACTTACATCACAATACAATATTTGTATAATGTACCATACGAATAAATAAATAAACTAGTTTTCAATACAGTTACTACCCAAGTTAAAAAATCCCCAATTTCGATTTAAATTATAAAATTGTATTTAGGAATTGGATTTCAAATTTCGATCCGTTATTTATATTCTAGCTTAAAACTTGATTTTATAATAAATTGTTCAAGTAATCAGATTTTGAATTATGTTAATTTTCTAAAAAAGTCAAACCATTTTTTGAAAATCAGTTTAAGTTAAGTCGGTTTTGATCAGGTTTAAAAATTTACTTTAGTTTGAATAATGTTTAAGTTCTGACTAGAAAGTGTTTCGGAATTGAACTCGTAATTCAATTTGCTACAAACTAAAACTAAAATTATTTTAAAACTCGAATTCAAAATCAAGTTTCTAGAAAAAGTGATGATTTTACTTTTTATTTAAAATACAAAATCAAGTTCAGTTAACTAGTTTTAATACAGTTACGAGCCAAGTTAAAAATCCACCATTTCGATTTGAACAAAAAATGTATTTAAGAATTGATTTCAAATTTCGATCCGTTATTTATATTCCAGTTTAAAACTTGATCTTATAAAAAATTTGTTCAAGTAATCAGATTTTTGATTTATGTTCATTTTGTAAAAAAGTCAAAATAGTTTTTGAAAATGGGTTTAAGTTAAGTCAGTTTTGATCGGGTTTAAAAAATTTACTTCAGTTTGTCTAACGTTTAAGTTCTGACCAGAAAGTATTTTGGAATTGGATTCATAATTTCTATTTCCTATAAAGTTAAAAAAATCCACCATTTCTATTTGAAAAAAATTATCTTCAATTCAATTCAATTCAATTTTAATTTATTTGTTCTATTTACATTAACAAAATATTTGGTTTTCCTTAACTTAACAATCAAAGCAACAACAACAAAAATAAAAAAACTCAATTTTTTTTTCTTTGGCTCTTCTCTTCATTCTATTCTTCTTACTACTCATTTTCTTTCTTCTATCCACTTTCTTATTTTCCACCATCTTCTTCATCTACCCAATTCCTTTTCCTCTCTTTCCCAACAACACTATTCTCACTCTTTCGTCTGCTCTTACTTCACTACACTTTAATTTCAAATGTTCTACATTTTCCCACCCCTCCCTACACATTCTACACCTCCTATCTTTGTCCTTCTACCAGTACTTCTAATGCCATTTTTCCGGTTATGTAATTCAGTTTTCCATCTGTTACTAATTCTTCATATTTTGTGTTGTATTTTCTTTCTCTAATCCTTGCTCTTCTTTCTTGTGGCTGCGTGTCTCTATCTCTGTACTATTTCTTCTTCCATACTTCTTCCCCCATCTCTTATCTTTTTATTTCTTCCCTTGCATATCCTCCTCTTTCATTACATCTTCTTCTAGCATCTTCACCATATTTTATCTTTTGCTCCTCTACTTCTTTCCAACATTCATATAATATCTTATTTTCTTTCTTGCTTTTCTTTTTTTCTTCATATTGTATTGCCCTTTTTCTTGTCTGTATTCTTATTTTTTTCTAGTTTACATTCTTCTTCAATTACATAACCTGGTGTTTCCTTCTCTAAACCTAGTGTCCACTTCCAATACCTTTCCTGTATCTTCTCCAGTTTCTCTCATTCTCTCCATCCCCACACCTCTGCTCCATACATCAACACATCTTTTACTATTCTCTGAAATATCTATCTTCTTTTCTCCAAATCTTTTGCAAATATCCTTTCTCCTATACTCCATACATCCTTTATTATTTTATTGTCTTTGTTTCTAGTTCCTTAATTTGGTCTTCATCCTTGATGTCGTACCTACCATATATCCTAGGTATTTATACTTGTCTACCATCTCTATCTGTTCCTCTCCCAATTCTATTTTCCTCCTTTATTCCACTTTTTTTCTTCTTAAACTCTATAATTTTTGTTTTTCTACATTTAATTCTAATTTATCTTTTTCCAAATATCTATTTATTACTTTTATCATTCTTTTCATTTCCACCCTTGTATTTGCCAAGACAACCAACTCATCTTTGTAGGCTAAAACCCACACTTTTCTTCTTCCCACCACTATTTCTCCTACCTGCTGTCTTTTAATTTCTTCCTCCAAGTTTCTTACATAGGAAGGAAAATAAACCAGGGCTTAGTGGACACCCCTGTCTCAACCCTTTTGCTATCCTAAACTTTCTTCTTAGCTTATCTCCTACTTTTGTTCTGCACCTTGTTTCTATGTAGATTTCTTCTATTGCATCTATTAAATCTTCGCTTATTCCAGCCTGTGTCTTTCTGTTTTAATACATATATTATCCACTGTTTCTCTTTTTCTCCTAAAACCCATTTGCCAATTAGGTATCAACATCTTTTCTTCTACTTTTTTCTCTAACCTTTTATTATTATTTCACTGTAAATCTTATATCCGACATTCAGAAGGCTAACTCTTCTGTAATTTTTTTCTTTCTTGTTTTCTCCTTTATATATTGGGCATATTATGGCTTCTCTAAATTTTTTGGTAACCCTCCTACTTTCCATATTTTTTCAAATATTCCTTTTAATCTTTCTCTCATTTTTACTTGAATATTTCCACTGCCCCCTGTGTTCCATCTGTCCACCAGCTTTTTCTTTTAATCTTATTTATCGCTTCTTCCATCTCATCCTTTCAATCCCTCCTTCTCTTACTTTCTTATTTTGCCTTTTATCTTATTTTTTCTTTGATTCTATGTCTACCCTCCAATAACTTCTTACAATGTTGCTTCCATTTCTCTTCTTCTATTTTTAGACAAAACCGAGTTCAGTTATCTAGTTTTCACACAACTTCAAAATTTGAATAAAAAATTATTTAACAATTTCAAATTTGGATCCGTTCTACACACGAAGTATTTTTGATTTGAATTTATAATTTCTATGTAGTATAAACATAAACTAAAAATATTAAGACTTGATTCAAATTTGAATCTTTAGAAGGAATTCTAATTTCAATTCAATTTTAAAGATATGTTTGAAAATTATTGTATTGTAGTAAGTTGGCTATGAAAACAAATGCGTTATATTATCATACTATTGGAAAACGGCCAGTTTCCAACTAAATGAGCAATGAGATATGTTTTGTATTTACATGAGATGTACGAATACTAGTGTATGCATAATAAATACATCAAAAAAAACGAAAATTTTTTAATTTTAAAATCCAGTTACTAGCACTAAAATTAAATTCTTTAGTATCAGTGTGCAAAGATTTTAATAAAAATTTAGAAAAATTAACAAACTTTTACTATAAGCATTTTTCTTCGCAAAAACTTTAATTAAATTATGGTTTATTTTTGATCAATAATTTAAACAAAATTGAAATTAAGTGATAATCAATCAATACTGATTATCACTTTCATGTGCAATTTTGTCATTCCATCATATTTTTTTTTATCAAAAACAAAATTTTATATACTTTTTATATTGTACATTCTAAGTATTTAACATATTTTTAAACACGGAAAAAATTATATATTCTTTACTATCTATTTTTTTTATTATTCATAATAATAATTTCACTCGTCCATATTTAACCGCGAATATTATATTCCCGCTCATTTTTATTCAAATCGTTATTATTTATTGCTTAGTAATGCGAATAAATTTGAAAATTTTTTGGATAATTCAAGTGTTTCCCTTCTAAAGCCTTTGGTGATACTTTCACGAATTGCAAAAATATTAGATTACGTTCTGCGTACATTCCAAACGTGCGTTTATGGAAAATAAATATGAAAGTATAATTAGCGCAATTACAAGAAAGTTTTCTTATTGATTTGTTGCTGCAGTAAATGCGTTCGGTAGATGATGATTGTCCGAAAATCAACTAACAGAAAAAAAAATTACCTATTTATTAAATTTAAAACTCGTGGATAAAGATAATTTATTTTAATCCATTAGTGTATTAGACATAAAAAGTATACAACAAAAGTTAAGCAAATACAATAAGCTTGTACGATAAAACAGTGGAAAATATTTTCTGCAATATTGGCTTATGCTTAAAAATCTCAACAAATATACGGTATTACAAAAGATCTCTAAATACAAATTTTATTAAAATCAAAACAGTAAATGAATCATATATTCTTGTACATACGGAAATTAATTTAATTTAATTTATTTTAGCAATAATGTAGCAATATTGTATGTTGTTATAGATAAAATATTGCACTTACTTATTGCTGTAATATCAAACGTTAATTAAAACTAAATATTATTAAAGAATTAATATGCAATATAGGTAACATTGATGTTTCTGCATACAATATTATTACAATATTGCTTGTTCCATTGAAACACAATATTGAGCAAATATTAAAATAAGTTGTGAAAAGTTGTTGTTTTAGTACAACGACAATATGTCATTTAAACCAAAACGGTAATTTTAAGTCAAGTATTTTTTGGTTTTAATTTTTCCAATTTAAATAATTTTATGATTAGATCAGTAACTACAACTACTTTGTTAAAAAAAAAGTTTTATTGAATATTTGTGTATTTTACATATACGTCTTCGCAATATTGTACCAATATTATTGACTCTAAAGATGAGTGTTGAATCTAATTATTTTTGCCATATTATTGAAGTTCTGTTACACAACTTTGATAATTTATTAATATTTATACAATATATATATTATAAATATTATTTGCTGCAATATATATAAAATATTAAATCTATTTATTGCTTCGTTGCCAAAATCCAATTGAAAAAAAATCTTAGTAAATAAATATTTTCGCACTTATTATTAACTCAATATTGCTTGTTTCGTGATAATACAATATTGGACCAATGTTAAAATACGTTCATTCTGTATTGCAACCATACTGTGCAATAAGGGTCTTGTTTATAATAATTTTTGTACACTAGAGGTAGTAGAATATGCATTCAAACTATCTCATAGTATTTGTATTGTGTGGCGGTCACAAAATTTGCATTTGTATTATTATTTAGTGATTACATTCTAAAATACGAGTAAAATACGCCAGTATAAATATTCTAGTAATATATTTTCTTTGCTCCGAACCAAATGAAACACCAAATTGTTTTGTTTATTAGGTATACTTTGGTACCCCTGTTCTAAATGAAAATGTAAACTAGGCTCCTTATGTTTCTAGTACTAACGGATGTTCAAATTTGGAGGCATAGTATCAGGGATTGAACATGCAAATGCTATTTAGAGTTCCAAGATTGTGGAGGAAACTTGATAATCATACAACTTTTTGCTCATTTATCAGTTTACAAACAACCAGCTGATCAAATAAAAATAAAAAAATCAAATCGTCGTTTAACAAGTGCTGCAGTCTCAAATAAGGGTCATTTGTCTATTCCGTTGCTACCATTTACTGTGGCATCTACCTCTACTACCTTTTTGCAATATTGGTCATTAACAGAAGATATTGAATCATAATATTCCGACTAAATCAGAAGATGAAGCCAATTTTCTAAAACAAACCGAATTTTGTAAAAGAGCTAAGTTTATCCATAGAGAAGACCTGACAGGGCTTACTCTAACGACACAAACACTTTTCACATTTTTTTTGCAATGTAACACTTCACTAAAATTGCTGGTATTTTTGAGGAAATAGGTTTCACTCATAAGTCTATCAAATAGCGGTTTTTAATTGACAGCTTATTGAAAAGACTGTCTTAGTAGTCTTAATTTCAGAAAATTGGCAAAATGAAGACTGAAAAATTTCACTACTTAACACAGTGTATAATCCGTAGATTCAGCACACACAAGGTCATTGGTAAATTTGTTCTAACTTCTGAAAATTGTGAGAGTTTGTTGGTGGAAGTTTTTACCCGAGAGTTACTCTAGATAGTAATATTGAACACAAAGCTAAATTTAACACTTTGAAAAATTTTGAGAATTTGGAATCATTTGCTGTCACCACTGATGTGTCTGCAAATATGCTTCTGTCTATTGTGGAATGAAGCAAACTACCGGAGTTATATAGGGTGTAGCAGAAAAGTCAATAAAAGATAAAAACTTGCTAGATACTAAATTTTTTGACGCAGAGTTAGTTGATGTCATGAGTAATAGCAACGAATCTTTATCAGGACAAATACAGTTCAGAAGATTAAATTAGAAAATTCTGAAGAAGATGGTGGGTTGCCTACGTCGTTTTGTAAGCAACGTTTTCTGCAGCAGAATGTGCACTGCTTCAGGCCTTTAAAACAAAAAAATGGTCCGCCATTTAAAGGCCTGAACAACATTCTGCTGCACAAAACATTGCCTGAAAAAACGACATAGTGGTTTTTTGGTGCCCCTCCTCAATGAAGAACAAATCAATTAAAAAAAACTTATAGGGGGAAATATTTACTTTTCATCATGGAATTTAACTTACAGATTTTGAATCAAGTTATTCAGTAATTAAAATTCTAATTAGAATTGATTTTTATGGAAAATTAATGACCGGAAAAACAATAAAGCTACAGAGTAGGCTACACCATATCAATCAGTATTTGGTTAGTCAATAGGTGGTCAAGTCCAGTCATTTTACTTTATGGGATCATTAAAGCTTTGAGATCTTAACGTGACAGAGATCAAAACCTGCAGACCATCTGTCGAAAAATGAGCGTGATGAAATTGTGTTTTTACTCGATGAATATTAAAAGGTGTTTGAGAACTGGTTGCACAAAGAGATGATTGAAAAATATTAAGTGAGAATAAGGATAACATCTACTACCTTCCTCATCGTGCAGTTACAAAGTCACTACACCAAAATGAAGACGTTGATACTTGTTCCCTGTGATAGAAAAATTGTAAGAAGAAGAATTTCCGCTTGTTTCGCCACAAACATGTAGTTTTTGGAATCGGTGCTTCTTCTTACTTGCTTGCTGCTATATTGGAAGATCATTAGGGTGATGTTTTTATTCAAGTTAAAGTTTTTACATGTAGATAATTGGGTCACCACAAGAAATTGAAAAAATTACTACAACAGCAACAAACATAGTAATAGCTGGAAAGCTTCGTCAGTGGAAATATCCCCAAAAATCAACATATTTTGAAAAAAGATTACATTGTTGGAGATGAAACAAGATGGATGATATTTTAGGGTATATTATTTACGAGTTTTAAGCCACGAAAAAGTATTGTTCAAAGAACAGGGGACGTCATTTGAAAATGGAACAATGAGCTTGATAAGATTTTTTATTTAGATATCTTGTTGTTGTCATTTACCTCTAAACTGTTTAACCCTCTTGAGTTTTTGTGTCCTGCACTTGTAATTTCTAAGAGGATGGTTTAAAAAACATGGATTATTGTTAAAATAAGACGATGAGCTTGTGTATGATCTCAAAAACAATATGTTGATGAGGATATCTTATATGGCATCTTTTGAGAAAATTAGGACGCTAAGGAAGGATTTGAATCACACAAATCACGATTTTTAAATCATCCAGCGCAATAGCATATGCACCAACAATTTTTGTACGAGTGGAAACAAGCAATAGTCAGATAGCACAACAGCTTTTGGTAGATGATGCATGGGGGAATAGAAATTTTAAAACTAACAACACTCAAAAAGTTGGCAGCATGTACCCGAAATTCAAAACTGGACATACTTGCCAACTAGTGAGTACAATATGCAACAATTGGTATACTTGCGATGGTGGGAGAGACCGATCTGGCTAACTAATACAGAAGAATTTTGGCTTGCGAACAAAGTTTTGGATAAATAAAGATAAAGTTATACTGAGGAGCCCTGGTGCTACTATTCAGTATTTTAAGAATGATTTGATTGATGTTGCAAATTATTATTATTATTAGGAATCGGGTAAGTGTTCCCCTTTCTAGTTGGACTTCGAAAAGATCTATGTCTTCGACAAATTCGACCAAATCCTTAGTCGGGAGTTTTAGTAGATCTTTTTCCAAAATGAAGATGAATTCTAGGTGTTTGTATCTCTTTAGGCACAGGGCCAGGCACCTCATTATGATGTGGTTTATGCGCTCCACCTCTTTACCACAGTACCTGCATGTATCATCATCCACCAGTCCCATCTTTTTCAAGTGATACCTGCAATGGATGTGCCTTGTTAGTATACCACAGAGTAGTTTTAACTCTCTTCTGGGTAAGTTTATTACTTCCTTCCCCCCCTTTTAGTTAGGGCTAGAAAATTTCTTAGAATGTTTGAGACCTGGCAAATTACCCCAGGTTCTGTTGACTTGTTTGTGGGCCCAGTTGGTAATAACCCTCTGATAATCTCTCTGACTAAAGCCGGACATAGGAGATAGCCCTATAAAAGGTTTTGCTCTACTTCCTCATTGCCTCCTATTCCCTCATGCTCTGGCACCTAGACAAGTTAAACTTTGTTCTTGTCCGCCAGTTTATTTAGGGCCTGATGGCACTTGTGTATAATGTGTGATCTCAATCTATTAAGTAGTGTAGTGCTTTTAATGCCGCTTGACTGTCCGACATGATGCTGATATGCTGTTTGCATCGGTTTTTGATGAGAAAATGTTCTGCCACCATGTGGATGCCGTGTACTTTCTTCTTGAAAGTCCCACCACTCTTGCCCCCACACAATTTTCCAGTTTGTATCCCTTTGTGAACCATTTTTGGAAAGATCCCGTCACCCAGTCCGTGTCTCAATACAGTCTTTTTTAGTGAGGAATCGAACATTGTATTTATGATCAAAGATCATTCTAAGGTTAGTCTAGTAGTTTACTGCAGCTATGTTTAGTAAAAGAGTGGTTCTAACAATTCCTAGATGACTTTTGAGGGTCTGCTTTATAGCTTTCTCCTTAATTACCACTGGTAGAGAATCCAGACCAAAAAGGGTCTCCATTGCGGCGGTAGGTGTAGATTTTATGGCACCTATGATGAGCAAACATGCAAGCCTTTGCACCTTTGCCAGCTTTGCTTGCGCGGTACTTAGGTCTATTTTTCTTCACCAAACTGCGGATGCATAGAGGACTCTAGGACTGCTTGTAGATCCAGTTAATTGCTCTTGAGTTCAAACTCCACGTTTGCCAACCATTTGGCGGCATGACAATAAAGTTTTTATGGGCTTGTTGGTAATTTTTGCCAGGCGACTCTCTCACGTTAATTTTTGGTTTAGTGTCACCCCAGGTATTTTACCTCCTTAGAAAGGGGAATTGTGATTCCATTTAATTGAATACTTAGAATATTTAAATTCCTTTGTTTAGTACAAGTTACAATTGTGCTTTTATTTGGGTTTATGTTTATGCTCTCTTTTAGATACCAATTGCTTGTTAGGTTAATGGCATTTTGCATTCACTGTGCAGTCATGCTGGCCCCTTCCGTTATGGTTATGTTATCAGCATAATAAAAAACGTTATACCCCTTTCTACTCAGGTTGTTCAGTAGTTCATGTACTACTAACGACTACAGTAGTGGGGATAATAGTCTTTCTTGTGGCCAGCCTCTTGTAAGGCTACCACATGGTTAGCGCTACCAATCGTAGTGGATACTTCTTTACCCATCAGCATGTTGTTTATCCATTGAATAATAAAAACGTAAATCCCTCTTTTCTTGAGAGATTGGGTCATAGAGTCATAGGCGGCGTTGTCAAACGCGTCTTTAATGTCTATAAAGACTGATATCGTTAATTTGCCTTTCTGGTAAGCAAATTAGTGTTGTTGAAGAGGTTTAGGTGTTAGTACCTACGTCCTGATATATTGGTCCATTAATTCCTCCACCGTTTTAAGCATAAACGACGAGAGACTTGGATGTTACAAATTAAGTACTGCTAAGAAGATACCAAGTTCTCAATTGAGAAAATCAACACAGCCAAAGTAAAATTGCGAATCAACGTGTATTGCAAAAACGGTTGGATGGATAGATGATTTAGTAAGTTTTAAAATGCTTGTTTTGTGGCTTCAGAAGACTATCAGCTAGAAAACGTTGTTTTGGAGAGGCATCTGAAAATAGTCACTTAGTGAGGAAATTAACGAAAAACACTGCATTATTCATGATAGAGGTGCTATTAGAAGGTGATGGTAAAAACCAATTATCATCCACAGTCACTTCTGCCGCATGATAAAATCAATCTTGCTAGATAGTAGGGTGGGTAGTGTCAACGTTTCATAATGTCAGTGACAGATTTCTTTGTCAGATTCTAGGCCAAAAACAATTGAATTTTGAAGAATTGGTTTATGTTAAAAATGTCATCAAGAAGAGCCCATTGACTGTCGTGTCTGAGGAGCCTCAGCGCTTTTATCATAGAAGGAAGGATCGGCTTCTTGTCGGAGAACTTAGCAACGAAGGGATTGAATAAAAGTATACATTAAACATTGTAAAAATGAAAAGAGTTATGTCAAAGTAAGTGATGTCTTCTTGGTGGGAGCTGATCGAACAAAACCATACAATTGTCGTTAAAAAAAGTTGAAGAAATCTAATTTTTTGTGAATTTTCTCGTACAAGAAAAATGGGACGATCTTAGAACATGTTAATTTTACTTGACCTATCGGTGCCTTCAACAAAATTTTGTATTTTAAAAAAAATTTTATTGTCGTATTATTTCTATTTTTTCCTTTTTAAATCTTATTTATTTTCCCTCTATATTAATTATCCACCTTCTTATGTTTTATTTTCATAATTTTTTTTCTAAATGAAATGTGTTTTCAATTTCATTTTACGTAAGTTTTGTTTAAACTCACGTGACTTTTATTTAACAATATCTTCAATAACACTACACATAAAATTGTAAAACAAATCGTTTTTTTAGAACAGCGCTTTTATGTTGTGAAAATTTTTGGTTTTACTGCCGTTGATGGTATAACTGGTAATGGATTTATAGTGTGTAAACATCTGTCGGTCAAATAAAAAAAACATAAAACTTTCGACCTGCTTGATACTGACGAAGAAACTAGTTTACCTACTTATTTTATTGAACATACATTTAAATTACACAATGTAATAATAATATAAATTAAATAACGTAACATTTACATAAAAAAAATATTGCACATTCCCTTATACAAAGAGTAATTATCTTAATGCTGCGGATGCACTGCAACTTTGTCGTACGTCACTTTTGCGTGAAATCCGGTGTGATCTGCCCAATAATTCACGTTCTGCAAACGTCCATCCGGTAACAGGACGTGATAGCGACCTTTTCTCATACCACCTCTGGCGACTTCTTCGTGACCAAAATCGTTTCCGCTCTCAATGTCACGTACTTTATATCCGAAGGCGTAATTGGCGGCGTATCGCAACTAAAAAATTTAAAAAAATTAGTATCAAACTAAAATATCCCCATTGATGATAGAAAGTCCGGCAATTATTTTGGCGAAGAAAGTGATGAAGATTTTGAAGAACTCGTAAAGGCGATTGAAGAATAAAAATAAAGAGCACGTCATTTGCGTAATTGTTTATTAACTTTACTCACATTGAATTAACGTTTTGTTTTTTTTTTAATTTGATGCGATGATATTACAAGTGAAGGTGATCTAATTTTGCTAAAATGTATTTTAGTTTATTAGTCCTTTGGCGTCTTTGTTTTTTGTTGCGTTTTGTGAAACGCGGGCGTTTTTTCAATCTACGTTTTTTGTGTCTGCGCTTGGGATGAATCTTGTGATTGTGATCTTTGTGATCACTGGCGCCGGCGCCGTGGTTATTATTGTTAATGACAATGTAATTGAGCGGTTTTGAATCATGTTTAGATTCTTTAACGATGGTGGGCACTTCGACCACCTTATAATGCCGCCTGTGATCTTCACCTAATTCTTCTGAAGCATCATCGTTGTATATTTCGTAATAGTATTCGTAATTGTCCGAATGTGACCCATTTAAACTCCCGCTTGTAAAGTTATCGAAATCGTAATCTACATACCAATCATCATCGTCTAACTCACTTTCTCGTTTTTGTCTAATACTTACATTTTCTTGGTCGTTGCTGTAAATGTTTAGCTCAGGTTTTTTATGGTACCCAATGATTGGACCATAAGTTGGATGAATATTTGGTATGATGCTATGAAACTGCTGTTCTTTAATCTTCCTTTGTTTGTCCGCCTCTTGCACGTACACATTCGCCACCGCTTGCTGAAACTCAGGCGGAGCCGGTTCGGCTTTAACATTAGGAAAATCTACAGGATTCGCGACGTCCACAGTGTTTTCCATAACCGGAGTATGATCCTTCATGTTCAGCAACTTCTGCAACCCTTGCAACTGCAATACCGGCGCCTGCCCGATCAGCGAGTTTAGCATTTGAAGTTGCTCGTTCGAACCTTCTTCAAAAAGTTTCGGATTATCGAACAAAACGAACTCGCGATTTTCACGTTTCGAACCGCAATCGCCGGCTTCTCTCTTTTTGGGCATCTTTGTGTTTCGCTGTTGGTGACGTGCATCGACGGCCTGTTGCTGCAAGTACCGCCACTTCTGCATGTCCGTCTGTTGGTTTTCTGTAGTATAGTTAAATTTTTGTGTATCGTTCGATTCTAGACTATCGTCGACTTCTTCGTGGACCTGTGGAGTTTGCAACTCTGCTACTGCTATGGTTAGAATTGTTAGTACAAGAACAATCTGAAACTGACTACTGTTAAATTTTGATTAGTGATGATGATGGTAAACTTACCATTGTTAAATCCATGATCGATTACGTAAAAGTATCACAACACTATTTTTCGAACGACCTTGCTCGTGCGCCTTAACATTGACACTGAAGCAAAATTCTTCAACACTTTCGTTTCTATACAAGTACATCACTCTTAATACCGATGAGGTGTGACCAAGCTTAATGCGTGTGGGACAGAGAAAGCAGTAAGTCTTCGAGATTGATTTCCCACATTTTAAAATTCATGTAAACAAAATTACTCGGTTTTTGTAAAAAAAAGTAGAGCAAATGCATATCCGTTGTAAGTATGCGTTACTGTTTCCGGAACTTGAAAAAAAATTTGAAGTATTTACTATGTCACAACTTTCATGTAAGTATGTATGTTTATTTGTATCGCGTAACCGGTTTAGCAGATGAGATGGTACTTTCTTCTTCTCCGGTTGTTTTCGCCTCATGACCGAAACATGAGTATTCGATAACTTTTACTGTAAGATGATTTAAATTCAATATTTAGATTTTCAGTAATGCGATTCATTTTTTTTTATAATTAAGTCAAATTTAGATGCTCATCGAATATGAAAGTGACTAAAGCGTTTTCTAATCTCATACTGCATTCAGTTAAGTTGTAACTAAAGAATTCTTTCTTAATTGCTTGGAGATTGTTTCAATGTATTGATTGATTGATTAATTGGCGTGATTAACGCACAAACCTAATGTGCATTTAAAAATTAACTGCATTAACACAGTTATAAGAATTAATAACACCGACGAACATCATCTCAGGATTCAAGTTTTGTGCTTTTTTTCCTAGTTTGTTTTCTAACTACGGAGCAAGTAATTAGAAAAACAAATTGAAAAAATAGTTTCTTGCCCCACTGTATGTTAACAATAAAAAAAACCGACGAATGCCGTCGTTCTCGAGAATTAATCACTGATGATTCCGAAGTAAGATAAAACATATAGGGTGGTATCTTTCGGTCAGGTTGTCATAATTGTAAAATTAGAATAGAATATAATCGTTTATTTTGTCCTTTCTATTAAACAAAAGGATTCGGCTGCATACATAAACATAAATCAATAATTACATTAACAAAAAAAATTTATAATAATTACATTAAATTATTAGTTTGCAGTTCATTATCTATTTTTTCAAACTTAACTCTGTCCGTTCTCTTCTCTCTATTACTTCTCTCATCTATTCCATCCAACCCCATTATCCCTAGCAATATTCTCTTCTCTCTCTTTTCCTTCCACTCTCAATTTACTACCCTTCTTTCTGAGTTCTTTCCCCAACTCCGCACAGTCTGCTTAATCTAACCTGGTCCTTCTACCTGCATTTAATTTCTTTTCTTTATTTACCACTCTAAATCTTGTTATCACTCTTTCTCTTTTAATCCTTCCTTTCCTATTATGTAACGTAAAATATCTTCTGTAATGATCTCACAATACTTCATATTATATTTTCCTTCTTTTACTCTTGTATTTGTGTATCTTGATCTTTTTCACTATCATATTTTTTCCTTCTCGTCTTCCCCTTTTATAGAATAATCTTATTTCTCTTTCACCGTACCTCATTTTTTGAGATTCTATCTCTTACCAACATTTAAATCTCTTTACTTCTCTTCATCTTTTCCTCATACTTAACCGCTCTTCTTCTTGTTGGGATTCTTATCTTTTCTGCTTTTGCTTCCTCTTGTACTATGTAGTGTTTCCCTTTTAATCCCAATATCCACTTTAAGTTCTCTTGTATACCTTCTAGTTTCACCTATTCTTTCCATCTCCACATCTCCTTTCCGTACTTCATCACTCCTTTGATATCCTCTCATAACCATAGTCTTCTTTCCAAATCTTTCTCGGATATTCTTTCCCTTATTCCCCACAGTTTGATTATCTTATTTTCTTTTTTTCCAATTTTGGAAATAACCTAACTTTGTCTAGGATTTTTATTTTTTCCTCTTTCGAACGCCAGGATGCTTTCTCCTTTTTTCCGTTTTTTTTCTTAAATTACATAATCTTTGTTTTGTCCACGTTTGCCTATAACTTTTTCTCTTTTAGGTTTTACTACCCCTTTCTTATCTGCTTCACTATTTGGTATCGAAACTATGTCGTTCGCATACGCCAATACCTATACTTTTTTCTTTCTACCATTACTCTCCCCACCTAGTGTTTCTCCATTTTTTCTTTTTTTTCTCATTTTATCCTACAAGAATCTTCTTTTCACTTTATCAATCACAGCCTTTAGATCTAAAAATATATCGAACGTTTTTTCTCCTTTCTTTTCCACCTGTTTATTAATTAAGACGTCCTTAAAGTTAGCAGACCAGTTGACGCAGATCAATAATTTTGTACATTTGAAATGAAGTGCTCATTAATTGCTAATTAAGTACCTCAATTGAGATTTAATTGCTACAGCAGTTCTGGAGATATTCAATGATCTGCTATATTAAAAAAAAGTTAGCAGACCTAGTATCTAAAATAGATTTAGAGTTTGATTAAAATGCTTAAATTGGTCAAAAATTAAGTGCTATTTTAAGTGCTTTATGTTTACTACCTTAGAAGGATTAAAAAAACTTTTTTTTTTTAATTACCATCTGTTATCTTTAGCACACCAAATGTTAGAAACTACCTTGGATAATTAAAATCGAACTTTAGATTTAAGTACTATTTAAGTTCACTATCTCAAAAGTACTCAAAAGATTTTTTCTAAATAACTCATTGATCTACTATCTTTGGCAGACTAAACATAGCTGAGCAATGGATTATTTTTTTAATAGCACTTTGTGCCTACAATTAAAACTAGTCTATGAAGACTAACCATTAATTTTGTTCTGATAGATCTTAAAACTAGGTACTTATCTACTAGAGTCTATCCAGTGATGTCCTCTAGGCTTTTTCTGAACTATGTACACTTCACTTTACTCGCGCACTGTGCTCTGCTTTCACAACACATTACATAAGATCAGCAAGCTTTTTCCTCTTTAGTCTTTAGACATGGTGTTCGTTGTTCAGTAGTTGTGGTGCTTCTAGATTTACATGAAGATGAAGCCTATCTTCGTGCTTTCCAGCAAACCTTTGTATTTCTTTCTTGACAGTCTTAATCTGCAGATCTTTGTGGATGTCGGAGTTGCAAACATACCATGGAGCGTCCACTATGTTACGCAGCTTGAATGTTTGGATACACTTAACATTTGAGTCACTGGCACAGCCCCAGAGCTAAATACCATATAACCACACTGGTTTTAAGATCTGGTTGTATATTAGTACTTTGTTAGATATTAAAAGTTTTGAATTTTTTCCAATCAACCAATAATGCTGTCTGTATTTTAGGCTTAGTTTGGTTTTTTTCTTCTTGACATGCTCTTTCCATTTAAGTCTGACGTCCAGATTCGTGCCGAGATATTTTGCGTTGGTCGAATATGGTATGGTTGTACCATTAATATCTAATAGATGCGGGTCTACTACATATTTTTTATTAATGTAATTCACCTGTACGAATTTAAGTTCATTTAGTTTGATCCTCCATCTTCTGGTCCAATCAAGTATCTTATTGCTGGCTATTTGGAGCTTCCTGGCAGATCTTTTCTGATCTTGATCTACCGCCAGAATGGCAGTGTCGTCGGCGAATGTAGCTATGACTGCTTCTTCTAACAATGATAAGTCGCTGGTATACAAAAGGTATAGGATGGTCCCCAGTACGCTGCCTTGTGGCACACCCGTTTTTATCTCTTTCAGGTCAGAGTATTCATCTTCTTGTTTGATTCTAAATAATCTATCTGATATATACGATGTTAATATGTCGGCATATTGTTTTGGTAATAGTTTATTTAGCTTATAGATTAGTCCTTTGTGCCATACCTTATCGAAGGCTTGATCCACATCTAAGAAGATTTCTGGACAAACTTGTTTTTCTTCTAGCGCACGTTCAATGACGTCTGTTATTCTGTGTACTTGATCTATTGTTGAGTGTTTTTGCCAAAATTCAAACCGGTAGTCTGGAATTAGGTTATTGTTCTCTATTATTGGTTGCAGTCTCTGAGCAGTAATTTCTCGAAGAGCTTTGACGTTATGGGCAGGAGAAAGATCGGTCTATATGATTTGACATCATTAAGTGGCTTTCCTGGCGTTAATATCATGATCACTTCTGCAACTTTCCAGCATGCAGGAACATGTTTTAATCTGAGGGCTGCGTTGAACAGGTAGGTCAACATGACTATACCTTTTCTAGGCAGGTGCTTCAAGATTTCCCCAGTTATGAGATCGTTTCCTGAAGCTTTCTTTGGGTTTAGATTAGTTTTTATCTCATCTGCTACTTCTTTCGAAGTAATCGGTGTAGTTTGTTCTGTTTTTTGATTTTCAGTATTAGTGATGTCTTGCCCTGGGTTGGAAGTAAATATTTCAACTAAGTGCTCTGCGAACAACTCTGCTTTTTGCTTGTTGTTTCTGACCCATGGTAGATTGTTGTTTAGGTCACCGGTCTTTTGATCTTTTGGTTGCCTTCCACAGCAAATAATCAGATTTTTTCGTATGCTGATAATTCTTGTAGATAGGTACTTATAGATTCTTTTTTAAGTTTTTGAATTTCTCCCACGGGTTATTAAAAAAAGTTCTTCGATGCTTCAACAACAGTGAACATGAAGTAATTAAATCTAAACGTATCCTAGATCCTGATTTTAATTTGCCCGACTGTGTTTAACATTTGGTCTGCTAAAGAAAGCAGAACAATGGGTTATTTAGAAAAAAATTGTTGAGTGCTTCTAAAGTAGTCAACATAAAGCAACAAATCTATAGATGTGTTAAAGTTGGATTTTAATTGTCAAAGTAGTTTTTAACAAACTAACCAATGCCAACAGATAACATTCATCCGTCATTACAGTTATCTGTTGACATTGCTTAGTTTGTTACTACTCATACGTGTCTTTGGGTACACAAAATGTCGTTAGACACACATTTCACTTATATGGTTTTTAACATTTGGTCTGCCAAAGATAGAAATGTGCTTCTAAGATAGTGAACATGAAGCACTTTAATCAAACTCTAAAACTATTTTTTAGGTACTTGGTCTGCTAACCTTTTTTAAGGTAGCAGATCATTGAATATCTCCAGAAGTACTGTAGTAATTAAATCGTAATTAAGGTACTTAATTAGCAATTAATGGACACTTAATTTCTAATGTACAAAATTATTGATCTGCCTCGACTGGTCTGCTAACTTTAAGGACGTTTAAGTAAGTGTTCTAGTATGTATAATACAAGGTGGCTCACCAAAAACAAAACAGGCTGTTTTTTTGAGGTATCTTACACTTAAAAAACCTTTCGACAGGTCAATTTTTGTTTGGAGGACATCTTCAAACATAAAGTTGACCCCAAAATATCAACCGGGTGCCCCGGCAGCCCGTATGTCAAAAATCTTAAATGGCATGATAAGTCGACAGGTATCTCATATAAAAGCCTTTTCAATGCTCTATTGAGCTGTAAGCATTTTGTTTTGGTTAAGAAGCCCCAAGGGCCCCCGATAACCCTATTTTCAAAAATAAAAAAAAAGAGAATACTGTAATATGGTCGAGAATGACAATTCATGTTTTACAATGGACATTAATTAACGATAAAATTTTCTCTGACAAATGAACAGTGTGCCCCGGCAGTCCTCATCTCAAAAACCTCAATTTACAGAGCCCCTCATATGAAAGGTATTATAATAATTATCTATTCAACCAAATAAATTTTATTTCTAGAAGGGAGCCCAAAAGACCCCATTTTCCTAGAAAACAATAGAAAACGCAAAAATAGTGAACTAGTTGGTAAGATCAATTCAAGTTTGAAGTTGACCCTCGTACTGATAAAATTTCTCTGTAAATGCTGAAAAATGTTAATTGGAAAATATTGAATGATTCTTTGCAATCACAGAAATTTTGTGCTAATCAAATTTTATACTTGAGTCACCTGTTGATATTTTGGAGTCAACTTTGTCTTCAGAAGACGTCCTTCTCCAAACAGAAATTGACGTGTCCGATTGTTTTTCTTAAAGTGCTCCAAAAAACCGGGGTGTTTTATTATCATTGGGCCACCCTAAATACAGTCAATATTATCCTTTCTTCTTCTAAATTCTATCTTCCAATCCGTTATGATTTTTTTTCTTTACTTCCCTTTCTAGCTTTCTTTTTAGAATTTGTATCCTACGTTCGTTACGCTTATTCCGCTGTAGTTTTAATTTTCCTCCTATCTTCTCCTTCGTAAATTGTATAATTATCGTCTCTCTCTATGTTGAAGTAGTCCTTCCCCTTTCCATATCCTATTATATGTTTTTCTCATTCTCGCATTCTCTCTTTTGTGAATCTTCACTGTTTCCCCTGTGTCCCGTCCAAACCTTGGGCATTACTCATTTTTATCGTTTTTCTAATTCCACTATTTCAGTTCTTCTCTCTCTGCTTCCTTCCGTTTTCTCCTATTTTCCTCATTTATTATTTTTCCTATTTTTTTTCTATTTTTCTAATTCTTTTAAAAACTTCCAAGCATATCCGTTGCTTTTTATTGATCCCTTTTCCAATCGTTTTTTGTATTCTTTCCTTCTGGTTTTACAAATTTCTCTGAACTTTTTTCTTTTGTTTCTGTATTCGTCCATTTCCATTTTTCCATTTTACAATTACAGCAGGTGGTTTTAAATTGTTTTTATTTTGATACGGCTACCGATAATTGTAAATAAACGAACCTTTTCCACATTTGACTGTTTTAGATTTTGTCCATTCCCTATTTTTCCCAGTTTCTGATAATCTTTAGCCGAAGTCGTGCATGGAAGATTATCCTATAAAAGGTTTAGCTGAGCCGAGTTTGATTTGCTGATCGACTTCCTTCATTCCTTATTTCTCTTATGTTGAACGCTTATGTTCTTGTTCGTTAGCTGATTTAGGTACTGATACTACTCGTAAACTTTTTTTGATTTCTGGGTTATTACTATACATCTCACACCATTTTCCATTTTTAACTTATCTGCAAACCACTTTTGTAAGTTTTTCCGTATACATTTACAGTTTTTTTCGGCGATGAGTGGAGTTCTCATGGTGTCTACGGTGCTCAAACGTGCTACTTTTAGCTATTTTGCCAGTTTTGCTGTGATGTAACTTACTTTCCTTTGCTAGACAACAGATGCATAGAGAAGACCAAATATGCCAACTTGTTTACAGATCCAGATGCTTACTTTGCACGTATTGCCAGTCATCTTGCTGCGATATCATGGCGTTTTTGTGCCTTGTTACTTGTTTGGACATATATTTCACTTTTTTTAAGAAAGGTGCTACGAATGTTGACGGTGACCAGTCGGCCAACCAACTTGTCTTTTATATAATTAGTGCGATTATTTATCCGCTTCTTACTGAAGGAATGAGTCATTAAACCATAGACAGCATTATTAAAAGCTGTTAGAGAAATCTTCATTGATTCATGTTTGGGAATTGGTTTTTTAATAAACCAATTACTTTTTGTGTGGTTATCTGTCAGTAGTTTCGTTCTTAAACATTGATTCACAGTTTCTTCATTGTTGGGTGACTGGCCTGCGACCGGTGTTGATTTCCATCTTGTGTATGAATATGACTTTTACTTTTGTCCAGATGCGATAGACATAGAGAGACTGGATCTAAGTACTTTAATCAATGTGGCAATTTGTTGAATAAGTATCGAAAATACCCCATATGAACCTCACCTCCTCTTGAAACGCAATTTTATACATTAATGAGTTTTGGATTGATTCTTATGGACCTCAGCTTTTCTCGTTTCACAATATAAAAGTGCTTTGTAAGTAGAGCTTCCACAGGTTTTTGTAGGTTGCTGGTTTCTTGTTTCAGTGTAATTATTATGAGAGTTTTTTGCACTCTACTTATACCAGATGTTTTATTAAGATTCTCCCAGAAGATTTTCCAGGAACTTTTCTTATCTTTACGAACTTGTACCCGTTGTTGCTAATCTTTTCTTTATTGAATTTTCTTCTGGCTTTGCTGGGAAATTTGCTTAGTTTAACATTACATCAGGGTACGTGACTGTAAACATTTTTGGTTTTGAGAAGACAGTTTTTCTTATAAAACTTTATAATTACCTTTATTGTAAGGTTTGCCGGTTTTTCTAGAAGATTGCAAACGTTTATTATTTTCTTGCCACTCCCAAGGTCTCGTTTAAATTTTTCTAACTAGGTCTTTTTAGGTGGTCTATAGTCTTGGTTAATCGTATTTATAAACATGTTTAGGTGATGGTCAGGTAGAGGCATCTTCGACACTTGTATCAGCTATTAACTTTGTTTTACAGCTAAGGTTTTAGTTTTTAAGTCATTCATGTTGAATGCATATTGTTTTAAAATGTTCTTGATTGTAGTTACATGTCTCTTAAAAACCGATCAGTTTAATTTGCCACTAATTAATAATTAGCGCTTTTTGTAATAAACTTTGTGGTCGCGGGGTCTCTCGATAAAACGGTTTCACATATTGCGCTGAAAGAATTATTTTTAATTATAATAAAACAAATTTATTTAAATTGAAAAGATATATAGTAAAAGTTGCTATTTGAATCAACCGTAGAATCCAAATTATTATGACGTAAGACTTCTAAAATTGATTTACAATATATTTAATAAAATAAGTTTATTTGTGTTTGTACATAAATATTTTCGTTTAATATATAATGTTTTTGTGCAAATAAATGTAATCAAAGTTTTTCAGTAAAAAAAAACAAACGAGTAAGGGGAACATGCAGGCATTGACAGGCATATTCATGTTGTTAAAAAAATTTGATAGTCGACCGATCATTACGTCGATAATTAAATAAAGTGCAACGAGAGATAAGAAGGGTTAAATTTAAAAGTGTTTTTGTTACAACAAATCTTTACTGATGACGTGAACATGGATGACATCATCATGTCTAATACAAGACCGAACTTTTCGTTCAAGATAAATAAAATTTTCCTATAAAACGAACAGTAAAACTATTTCACTATACTGTATTACAATTCCTTTTGCATGCCGCTACGTTTAGCGAACTTTAAATAAAAATTAAAGTTTAAAACTTTTTATTATTATTGTTTTCTTATAAAATACTTTTTTTTATGTGTGAATTAAATTAGTTAATTTTAAAATTAATTTTTATTATTTAAGGAATCCAGGCTCAGAGTGATTTAATAAGAGTTTCTCATTGCTAAATAATTTAAATATTTTTATAAACAAATATGACAAACAATCGCAATATGTTCGCGCCAATATTTTGGTATTAA
This sequence comes from Abscondita cerata, assembly GCA_030710515.1. Lineage (NCBI taxonomy): Eukaryota > Metazoa > Arthropoda > Insecta > Coleoptera > Lampyridae > Abscondita > Abscondita cerata. The sequence goes on along the minus strand of JALBCR010004788.1, from coordinate 31,986 downwards.
TTTAAATCATTTTTACGGTTTTGGTAAGTTGATGTAACTGGTTTGGAATTACAAGTCCTTACTGCTTAGAATTGATAACTACAACTGTAAGGTGGCGCCCCTTCTTTTTTACTACTCGAAACGACAATTTTATTTTTTAAATAAATTTTCGACAATAACAAACTGTAACAAAGTTGAAAAAAAGAAAAATAAGAAAACATGACATTACAAGAAAAAACCACAAATTGAAAAAAGTGCAAGCAAAGTATGAAAACGATACATGAGTAAACTTAAAAAGAAAAGGAAAATATGATATCGTTTATAATATAAAAAAATTAATGAAAGTAGCAAGCAATGTAGTAGTCGTGGAGAGCGTGCGCACATGATCGAGAACCATCGAAGTCATTCGGGTAAGAAACGGAAATGTTCGGAAACAATCGGGACCATTTGGGGAAAAAGAGAAGATCAAATTTGACTTAAGGAAAAAAGTACACTTAACTTCTTCATACACTATTGTGTAATAATAATTGCTTACATACAATAATAAATACATGATACAAGTGCGCATTTAACTGTAAACACGACTAGAGTTGGGAGAAATTCGGTTATCTTTTACCCTGTAACAAAAAAATTATTTATATTCTGAAAAAGTTATATTTCTTACAATCAACGGATATAGAAACGTTGAAATAGTGTCCTCTCCGCCAGAGTTCCGCGCTATACAAGTGTATCCACCCATATCGTCCCACTTTAAACTGCGTATTCTCAGTTTACCGTTAGCTGAAATGGTGACACGTCCATCGTTCTCAATAATCTGCTCCAATGGATCGATCCAAACAATATCGGGCACGGGTTTGCCCACCGCTTGACAAGTCAACGAAATATCTTTCCCTAAGTATTCAGTAGTTACTGCAAATTTAATTTTACCGATTCTTACCAATGTCATCCAAGTAGATGGTATTGTACTGAACAATTCGTGCTGGTGCGTGCAACGTCAAAAATTGAGTAAAGTTCCTCTCGTGTTGATTATTACTCATTAAAAATAGTTTGGTACTAGCCGACACTATTTCAGATCCCGCTTCTGCCATGCAAGTGTAAACGGCTTCGTGATTCTTGTGGGCTGAATAAATTACCAAGCGGCTTTTAGTTTTAGCCATTCCGTGCAAAGGGACATCGTCGATCACGTTAGTTTTCAAACTGTCGTCCTAAAAAATCACAACTCAAAAACTTACTTATTTTCAATTCTTACCAAAAGTGAAACAGGTAATAGAAATGAAGAAAACACCAAACAAAAAGAAAAAAAATGGTAGCAGAAAGAAAAAAAGAAAAAAAGAATATAAATGATAATAGCAAACATCATCGAGAAATGTAAGACAAAGAAAGAAGAACACAAGACATTGTTGGAAAAAGGATTGCAGAAAAAAATAAAGGACAGGTATCGGAATTTATAAACAAAAGCAGAAAGAACAAAGAAATAGAAACAAAAATTAACAAAGACGAATGGGAAGAATACTACAAGAACGTATTAAAAAAATATAAAAAAATGGGGAGGGAGGAAATTAGAAAAGAAGAATTAGAGAAAGCATTAAAAAAATTGACAGATGCAATAATATGCCCAGTATTCCAGAGAGGAGATAGAATAGAGGCAAAAAATTATAGAGGGGTGAGTCCAAATTACGTAGAAAATAGTGTAAGCAATGGGGGTAAGCTAATATATAACAAAAACAATAGAGGAGATATACAAGAAGACAAAGTGAAGAACAGAGCAAGCAAGAAGTTGGGACTAAAATTTGAACAGGAAAAGGACTAAAGCCCTAGTCTGTTTTCAATTTATACAGGTATTATAGATTTAGAGGTAGACTCTAGTGGCATTAACTGAAGTGAAATGGTGATAGAGGGAAAAAAGAGATAGAAAGAGTAGAGAAATATAAATATTAAGATATAACATTAAGTATGACAATTAGAAAGGACTGCATATAAGAGAACTGAGGCAGAAAAGGAATGGAGTAGTAGGAAAAGAAAAAAGGCATTTAGAGAAAAGATTTCTGAGATCTTAGTAGAAAGTTGTGATGAAGAAGAAGCAGAGATTTGAGAATAGAAGGAATGGGAGGAATTAAAGAATTTACAAGGGAAATACTAAAAGTGGACTTTGGGACTACAGAAAGAGACACATAAATAAGAAGTAAATCTAAAAATATACGATAGAAGCAGGATCGAAAGCATTAAGACATGAAAAAGTGTGGAAGACACAGAAAATAAAATACAAACAAAAACAAAAAAAAATATTATGAAAGAGGTGGACATGCAAGGAAAGAAATAAAGAGGTTAAGACAGGAAGGAAAATACATAGAAGAAGATATAATATTAGGAGATAAATTTAGGAAAAACAACAAAAATAAAAGAAAGTAAGTATAAGAAAAGTATAGAAAACTAATAACAAAAAGAGTTACAAATTACATAACAGAAAGAAAAAAATGTGAAAAAAAAAATGACAGCAAGAGTTTGAACAGAAAACAAAAAAAGGATGAAAGAGAATGTGCAGGTTGTGTGGGGATAAATGCGAAAGCATGGAACAATAAAAAAGAATACCAGAAGAAACAAGAGTGATGGATACTATTAGGGAGAAGAAGAAGAAAGTGATAGAGAAAAAGAAAGCGATGGAGAATAAGAAACATAATGAATACTGCATATGGTGATTTAGGAGGAAAGTATTTTTATTTTTAAAATTTGTTTAAAGAAACCGAATCTGTTGTTTATTTAAAAACAAAATAAAAATTTAATTGAACGACGTCTTTCTTTACCAAACTCTCAACTTACGCACTTCCAACTCTAAGTTTGATCATAACGCTCTTAGTATAAATTTTATTAACGGTAATCTCACAACTAACGTCATCAAAAACTAATCATTAATAAAAAATAATATTATAGATTAAAACCATGATCGAGGAAATGGTAATAGTAACAAATTGAAAGTTTATACAAAATTATTAGGGTTTGGAATTAAATCTTACTTCAATCACTGGAGAGCCGTTCTTGAGCCATTGCATAACCGGCGCTGGTGATCCCATAGATTCGCACTCCAACTCTATGTGAGTGCCAAAAAGTCGAGTTAAAATACGGGGCGGCGATTTATTTAACTTGACCCAATCGCTTTGTCGGTCTTGAGTGACGTCGTTGTTGAAATCATCGCCTAAACGAAGACTGCATATTTGATGCGCCCAAATTGAAGTTACCGCCAACACTAACAATTTCATCTAAAGAATTAAAAAAAAAAGTTATCGAAATGTAATAAAAATGGCGGTACTTACGGTTACACTTTCGAGAGTGCTTCTGTTACTGAAGCTTCAGCCTCCGCGTCTTTATATACAGTTTTATACGCCTTCTTATGTGTCTTTAACAAACTCTCATCAATAATGGGTAAATTTGTTGAGGTTAAGTCTATAATTTTAATCAAGTAGTTTATTGTTTCAACCCTTGCTTCTAGGCGCCTAAAGTTTAAATATATGTATCAGGTGACAAGGGAGATGTTGGATGATTGTTAGAGGGTTAATTCAGTGAGTGTCAATGGGGTAAATTAATTGTATTGAAAACTATATTTATACATAATTGAATAATTATCCCTTTGCAACTGTGTAGCCATTATTAATTTTATTAATTGGTAGTTTTAATAATTTTTTTTTTATTTTGATTTAACCTTTATGTCGAATCTATTTTTCAGAACCTAATTTGTTAAAAAATATTGTCGCAATTTTTTTAGTCTATTCTATGTTTAAAATTAGTTAAAGTTGAAAACAATTAACTCCTATCCACAAAGGAAAAAATGTTTCAAGTTGAAGTTGTAGTATATAACGAGAGATCAATAAAAAACTAATCAAGGTAAGCTGTGAAAGCGAATTGTTTTGAACTGGAACTTTAGCCACATCCACAGATTGACATTTCTGACGTGAAAATTAAGTGATAAAATATAAAGTTTGGAAAAATCGTATTTACTACTCAACAAAATATTAAAACTATTGAATGTTTCTTTGGAACCGGTGTAGAAATAAACTTAATTTAAGGTTATAAACTTTATTTATAATAAAAATGTAAAATCTGTGAGAGTGGTCCAAGTCCCAGTTTATAACAATTTACTTTCACAGCCTACCATAATTAATTTCTTGTTTTAATTAATACGAAAAGATATTCTACCTAGGCAATAGAAGAAAGGAATAAAGGCAAGTATATTATAGGAGGAGATTTGAATGCTAGGATAGGAGAGGAGGGAGGAATAATGGTGGAGAGATAAGAAATAGGATATCAATGGATAAGAAAATAAACGGACAAGGAAAAATTTTGATAGAACTATGTGAAGAAAGAGGTTGGACAATAATGAACGGAAATTTGGAAGAAGAAGGAAAAGGGAATTTACATATGTGGGAGAAAGAGGCCAGTCAGTAATAGATTATGTGATTATAAACGAAAAAAGTAAGGAGGACATAGAAACACTAAGAATAGGAGAGGAGATAGAATCGGACCATCAGCCGCTAGAAGTAGTCATGATGGAAGAGGGAGAGAAAGAGGTACAAGAACAAGAATAGGTATGGAGAGAAAAGAAAGTATGGACTGAAGAGAGTATAAAAAGATATAAAGAGGAAATGGAAGAGGAAGTAAATACTAAAGGAGAGGTGGAGGAAGAGATGGAGAGAATTACAACCAGGATGGAAATGGCAACAGAGAAGAGAAAGTATAGATTAAGAAAACAAGAATTAGGAAAAAGAAAAGATTGGTGGAACGGAGAATGCGAGAAGGGGAAAAAAGAATTAAGAAAAGGAAGAAGGAAATGGAAAAAAGGAAAATAGAGATAGATGAATACAAAAGGTTAAAAGTAAATTTTAAGGGAATATGTGCAAAAATAAAGAAGAACATAAAAACAAAACGAGATAAAGATTAGAGAAATTAAAAATGAAGGACAAGTATGGGAATTCATTAATAAAAAGAGGAAAAAAGGAGGAAGGATGGAAGCAAATATAGATGAGGAAAAATGGAAAGAACACTGTAAGAAGTTAGTAGGAGAGAGTGAAAAAAAGCAAAAATGAAGAAGTTGGAAAAAAGGATAAGACACAGAGAGGGTGGAATAGGAAAAGAAGAAATGGAGAGAGCAATAAATAAAGTAAAAAGGAAAAGCAGAAGGGACGGATGGAATACAAGGAGAACAATGGAGGTACATCGGAGAAGGAATGAGAGAAAAAGTAAGAGAAGTAATCGAGAGAATATGGAAAGGAGAAGGGTTTCCAGAAAAATGGAGAGAGGCAATAATATGCCCAATTTACAAGGGGGAGATAGAAAGAAAGCGAACAACTATAGAGGAGTGAGTATAATGAATGCGGGCTATAAGATATATGCGGAAATAGTTAGAAAAAATTGGAAAAAGAAATAGAAGAAAAGAATATAATACCGGATTGGCAAGCAGGATTTAGGAAAGGAAGAGGAACGATAGACAATATATACATATTAAAGCACATAATTAATAAAGAGTTAGCAAAGAAAGGAGGAAAGATGTACGCAATATTCCTAGACATTAAAGCGGCATTTGATAAGGTGGAAAGAGGGGGATTATGGAAAAGGATGGAGGAGGTAGGAATAAACAGAGATATAAAAATGCAATAGAGAAAATATACGAAGAAACAAGGTGTAGAACGAGGGTAGGGAGGAAGCTAGGTAGAGAATTTAGGACGGGAAAAGGACTAAAACAGGGATGTCCGCTAAGCCCAATCTTATTCTCGATATACATTAGTGATCTTGAGGAGGAAATGGAAAAAATCAAGTAGGAGGAATAGTAGTAGGAAGGAAAAAGATATGGGTTTTAGCATACGCGGATGACATTGTGGCAATAGCGAGAAATGAAGAAGAGATGAGAGGAGTAGTTAAATTTATGAAGAAATACCTGAAAAGAAAAAAACTAGCAGCAAATGTCGGTAAAACAAAATTATGGAATTTAAAAAGAAAAGGAAGAAGAAAGGAAGTGAAATGGTGGTGGGAAGGAGGAGGTAGAGAGAGTAGACAAGTATAGATACTTAGGTTACAACATCAGATATGATAACAAAGATGGAGACCATATAAAAGAGATGAAAATGAAAGGAAATAGAATAGTAGGACAAGTATGGGGGTTAGGGGAAAGGATATTTGGTAAAGATATAGAGAAAAGGAGATGGATGTTTGAAAAGTTGGTAAGAAGTGTGGTACTGTATGGAGCGGAGATTTGGGGTTGGAGGGAATGGCAAGAGCTGGAGAAGATACAGGAGAAATACTGGAGGTGGACGTTAGGACTAGAGAAGGAGACACCGGGGTATATAGTGGAAGAAGAGCTAGAAATAGAAAAATAAGGATACAAGCAGGAAGAATTGCAGTAAGGTATGAAAAAAATGGGAAGTAGGAAGGAAAATGAAATACTATATGAATGTTGGAAAGAGATCGAGGCACAGAAGGTAAAATATGGGGAAGAAGAAAGAAGAAAATACTATGAAAGAGTGGGATACGCGAGAGAAGAGATAAAGAGATTAAGAGAGGAGGGAGAAAGATGGAGGAGGAAATAATTGCAAGAGATAAAGATACACAGAAGCAGGAAAGAAGGGCAAAAATAAAGGAAGGAAAATATAATGAGAAATACATAAAAATAATGACAGACAAGACACCAAGGTACATAACAGAGGGAAAAGGAATGAATGAAATAAGAATGATTGCAAGGTTCAGAATGGGAAATGAAGAAAATGAAAATAAATATTGGATGAGTGATGAGGAGAGATTATGCAGGTTGTGTGGGGATGAATGGAAAAATATAATACATATGAAAAGGGATGCAGGGAAACAAGACAAGAGGAAAAGGAATGGAAGTTACTACTAGAAGAGAAAGGAGAAGGAAAACAATGGATGAGGGAAGTGTAGGAGAGGAGGAAAGTGATGGAGGAGAGGAAAAAAAATACTAAAAGCTTAGAGAAGAGAGGGATGGGAGGTTGAAGAGGGAAACAGGAATTAGTTATTTAAAGAGGTGGACTTTAGGATTAGATAATAAAAGACCAGGATACCTAATAGTTCAAACAAAAAATAGAGCATTGAAACTGAAGGAAAAGATGGAAAACAGAAAAGAGAATAAAATGCTGGACATATGTTAGAAAGAGATAGAGGAACAAAAGTGGAATAAGGTAAAGAAGATAGGAAACCAAATTATCAAAGAGGAGAATACGCAAGAAAAAAAATAAAAAAGGCTAAGAGGTGAAGGAAGAAAGATGAAAGAAAAGAGTAAAAAAAGACAAACATAACCAGGTGCAGGAGAGAAGAACGAAGACTAGACAAGGAAGATATAACGACAAATACAACGATTTAATAATGGAAAGAATCAAATATGGATAAAAAGAAAAAGATTGTTAAGGTTTTTTAGTTAAATTTCGTATTTAGTTTTAAGTTTAAAAAGTTTGTGAAAGAACCGAATCACTTTGTTATTTTAAAAGACAAATAAATTTGATTTGATTTGATTTGATATTCTACCTTTAATAACACATTTTTTAATCACGGTTCGAAATTGGTATTGACACTTTGCGATTGTGAACCTGCCGCATCACTATACCTTAATTTGACAGCTCAAACCTAACCCTACTTTCTAACGCAAATTTTTTAAAAAATTTGCGTGACTTCAACTTTGAGACAGAATTTTAAAAGAATTACAAGTAATTTAAAAAAAAATTGACCTTTTTTTGAAAAAAGACATGGCAATATTGTCAAAAAACTAAAATTTTAAGACTATTGTTTATTTTCTGGCTGTTTTTTTAATAGTAGATTTTGTTTGGACATTTTTCATAAAAAAAAAGAAATTGATGGCCATCGGAGAACACAGTTTAAAACTTACACAAAAACTAAAAACCTTTTTCAAAAATTTCAATTATTTTCAGGAAAAGAAATAAGATTATTTAGTTAATTTTAGTCAAAAACAAAGCTCAAAGAGAGTCTTTAGGGGATTAGAAAATGGCAACCATTATTGCTTTCAGATAGTTTTTATTTTTCAATAAATTTGGCAATATCCAATTAAAACTGTATAAAATACACTGTTTTAGTTAAAAATAATTACAATACAAAAAAACAGCAAAAATTTTCTAAACAAAATTAGAAAAACTTAAACAAAAGGTTTATAAGACAAAGTACCAAAACAGTTTAAAAAAAAAAACTTTTCAAAAAAAATTTCAATTATTTTTTGGATAACACACTCTTGAACTTGAAGTTAAAAAATACAAGAAAGTCATTTTAAATGGTATTTCCATCAAACAAATGGTTTTTTTGGTTTTTGTAAATTTAATTCGAAAGATTTAAAAAAGTAGTTATCAAAATCAATTCCACAAACGTTTCAAAAAAAATACTTCAAATAATAAAAATTGTTTTACGATAAAAGTCAAGGATGTGGTTTATGTTTTTCAAAAAGCAAAATTCTGGAAAAAGTCACATAAATTCTTGTATTTTTTTTAAAATATAAGATATAATTTGATGTTCACAAAAAAATTGTATTTTGTAGAAAATTAATTATAGATTTTATTCGGGGTTTTTCACAAAAATAAGTCAACCTACCCAATTTTTAACGACCAGAACTTCTGCATAATTATTTTCGCCACAATAACTCGAAGACCAAGAAAAGCAATTAGATGGAAGATCTGTGCAATTATACTCAAAACCTCGCATTTCTTTGTAAGATTTGGGACCTATATCTGACGCCAAGTTTCATAATATTCCTAAAACCTTAACATCTTCCGGTTGCAAAGAGGCCAAAAACAACAGCGAATTTCAAATCTTCTTTTAACTCAGTTCGTTTTCTTCTAACGTGTTTGCTTTACATATCTTTGTATTAGCAACTTTTCCGTTACGAGAAGAAATTTAGTTATATTGTGATTAACCAATTCAACTAAAGCTTGTGTAGCAAGAAACGGGGCGGAATTAGTCTCATATGTAACTGTTTGGGGCTCAATGCGCCGTAATTTCGAAACGTCTAATCCTTCATAAAGTCGTTTTCGATAATTCTGCTATTGGTTAAACTTGTCTGTTCTGCATTTAATTATTTTTTCAGAAATCTGTGGTTAGTAAAAACAGTTTCTTGGGCGTTTACTTAAAATTTAGAAATCACTACAAGTAGTTCTCAAAAATTCTGCACTTGATTAAAATATTCTGTTGTGTATTTCATTATTTTTTCGCAACTCTGCGATTGGTGAGAACAGTCTTTTGGGAATTTTATTAATTTAAACATGTCTGCACCTTTATAAAGCACTTCTTTAAACTAGTCAGTTGTATATTTCATTATTTTTTCGGAAGTCTACGATTGGTGAGGACAGTTTCTTGGGTGTTTAATTACTTTAGAATTTTCTACACCTTGATAAAGTAGTTATCCAAATTTGCACTTGATTAAACTAGTCTGGTGTGCCTTTATATTTTTACGCAATTTTAGATTGGTGAGAACACCCTCTCGGGCGTTTAATTAATTTAGAAAGCTCTACATCATAAAGTAGTTCTCGAAATTCTGAACTTGGTTGAAATAGTCTGTTGTGCACTTCATTATTTTTCCGAAATTCTGCGATTGGTGGGAACAGTCTTTTAGGCGTTTAATTAATTTAGCAACTTAGACACCTTCATAAAATAGTTCTCCAAAAATTATGCACTTTTGAGCACTTTATTATTTTTTGTCAACTTTGAGATTGGTGAGAACCTCTACACTTTTATGAAGTAGTTCTCCGAATGTATGAATGTAAGCTTTCGCGGCTGTTGTCACTAAGACTATTATCTTCCGGGTTGAGCCGTGTTCATCCTTTTTTCCCACGTTCTCTGCTTGACGTTTCGCTAATCATGTTGTTAGCTTCTTTAGAAGTTACTCGAAAGACTGATGTTCGAGCAAGAAGCCATTCAATCCAGCGAACAGAAACCGAAATGCTGGTTCAGATACGTGGACGATACCTTTGTCATATGGCCTCATGGGAAAGAAGCGCTTACTGTATTTCTTAACCACCTCAACACTCAGCACGAAAAGATCAAGTTTACAATGGAGACAGAAGAGAATAAGGAACTTCTCTTCCTGGATGTTCTAGTGAAACGAGGGGATAACAACAAGTTGGCTCATAATATATCGTAAAAGACACACCGACCGATACCTCCATGCCACATCACACCATCATCCACAGCAGAAGCGGTCTCTAATCAAAACTTTATTGCATAGAGCTAACAAGATTTCTGACGAGGTTCACAAGGCAGAAGAACTTTGACACGTTCAACAAGCCTTAATGAAGAACGGCTATACCAGAAAAGAAATAAGAGCCGCCTGTCGCAGAAAATCCGAAAAAGAGAAGGAACAGGTCACCACCTACGCTCGTTTACCATTCATTGATGGAGTAACTGACAAATTAAGAAAATTATTGGAGAAGAAGAATATCGGTGTCAGGTTTGGAACGGTTAGAAAAATCCAGCAACTACTACCTTCTAATAAAGATAACCTGCCGAAACTCTCAACAAAAGGGGTCTACCAAATTGATTGTTCATGTGGAAAGATCTACATTGGTCAAACCGGACGCAACATAAAATGTAGATTAAAAGAACATCACCGAGACGCCAAGTCCAGAGCGGTAGATAAATCAGCAATCGCAGAACATCTACACGAAAAAGGAAAACACATCATCAACTTCGAGGAAGCTACTACTAACAACTACTATCCAAGGATAATCAGAGAATCCTTAGAAATTATGAAAAATAAAAACAACTTCAATCGAGAAGACGGTTACCGATTAAGCAACACGTGGAAACTAACTCTTCACAAAAACAAAGAAAACAAATGTCGCCACAAAATTAGTCGATACCAAACAGAAGATCAACCAACCATCGAAAACCAACCACCCGTCACTGATCGACATCAACCAACCGTAACGGAACATAGGTATATAACGAAGAGCAGAAGACAACAACATATCAGTCTTTAGAGTAACTTCTGAAGAAGCTAACAGCATGGTTAGCGAAACGTCAAGCAGAGAACGTAGGAAGGAAAGACGAACACGGCTCAACCCGGAAGATAATAATCTTAGTTCTCCAGAAATTTTGTTCTTTATGTATTTTTGTAATGCTTGTGTCGTTTTCAGAAAGAAAATCAGAAAGTGTGGAAATTTATAAGGAAACTATTTAAGTTGAGGACAAAAAGAAATGTAAGGTTGAAAAATGTTTATGGAAATTAGATTTTTTTTCTTTCTTTATGTATGAGACTTAGAAGAAGAAATTGATTGGAGTGAAAAAAAAATTGAAATGAAAAAGCAAAGCATTAGAAAAGGTAGACGAGGGAAGGAATCTAGGAGTGAGTTTAAAAAATATATAAGAAATAGAAAGTGGTAAAAGTGATAATTGAGACTTAATTTGGAAATAGAAAGAGTGAGAACAATTAGAAAGGTTGCAAGAAGAGAGACAGAAATGGATACAAAATTGGAAAAAATAAGAATGAAAGCGGAAAGAAAATTGTCGAGTTAAAGAAAAAGACATGAAGAAAGGATGTATACGATACTAATAAAAAGAAAGTGAAAGAAGAAGTAAGTAAAAGGGGCGTGATCCGCGTGATGGGTGGAGATTAGGATACACAGACACGGAAAGAAGAACAAAAATGAAGGAAGGGGGATAAAACGACAAGAAACAAGACATTCATTAAGATGGAAAAGTCTAAAATAAATTAAGATAGTTGCACCATTCAAGGTCGGAAACAAAAAATGACTTAAACTTATAGTCGATCGTACTAGATGTCACGCTATTTTTTATTCTTCCATTTATTATTATTACTATTTTTGTGTCCCTTTTAGTTTAACTCAGAAGAGATCTATATTCTTGATCAAGTCGGTCAGTCTCCTGGTTGGTATTGTAATAATTTTTCTTCCTTGACGAGGATATCTCCTTGATATATCTTTATATGTGAGTGCAAAGCCGAACACTTCATAATGATAGGTTTTCGATCATTTCCTACATGTGTCTCATCCAACAGTCCCAGGTGATGTCTGCATTAGATATGTCCTGTTAGTGTACCACCCAAAGTGTTTATCTCACTTTTTCTTAAGTCCATTTTGTTCTTCCTTCTTTTTTTTTTAATTTGGTTGAGGAATTTCTTTGAGTGTTCAAGACTTGGTGTTGTATTCCAAATTCGGTTGACTTCTTTTTTCCCACAGTTGTAAATAACTTTCTGAAAGTCCCTTTAAAGAAAGCCTTACGTGGGAGATGCTCCTATAAAAGATTTAACTGCGCCAAATTTTGCTTGCTGATCGGCATCCTAGTTGCTTAATTTATGCTCTGGCACCCAGACAAGCTCAACTTTATTCTTGTCCGGCAGCTGATTTAGGGAAGCACTCGTCAAGCTTTTTTGATTATTCTCTGTCCGCATCGGTTCTTGGTAATCAAATTTATATGAATGGTATGTACTTCTGATTGAAAGGTTGTTGTGTCTTTTTAACTTTAGTCCCACCACTCCACATCAGACAAAAAATTTTCACTTTTGATCTATGTGTAACCACTTTTGTGAGTCTTTTCGTACACATTCAGTTACTTATTTCCATTCTTTTCCTAGACGGACAACGGGTTTTGTATTTGTGGTTAAACACCATTTTTGGGTTCATCTGGTTGCTCACTGTTGTCATGTCTAATAGAGGTGTAAGATTTCCAGATGCCCTTTAGGATTTTCTTCTTTAAGATAGAATTGCTCGTGTCTGTTTCATTGCTTCTTTCTTGATTTTCATTAGTAAGGAATCTAATTCAAGCAGGACTTCCAACACAACTGTGCATGCTGTGCTCATGCCGTCTATGCTGCACAAGCATGCTTGTATTTGCCAACTTCACTTTTGCTGTGCTTTGGTCTACTTTTCTTGACACAGCCTTGTGGCTTTTCCGGCACCTAAACGTCGGTGACCACAGAGACAACTGTGGACAGAACCGGCTAGTCCGGTCGTGGTGTACACCTAGTAGACAGCCGTCAAACTGTTACCTGGGATTGCCTGCAAGTTGGGGAGTCTTTGATGACCTGATTCTGGAAAAAGCCTGGGGCTACTTGACTGCATCCATTGTCGGCATCCTAGCTGCTGACCCTGTCGACCAGGGTTGGATTCATAGTGGCTGTGGTATAACGTCTTACTGGAGGGTTGTACGTGGCTGCTTTGTGGCGCGGAAGTTCGCCCAAACGACAGTTAAAAAGTGGGACAGGTCGCGGTCTAAGTGCATAGACGCACAAAAGAGCGTGGGCACTATAATTTCAAACCTCTCCACCAGACTACAGTCGCATAGAGGAGACCAGGTCTGACTAATTGCTTGTAGACGCAGTTACTTGCTTTGGGATTTAGCTTCCAATGTTTTGCCAATTATCTGGCGGCATGATCCTTATTAGTTGTTTTAGACAAGTTAATTATTATTTAACATTTTTTTTTAACTAAAAGAACCAATGTAGAAATGTCTGTATTTGGGTTAACATAGAACAATGTATTTACAAGATTGTATTATTCTATATATTATATTACAATAGTATTTGGTTGAAGCGACTAGTACATCTTAACAAAATAAATAACAAAACTCTTGTCAAAAATTACATAAATACATATTTACACGATCGTTCGAATATGTTAGGCTGGAACATCTACACAACCGCAGAAAAAGTATCACATTCAGACTGTTGCGAACATGTTTTCAAGACTTCAAGCTGGTTATGTACAGAAGAGCTGCAGCAGTTAACAACAACCACGTCGATGGTGTCGAAGAAACGGGGGCAAAATTGCCTGGAACGAAAACAAAATCGTTAGTACATTCATTTCTTTATGTCAAAAGATCTCAGCGTTTAAGTTAAGAAAAAAAATTGCAAATGTTTATTACGGAAAAAAATGGGAAAAACGAGCAAAGCCGAGCTAATATGTTCAATAAGTAATACCTTTAGTACTAGGACTCGGATTAACTGTAGAAGTTGATAAAAACACCAAAGGAGTAGTTGTTTCATAGACGTCGGTATATTCAGTAGTTGTTTCGTAGCCTACAGCAAAATAATAAAAAAAAGAGGTCAAAGTAGAACATGCTGTGTTAGTTGCAGCTTTATCGCAACCTAACAGCTTTTTGGTATCCACTCCTTTTTTTTACAGATAGTGGTACCTACTATAAATTTAGAAGCAAAAGTTTATACTTACTTTCGATTTCGATGGTTATGTTTAGTTTTTCGCTGAACGATGTTTCTGGTATGGATATGTGGCAGGTAAAAGTCACTGTTCGATTTAAAGCAGATTTATCTAGAAGTATTGTTTTTGAGACGTTGTAGTAATTATCGTCGGTTCTTGCGATGCTATCAATTTCGTCTACGATCGGAACTGGGTCGTCCCTAAAAAAATTAAAAAATTGATATTGTAAACTTCATATGCTGAATGTACCTTAAAAAATATGAAAATATAGAATACAGAAAGGGGCCTAATACGTTTCGGCGCTTACGTTCTGACGCAGTAGACATCGAAACTGGATCGTTTCTAAAAAATGTAGACATTGATATATAGACACCTTGTATCTACTTAAAAAATGTAAAAAAAACTAAAAATAAAAAATATTTTGGCGCCTGTATTACAGCGCCTAAACGTTTTTACTCTAAAAGTACTTGCGCCTAATGGAGGTAAAATATAAATATACCGCCTCTGTTTAAAATAAAATATTACAATATTTTTGAATTTAGTTATTCAATTGATTTTAAATCAAACATACAGCGCTTTATTTTGGCGCTACCGAAAAGAAAACGTATTCTGTCAAAATAGCTATGGCTTCAAATTTCCAATTTTTAAATTTTTAAACATAATAAATAAACAAGAAAAAATAAACACACTCAAACACTAAAACGTTTCAGCGCTCCAAGCATTTGGGCGCTGGCCCGATTTGACATAATGAAAAAAAAACGGCGCCGTTTGTTTTTCATTAAAAGTTCTAACACACTGATGTTCATTTAGAAAGTAACAGCACAAAACGTACAATTAATAAAAATTTGTGCCGTTATATATTCTTAGGCTAAAACACCTTGCACCAGAATAGTTACCCAGAATCAGGAGCGCTAAAACGCTAAAATTTCTAAAACGTCTAGATATTTTCACTAGTAAATTACTTAATTGATTTCTATAGTTGACTTTTCTAAAATCGGTTTTTAATCGTAGTTTTTGTAATTATAAGAAGTTTTATAGCAAAAACAGTTTAGGGTACACGTTTCGGCGCTTTATTTTGGCGCTACTGTGTTGAAATATGCTCTAACCCCTTTGCCTTGCGTCAAAACTTGCTTTCTAAACAAAGATATTGAACAAAAAGAAATATATTTTGTTGGTAAGTATTCTTAAATATTTTCTATTGCTAGTAGTTTGATGCAACTCCTGCATTGCTTGAAAAATATCAGTGTACATTTTTTTTTTTTCAACTTAATGTACTCTCTAAAGAAAGATTTTTTCATATTCCTATACCGTATTGCGCCAAAATTCAACTCAAAGTAGCCGTGGTTAAAAGTTAAAAGTGTTTTAATTAATAGTGTTCAAAATGTTCTCGGTTCAACTCGCTTCCCAAAATGCTGATAAATACTATCTTTTTTTTATTAGTGTATGCGTTTCAGCGCCCCACACATTTTGGTGCTAAGTATGCGCCGTATGCGTTGGTTTAAAAATTTAAACTCATTCATGTTCTTGGTAAAATGGTTAACGTTCGCTAACAATTGTTATTAATACAAATCAGCGACACCGTTTTGGCAGGTATGAGAAAGGAAGTATTACAGTTTTTAGTTTCTGCGCCAAAAACTATTGCGCTAAAATTTTCTTATTGATAATTAACCTTAAAAGTAACTCTAAAATAATAAAGATAAACGGTAGCATAAAAACTGACTACTAGTCAAAAAATAAATAGACCAAAAATTAGAAAGAAAATTAGAATTATAATTATAAAGATAAGAACGCAAGAAATTAAGAAAGGTTAGAATAAATATATTTCAGAATAATTTAAATATAAAATGGATTGAAAGAAACAGAAAGTGCGATAGAAGAAGACTAACAATATGTAACATTTGTTGATATCATTCCTTTTGAAATAATAATAAGTTTTTATTGTGCATGTTAAAATTGGGTTGAATTTCATTAACCAAAAAATTGTTTTTCGTCTAGTATAGTACGTAATAGTTCAATTTCTTTATCTTGCTTAGTTGCAAGTCAGGTTCAGGTCCTCAACTTTTATTTGGAATAAAATAAATTTTTGTTGTTCGAATTTGTAGTTCGAAATTTCATTATCTAGTATTTTTGTAGACGTTAGGGTGCACAAGGGATCACAAAACTGTCACAATTACCGTTTCAGAGCAGTCGACGATTGGCTCTCGTAATAATTAAGTATAAATATGTTTCGAGTTAAAAATTGGTTAGGGGTGTTTTTCCCCGTTTCGCAAGTCTGCAGATATTTATATTTCATCATACGACGGAAAAATTTAGCTTTCGACGATTACTGGAAACTTATAGGCCTTACTTAGTTTCGCGGAGTTAAAATTTCCGTGCCAAACGTATTTATTAAGATTTATCAAAAAGAATTTTTAATATTGACGTTTTTAAAAAGAATTATTTTGATTAAACTTCTCGTCTTCGTTTCCATCGTCGTCCGTTCTGCCACAACAATTTCTCGTTCATCTCAACAAGTCCGGGTTCACCGTCAGCCATGACCTTTAAGTATTTATGTTTTGGTTTAAGTAACTATGTGAACTAAACCGAAATTAAAAAGGGCTTTGAATCTCATGTTGTAAATCATAAACTGCCAAAAAGTGTTTTCGTAATTACATGCATTAACTTTCGGTGCGACGATTTTAATTTCTGCGTATATAAGTTAGTAATGCAAAACGCGCAAGGTTAAGATTTTGTATTCGTCAGAATGTTTTTTTGGATTTGTATGAGCGTTAAGTGTTTTATTTAATAGTGTTCAAAAGCTTTTGTTTGTTCATTTTATTCAACTCGCTTTTCAAAATGCTGATAGATGATATTCTTTCTTATTTATGAATGAATTTTGGAGCTGGGCGCTTTGACAAAATGACATATCGGCACCATTTGGGTAGATGTTTAAATATCATGATTCATTGATGTACATTGATAAAGAGGAGCGCCGAAACGTACACTTAACTTAAATATTGTCAAAGATGAATAAAGAAAGAATAGAGCAAAAATAAACAAAGTAGAAGAACAAAAAGAATTGACAAAGAGCAGAGCAATGGAGCTAAATATAGTATTTTCGCTGTAGCTTTGCGGTTAAGTGATTAAGGATTTCCACTTGCAAACTGTATGCTTCAATATTTGTGAAAGTCAGTGGTACTTTAAAATTTCTACATAGGTATTCGTCATTAAAATTGCAATTGGCTAGGAATGTTATTTTCATTTTCCTTATCACTAATGAGCTTGTTATTGTTATTATTAGAATAAATAAAGCAATTAGACGTCGCTTCGGCCAGTAGTAAATAATATTGTAATAAACTTAGCAGAAGATGATGAAACTGACAGCGAGAACGAAGACAGTGATAGTGAAAATGACGATGAATGTGGTAATGAGGAGATATCAATATAATGTAACAATTATAAAAATAAATGGTTTAGAACCCCTGACTTCTTATTTAAAAGTTTACATTTGAACAAAAGGGAGCTCATTATTCCATTGTCACCAAACAATACTTAATGGTGTTGTTTACCTGTTTATTGCTCGAGGCGATTAGACATGCCCAATATTTTAGGTAGGTAATAATATAAAATGTTAGAAGAGGACAACACTATAAGAGTATGTGATTTCTGGAAATTAAGCGCTAATCACTTAACCGCAAAGCTACAGCGAAAATACTATACTTGTATATCACAGAGTGTCCCGAAAGTAGTGTCGGTGATAGAAAAGGTTATTATCGAAGGAAAACGCTAAATTTTATTATGCTACTAAAATAAAATTTTTTATTACATCTCAGGCTCAATTTTAGTGTAAAAACAGTACCGATAAAACGTACCGTGAATGAATGGTATAACTGACCGCCGCCAACTGACCGCTGGGAGAACTGGCTCAAACTCAAAATTAATTTAGCTAGAACTAGTACATAGAGCCGGAAGCACATGATAAATCAACTCAAAATATACGTAAGAGTTTTAGTGTCGCCACCCCATAGACAGTTGCCATATCTTAATATTAATAAAAATTAAAATAATTTTAGATATCTGCATCTGAATATGTTAAATTCCTGCCAAGCAGTTGGCACCAAATAAACATTTTCGTTTTTTTGAAATTTTTTTAATACGGCCAATGTGTTTCAATTTGTTAAGGTATCATCAAGGTTCTGTCTTATTTAACAGAACCTATATCTCTCATTGTTACCAAGATCCCGAAGTTTTTTTTTATCTCCCGGGCGTTGGCCTGCCTCCTTGACAGGCTCAAGTGGCCCTCTCCTCGGTCTACAATGACCTGTAGTATCATTTTTCGGTATTCTTCGCCGGGTCATGCCCTCGTCATACAATTGTGCATACAAATCTAATAACATTTGGCTACGGTGTATTAATATTCATAGTTTTATTCACAGGTAAATGTAAGAATCGAACTAAAATGTAGAACTAGTTGTACATAAAAAAATGAGGTGAGAAAGTACTATAATAGTATGGAATTTGTCTATTATGATTATTGTCACAATGAAAGCGCCTATTTTATTTTATTTTATGTATGATGTACAGTGTGTTGCCCATGATTATGCGGAAAACTAGATTAGACTATCTTTCAGCAGGAGGGGGACGTCTGACCGTCAAGTCCCTTTCGTCACGTTATTTAGTTTTAAGAACGTTGAAGATAGTTTAAAAATTTTGTACCAGTTATGATCTGACAATGGCATGGTGTCTATCAGGTTCTCGGGTCTTATGCGTGTATTAATTGCTCCCTCCGTAGTGTTTCTAAAATCCTCCCAGAATGTGCAACCGAAGAATGCTTGCTCTACTGAGTCCTCCTTGCTGTCACAGAAGATGCACTTCGGTGAATCTCTTCTCTTAAAACGATATAGATATTCATTGAAACATCCATAGCCTGTTCATATTTGCGTAACGTAGTAATCCACTTCCCCATAAAATCTGTTATCCACGGTGTTATATTATGTAAAAATTTTTTAGTCCACTTGGCTGTTGGTGGGTTTTGAGCCAATATTTCTTTCCATTTCATCAGTGTTGTTGCTCTGGCTCCTTTTTGTTGCTCCTTTTTTGTTGGCGTGTGGTTCATACGAATGTTTGTGAGTCAGTAATTTTAAGGGTATAGTAGATGCTACAACAAAGAGGGCTTTGGTCGACGTGGTTTTATAGGCCTTAATGGCAATTTTTCTTTGTAGTTTATCCAGCACTTTTTCATATTTTTTACGAGCAAATCAGTCAACCCATACCGGCGCTGCATAGAGAATAACTCAATTTACTACTTGTGAGAGTATGCGCCGTTTGCTAGATTTTACTATGTTATCGTATCGGAACAGTTTGTTGAGTGCCGCCATGTATTGATCGGCTTTTAGAGTGCTTTTACTTATGTAGAGACCCAGATTAGTGTTATGCCCTATGTTGCACCCCAGCTTCTAACAAAAATTTTTTTTTTTTTTTATAACCTCCTATTATAAAAACCTCCCAAAAACCACCCTCTAACTCAGTTTGCTTTATTTTTAAGTTTTTCCTTGGTAGTATCTGCAACCAGGACCGCAAGATCATCTGCATTTGCGACGGTGTTAACTTCAGGTGATAAGCTGCAAAGGAGGATGGAGTTGTATAGAACATTTCAAAGTGTCGCGCTTAAAACTGAGCCTTGAGAGACTCCGCAGGTTAGGGGTAAGTTTTGTCAGTAGCAAACGATTATAGATGTTTGAGATAAATAGCTTTTAATTAAGTCTACAATGTACCCACTCACTTTGAAGTTTTCAAGTGCATTAATTATTTCTCCTTATAGCGATCTCCAAGTTAGCAACACTTTAACGAATTACCCTGTATGTAATTTGAAAATCTAAAATTAATCTTAGATTTTTAAAAGCAGATTCTGTTACATTTATTATAGTGTCAGCGGTCATTTATCTCCCGGCCAGTCTGCCGCGGCGCACCCAGTGTGTAATACATCACCTCACCAAAAATCAAGCTTATGTAGAAAATGCACACCCAGACAGTGGATCAAATGGAGAGCACTCAAAGGAAAAAGAAAGTTTCAGGTTAGTTAGCTTCCGCCTTAGAAGCTAATCCTAGCTTGTGGTTTAGCTAGGTTGAATCACAATTCATCACTGCGCGAATTAGTCAAGACGCCACCAAGTTTCACACCGTGGTTGCTGCAATTAAAAGTGATATTTTACAGTACGTAAGTTACCTTATTTTAAAACCTCCAGCTTTTGATATGTATCTTACTTTGAAGACAAGATTAGTAGAGCAGTTTGTTGAATCAGAAGAAAACAATTAAAAAAAACTTATGAATGAAATGCAGTTGGGAGATTATCGTGTCAGTTACTCAAAGAAATAAAAAATTTGGCTACAAATGAAGTAACTGAAAATTTTTGAAGCCTTGGTGGTTACAACGGCTACCACAATAAGCACAAATAATATTATCCGCTAGTGCAGATGATCTCAGTCGGTTGTGGGTAATGGCATATAGGATCTGTGAAGTTGCATCATCAGCACCAATTATAAACTCTCAGATGAATCAAAATTAGTTAAACAAATTGAAATCACAAATTTCAGAATTGAAGATTGCCGTTGAAGAATTGCTTCATCAAACAGGTAGAACTCAGTTTCAAAATTTTAAGAAGAGGAGAAATTTCGGACGTTTTAAAAGCAGAGATAACAAAAGAGTCTGTTGGTATCACACCAATTTTAGTGCTGCAGCATACCGTTGTCAACAACCATGCAGTTTCAAGTCACAGGAAAACTAAATAATCCGTCATTGGAGGCGGCAGTTGATGAATGTCAAAATTTCAATTTAGTGATATGCATATAGCATGTCAAAACATTCTGTTACTCATTGAATAGTAACCCGGAGACAATTGGTTTATTCCAAGGCCCGTTGGCTTCCATTTGATAAATTAGCAATCGCTAAAAAAGAATTTGATGTAATGCTCAAAAAAGGAATATGTAGACCTTCTAGTAGTAGTTGGGCTAGTCCATTACACATGGTCTAAAGACTGATCGTAGTTGGAGACTTTGCGGCAATTACCGTAGACTCAATGCTGCAACCCTTTAGATAAATATCCAGTTCCGCACATCCAAGATTTTTCTAACTCTCTATATGAAAAAAATTCTCGTCGATAGATCATAGACTTTGTGCAAGCTTATAACCAAATTCCAGTTGAAGAAAAAGAAGTAAATTAAAGCACTTTTTAAACATGGTTAATTTCTATAGAAGATTTATGCCTGGCGCAGTTAAACTCCAATTAACACAACAAACGAGATTAATGTAGTTTTTTTGGTGTTTTCTCGTTTGTTAAAATAGAGGCTGCAGTTTAGAGTTCCATTCGTTTAACCCAATTAATACTTTTAAATTTTTTAAAAGATTCACATGAACGAGACAAATGTTTAATCACTTGGGATAATAATTCTACAGAAGCTTTTAATCAGGTTAAATATAAATTGTCTGAAGTTCCTTTTTGGTACATCCTTCGTCTTCACCTACTGACTCTTTAGCCTTAAACGTTGTGCATCTAATTTTGCTGTAGGAAGAGTTGTCCATCAATTACAAGGTGGTGAATGGAAACCACTAGGCTTCTTTTCTAGAAAACTCAATTCTGATGAAAAACGTTACAGCACCTATGATAATTACTTGCTTCTTATTTATCCGTCAAATATTTTGCATTTTATCAAAGGTCTGAAAATGTTTCTCCGCGTCAGATGCGTCACTACAGACATTCGGCATATAAGTGGATTCAAAATCAGGTGGCTGATGCATTGTCCTGTTCAGGTTTCATCATCGATTGATTTCTTTAAGCTGGCAGAAGATCAAGAGAAAGACGCAGAATGAAAACAATTGCTTGATAGCACTACTACCTTGTCATTGAAACCAATCATCTTTCAGAATTATCCTAAACCAGTTTTTTGTGATGTTAGCACTGGTTCATATAGACCTTTCGTAACACTCAAGTTTCTTAAACAAATTTTTAAAGGAATTCAGAATTTACCACACCCAGGAGTTAAATCAACCATTAATTTAGTTAGATTTCGATTTATCTGGCCTTCGATTCGCAAAGATTGTGGTGAATGGGCTCGTGCATGCATTTTTTGTCAGAAAGCTAAAGTTGGCATTCATACAAAAAGTCCGATTGATTCATTTACATAAATGTACATCTTGATTAGTTGGTCCATTAGAATCGGCAAAAGAATTCAGATACTGTTTAACTTGTATACACAGATTTACACGATGGCTAGATGCTATCCCGTTACGTGATATCACTGCAGAAACTGTCGCATCAGCATTTCTTAACGGTTGGGTTTCTCGATTTGGTGTACCTTTAAATATTACAACCGATGAAGGTGCACAGTTTGAATCTTACTTGATGAGGGAATTAAATAAGATGTTAGGAATTAGTCGAATTGCATTCCATTTGCAGGCTAACGGTATTTTAGAAAGGTGGCATCGCTCTTTAAAGGCACTTTGGGGTTGCCGTCTCAACCCCATCGCAATCGACACAATCATTTCTTACATCAGCATATTGCGACGTGCAAAGCGGAATTCAAACAAACGATTGCAATTAAGGAAATGCTGACAATCGAAAGCATTTCTTAAACGACCTTGCACAAACCTACTTCGTACATATAAAACGAAGTAGGTACGATAACAGAAGTAAGTCAATAAGTCATGGTTCACAGTCGATAGGTCAGTCAAGAAGTTACAGCTACAGTAACAGCAAAGAAGCAGCAGTAAATAACTCTCAGTCAGAGTTCCGTCAACATCAGTTGAAGTATCGGCCCAAGTTCGAGTCCATCGGTTCAGTTCAATCCGGCGCATCATTAACCCGGCCAGCAATCTTCAGCTCGACATGTAATACCACGGTATCAGCTATCACTTACGCAGCGCATAGTACGCGTGTTACTATGATTCTGACTTAGATTGCTTTCATTTATTGTTATAAATAGTGCAGCTCGATTACGGTATATTCAAATAATAAACGCTAGTAAAAACAGACTCGATTCCAAATTCTTTCTCGTATTCGACCCGGCGTGTAGAGTATACACCCTAAACGCCGCAACAGCAATTAGATGTCATCAGGGTAGTTCCTGGAATTACAATAGTCTTATTAGAACTATGTTCTGTATTAAAGGATAATTCCCCCTACAGTTTCAGATATGTTTTATGGGGGGACAATCAGATTACCTGCTGATTTTTTGTAGAGTCATCTGTCAAAGAGATAGTTCTTTAGAGAATCCATATGACGGCCCATTTAGAATTATTTCTCAAACAAATAAATTTTTTGTGTTAAATCTTAAGGGGAAGAGTAAAGCCGTATCAATTGACAGACTTCCTTCATTCCTAATCAAAGAAGCACAAGAACCTGATAGTGATGTATTAAAAGACAAAGCAATAAAGTCAAAAGAAATTTTAAAGACTTAACAGCCACTTGTCTGCCACCACTACTCTCGTTCAGGCAGGAGAGTACGTTTTCCTAAAAAAATATTATGTTAGCTTCTACTAAGGGGAGGGAGTACTGTGGCGTCATCATAATGTAAAATACAAACGATATAATATTTGCACAGATGCACAATTCAATTAATCATGCGGTTTGAATCAAGCTATTGTTTCCATGTATTTTTATGTTTGTTATTATTTTTGAGTTTTGACTTTAAAAACAATAAAGTTTTTCATCAAAAAGTCATAATTTATTTCTATTATGGACGATATTACAGTCTTTCTTCTTCATGACAGTGCGAAACCTCACACTGCCTTTGCAACGACCCTCCTTCAGGGTTTTGAATTGGAAGTTTTTGATCACCCACCATACAGTACGGTTCTCTCAGATTTTTATCTTTTTACTTTCATGAAATGCTAGTTCGGAGAACAGAGTTTTGCCACAGACTTTCGTAAAGAATTGTCTGGAAACACAAACGGCTGCATTCTATGACGAAGATATTGCACAATTGGTACCGTTCTGACAAATATATGAATCGGAATGGCGTATTACGTTGTATCACATTGTTCCAAATAAAATGTTCTTGAAGACTTATATCTTAATACGGATTCCTTGAAATAGAGGAAAAATTAAATTTAAGTTTTATAAATCTTTTAATTTGTGACGACCGTTAATCTTAGTGATTAGGTTATTGTACAGTTTGTTGGTTTTATGTTAGATGTGACTGTCACACCCTAATTTCAAAAAGCCTTGAAAAAGCCCGCATAGGTCGGGCGAAACGTTGAATCCAGGCTAGTGATTTAATTTCTTCCCTCCACTCCAAGGAATCCGTATTAAGATATAAGCCTTCAACTTCAAATTAATTCAATTAAAATGTTCTTGATTCTCACTGCGATTTTCATTTAACGACCAATCGAAAAATGTAATTCATCTTAATTACTTATCGTAGATTTCTAGAACACGTAGTAGTCTGATAACTCGGCACTAGGTTTCAAAAAATTTTATAATAATTCAAACCTGTAAAACAAAATTCTAAGATTCGGGTACGTTCTGTATATACTGTTAGAGGTGATGTGGTGTTAACGAAATATAAAATATTAGAAAGTATTAGAAGAAACGTGTGGCGACTTTTACGGTAGAGTACCACAAGGTTCTGTACATGAAACTATACATTAAGAACTTCGTCATCAAAAAATGAAATGGTTTTTTAGAATAAAATGATGAACTTACCTTCCTGTTGTGTAGGTTGCAGTTATAGTAACATTGGGCATCGGATACATGTCATAAGCCGAGCACGTTATATTGTCATCATCCCCTTCTTCAACGAACTCGACCAAACTTGGCGGTTCTAAAACAAAGCTCAATAAATTCAACAAGTAGGTGACATAAATAGCGGTGCAAGGGAAATTTCTATTGTGCGAGGTTAACGATGGGTAACGAAACGGCACGCGCCAAGATGCATCACTTACGGTATACAACCATGTTCTGCGTTTCGATTCTTCGTGCTCGTTTCCGCTAACTTTACACGTATATCTTCCACTTAAATCGAACGTAACGTCTTTGAACTGAATGACACTTTTCATTGTGTCGTTATCCTCGACAAAGTCTAAAAGCGATTTGAAATGACCGATGGCTTGCGGCTTATTTTTGGTCGGTATCCATGAGACAATCTGCTGATTGTCGTTGAAAAACCATTTAACTTCGACTCCGGTTTCGTCCTTGAAAAGAAATTCACATTTAAGGGTGTTGTTGCTACCAAATTGTGCTTTGTCGGTACCGCTCAGTTCTTTGATTATGATCGTGCCCAACGCTGAAACAAAAAAAAATGTCTTATTAATCGGATTCGGAATTTGCATAGCGGATGAACAAAAATAGATTATGATTACATAGCCTAGTTTATATTGCAACGATTCTAAATTTGTGGATGTTAGCCAAGACGGAAATAGATCTTAGTATTTAAAGACAATAAATCTACAACTTTTTGTAAAATAAAATTGCGCTGGCGATGGCGATCGGACCATTGCGATTATGCAACTTATGATGTAACGAAGTATAATAACACGAGCAATCGATAGTCACTACGTATTTCAACTAAAACTTGAGCTTGATAGTGACCACAAAAAAACGATTAATCGATTTTTAAAAATTGAAAATCGATTGATCTGTAAGTCGGTTCCAAATTTTCAAATCGATTTTTAAAGTCGATGTTATACCTATAAGAATGTAAAATGGGTTGTTATACATTAATGGTTGACGTCAGCGTAAAATAAACCGATTAATCGATTTTTTCTCAAAACGATTAATCGGTTTTTCTTTCCATCACTAGTATTTAATCTCAAGTAATTAAAGAAACCCCTACTATTATTACGTGCTTAGATAAAGTATTTTATTTGTTTATAAGTATTATCAACAATTTGTTTATAGGTCACGTATTTATCAGCTTTTATATTAAGTTTTATAATACAATCACGAAATACTTTGTTTATGAAAGACCTATAGATAAGCCATATATTATTTCTTAGTAAAACACTTAGTACGTGCTAAATCTCATTAACATCTAAATGGGATTGTACCGGGTGTCGCATTAAGAAAGGTAGCCGGCCGTATCTCAGAAACTTATAATCGCATAGTTTTGAGAAAAAAATATTTTTAATAAAAGTGGAACCATTATACTCAGTATACTATTGGCGCGGAGTAATCAACCTGTCAGAATTATCGAATCTCCCGTATTGCAGTGGCGTAGGTACCTGATACGTTTGGAAAATCATATTTTTAGTAGGTAAATATATTATAATAGTAAAATCTAGCTTGATATGAATTATTATGTGGTTTCTTTTATTGTTTCAATTCTTACTTTAGAATCTATTTTTTCATAGTAAATAATTTAATTCAGCAATATTCCACCGTTTAATAAGATATAAATAGATACTAAAACTTTGTAAAACACAGTATTTGAATATAAAATTAAACTCTAAAATCGATAAATGACAAATGTGTCGTTTCTCAATTTGTCTATTTTATATTTTAATTTTATATAGGTACGTATACTGAGTTTTACAAGAGTTATGAATCTAGTCGTATCTTATTAAACTGTAGAATATTTAAAAAAAATTATTTACTATTATGTGGTTTGTTTCTTATTATTACAATTAAGAATCGATCCCACACAACACACGAAGTTTCTGACATGTTTTGGATATATTTCAATGTTTCATTTATATTACGGTTTCACAGACACATTTCTGACATGTACCTGATAGTTGAAAAGAAGTATTTCAATGTATTTTATTTGAGGGCATTCAGAAATAATACACACATATCAACGTTGAAAATCAAATAGTGGCTGATAAATATGTTTTTGAATAAAAACGTACAATTAAATTTTTTTCAAAATGTAAATAAATGTACCTATATGTATGAATATAAATGAAGTCAAAATAAAATATTTTGTGTTAAAATTCGTCGATTCTTTTCCTAGTATTGGTATTTTAGGTTTCCAATAGAAGTGTAAAATCAATAATCTGCAAATACATACAAGAACAAAGTTCTTTAAACCGAGTTAAACAAAAGAATTCTTCGTCTGTGAAAGTTTAGCTGCCATCTCAAGGGCACGTTTTCGCACCATAGACATTCGCGCGCAAATCGTGTTGAGTCACGTTTAACGGTGTCTTTGTGCATTGCTTTTGGCTTAGTTTGTCCTAATCTTTGTGTTTAGCCACAAGTTTAGCAAGTACGGGTTTAGCGTTTTAGTGGCAAATTTGGAGTGAAGATTATTTGTTATCGTTGTGTGTGTTATATTGTATGTTTGTAGATAGTGCTATAGTTATTTTTATTTAGTTTAGGGCCTGTTGTGTAATATCGAACGGTTTAATAAATTTGTTTAGTGTTAAAGACATTGTTTATAGTATACAGTTTAGTATAAAAATGGAAGAATCTGGAAAGGTAAGTAATTTTATTATTTGTGCTTACCCTTGTGCCTAATGAATTAGCATTTTCGGTTTTGCGTTCAAAACACTAAAATTTTAACGTTAAAAATTTGGTTAAAAAATATTACGTTTCGCACAATCAGTCCTATTCTGTAGGTAACTCAAAATAGAATAAAAATGAGCAAATCGAATCCTAATCAATCCAATGCATGACAATGACTCGGTATTGGTATTCTGTAGTTAAAATCGAATTACAAAATAGGTATAACAATTATTCATTTGTAAATAAAGTCAGGATCTAATTGCTGTAACATTTGTTCTCAAAATATTGTAATTCTTAATTTACAATAAGCAATCACAGGGTTTAATACTCTGAATGCTTTGATACCAAAGTTGATATATAGAAAAAGTTAAAATTTTTGTTTGATTTGATAGTTACAGAATAGGGATGCGTTTATAATGTTTTTATTTTTATTCTATATTTTAAGATAGAAGTCCGTCAGTACTCAGTTAGACACCAACGCCGATTGTTAACCAAACAAACTAAAGAAGATCTTAAAAATTGAAAAAACATCATTTACATAATGATAGTTTTTGTATTGACCATTCACCTAGAGATTTCACTTTTAAACAATTTCTACCTAGTACAAGTGCAGAAGAAGCTAGTAGTAGTTTCAATTTAAATTGTAGTGACAATATTAACTTCAATAACATTCCCCAAGAAGAACGTTATGATAGCTGTTGTAGTGGTGTTTTAAGCTATGATAGAGAATCTAATTTGGATTTACCATTTACAAATTCAAGTGCATCCTTACACTCCTTGAACATGTCACACGAGGAAACACAAACCTTTAATAAAACTGAGAAATTCAAACAAGCAATACGTTCTTGGGCTATTGAGTATAACGTTTCACATAAATGCTTGAAAGGTATACTGCATTGTATAACAGAATTTACAGATTTTGATTTACCAAAGGATCCACGAACAATATTAGAAACACCTAGACATTCAAATGTAATTAAAGTCAATGGTGGGAAGTATTTGCACGTAGGTTTCGAAACTGCTTTGAACAATATTTTAAAACAAAAAGAAGGGATGAAATTAATTTGTTGATCAACATCGATGGTCTTCCCATATCAAAATCATCCAATGCAAGTTTATGGCCAATTCTTTGTTCAGATGACATTAATTCTAATGTATATTTAGTAGGATGTTACTTCGGCTATGAGAAACCAAAAATTCCAATGAGTTCTTAGAACATTTTGTAGCAGATATTATAAATTTAATAAACAATGGAGTACAAATAAATAATACATTGGTAAACATTAAATTGCATGGCCTAATTTGTGATGTGCCAGCCAAATCTTTTGTAATGTTCGTGAAAGGCCATGGAGGGTATAATAGCTGTTCGAAGTGTGTGACTTCAGGGGAATGGAAAAATAATAGAGTTTGTTTTCCGTATGACAATAATGTGCAAATTGCTTTACGGAATGACAAAGATTTTTAAAACAATATGTATGAAGATTTTCAGATAGGCGACACAATTCTAAAACAAATTCCTAATTTTGGACTGATTTCATCTGTACCAATTGATTATATGCATCTTATATGCCTAGGAGTCATGAGAAAATTAATAACATTATGGATTGCTGGTCAACCTCTATCAGTGAAATTGCCTTCGAAGCATGTAGATAATATTTCAAAAATTTAATTCAATTACAAAGAACGGTGCTTAAGGAATTTGCTAGAAAACCACGTTCACTAAAAGAAATAAACCATTGGAAGGCTACAGAATTCGAAGTTTTCTTCTGTATCATGGCCCTCTTGTATTAAAAAACTTAGTGTGCGATAACGTTTACCAAAATTTTTGGCACTACATGTAGCTTGCAGAATTTTGGCTTGTGGAAATGCAGTAAAAGATCCGGATAATATAGAATATGCGGAGAATTTATTGAAATACTTTGTTTCTACATTTCAAGTTATATATGGTTCTGATAAAATATCTCACAATATTCATAATCTGCTACATATTTGTGGGGACGTGCGGAAGTATGGTGCTTTAGATTTATTTAGTGCCTTTAAATTTGAAAATTATATGTCACAAATAAAAAAATTTTTACGTAAAAGTGACAAACCTTTACAACAGCTAGCAAATCGGTATGCTGAATTTTGAAGTGCAAAGGATATATCTTACCGATTGAATCATGAACCATCTTTAAGAGTCCCATGTTCTACACCCAGTACAAGTTTACAATTAAAGGAACAGGAATATAAAATTTATGATGGCAAAAATAAATATTATTTAAACTGTGAAGATCCGAGCAATAATTGTTTTATTTTAAATAATGATGAAATGGTGATAATTCATAAAATTATTAAAAATTTGGAAACAAATGAAATAAAAATAATGGGGCAAAATTGTATCAAATAGATGACTTATACAATACACCCTGTGCATCTTCAGAGCTTGGTATTAAAGTCGTGAGCTTGAGTCCAGATTTACATACATGGAACTTAGATGATCTAAAACAAAAATGTGGAAAATGGGACTCAAAATGGTTTTGTTGTAGTACCACTTATAAATAATGAATTATGAAAGTTTACCTAGTAATTTGTTCCAATTAACTTTAATTAAGGTATGCGTTTACATTTAAATTTTTTTGTATTAATATTTGCAGACTTATTCTGTGGTAGAATTCGAAGACGGATTCAAATGGTTCCAACATTTTGGATTTTTGATGAAAATGAATGCGAGTTTTCCTGGTGGCCAGCCTTTACTAATCAAGCAAGTATCGACAAAGCCATTATACAGAAAACAACGCCAAACACAAAGAATTGTCATTGGACAAAACATAAAGTTTTAAGGAAATTCTGTTCTGCAGGTATCTATAACTTTTAATGTAAGATAAGTTACCTACTTGGTTTTTCATATTTTGTTGTCAACAATTTGGGAAATTTTTGTATCATATTTTTCTGCCCTTGCATGTATGACCATGGAAGTGATTTGATAATTTTAACATTTGAAACAAAATTCTCGCCCTTGAGACAGAATATTTGTGAATTGTGAATTCTTGTGAATTTTGCATGTATTTTCATTCAATATAAAGTAACATAATGAATACTATGGTACTAACAATTTACAATCAAAGTTTGGTATTTTCATCAGATTCATATCAGTCTGGAAAGAAGAAACTGCTACTGGCTGAAACCACTTCAGACATAGATTCTTCTGATGCGGACGTGAAGAAGTCTCGACATAAAAGACATGCAGTAAGAATAAATTCTTCAGATTCCGAAATCGACAGTGAACCAAAACGAATTAAATCGTTGCCAAGTCCTCCTAAGAGACGTGAAAACATTTTTGGTAGGAAAGGATACTACACTAGTTCCCCAAGGGAGTATCGTCAAACTCTTGACATAGTAAACGAAACCTTTAATAATGACACCAGTGATACTCTAAACGAGTTCCAACATCAAGAAGCAAATACAAGTATGAGCGATGATATAACTTTAGTATCCACGCCAAGGTCTACCCAACGAAATTCTAAAATACTCCTGCATTACAACAGACTTATAGAGGAATAGATGAAACTGAAACGGGTAAACTAATATTTTACTTAAAGTACTAGCGTAAATCTAAATTATGATTCTGTTTTAGAATTTCGTAAGGAAGTATTTCGGAAATTAAATTATATAATACATAAGATACATTACTTTAGAAAAAAGATGGAAGAAACAGACAAAAAAATTTCGACATCATCTGAAGATGTCTGCCTCGATGACGCCAACATTACGTCTCTTTTTTCCTTGAAAACGGAGGTTGAATTAAACAGCATCGAGGAAAAACTAAATTCGACTCTACGTTTTCAAAAAAATTGGTAAGGATTTGTGAGATTTATAGTAACCTTTATTATAATTGCTTTATTTAGCAACAAACGGAGTCAGATTACTATTAATATTCTTTTTCATATTGTTTTTGTGCAATATACAATATTGTTATAGGTTCATAAAGGCTAGTGATGCTGATTAAATAAGTGTAAATCAGTTTAGGTATATAAAATTTTCGGGTGTTTTTTATTTTTAAAAGACTCCAACAGCTTTTTTGCATTTGTGTTTAGAAAATGTCTAGATTAGTAGTAATGATTTTTCGGGTTAACCATGAGCAAGTGAACTGCTTTTTATACAAAAAGTATTTTAAATCAATTATTTTATTTTTGATTCTTACAGGTAAATTCCTTTAAAGGGATTGGTGGAAACGATGCTCACGGAGTGATTTGCACATGCGAGCTGCCGGTTATTTACCAATGCCCTCGGCGCAAATAAATTCAGCTAAGGGAAAAAAAGAAGAGACCATTGAAGGATCTTAATCTGTTGCAGGTTATTATTAAACTGTCAGACTTCAATTTCCAAACGAAACTGGAAATGAGACAGCAATACGTAACTGAACGAAGCGCTGGCTACCA